>JAYKKT010000091.1:5845000-6307500 GCA_036023115.1 Brasenia schreberi
AAGTGAAGTAAATAGTGAGCAGCCAACAACATTTGGTGAAGATAACCATTAATCTCTATAGCATGTCATTGTATTATGCTGTAGCTAAAATGTAAAGGCAGATGAACACTGCAGTTGATTACTCTGTTCAAATTGAGTGGGAAACTTTTTATGAGTAAATTGGTAGTAGTAGGTTCCTTTAGAGTATACTTATCAGTTTCAATAATTTATGATCTTATGCTTCTCAGATCGTAAATGTTGTGAATGTCACTGGATGGTTTTTCTGTCTGCGGTTGGCCTCTAAAATAGCACATCTACACCGCCGGATACTGAAAACGGCATCGTCCATGCATGCGGATGCTACAATTGAAGCAACCAAGTTGTTACGTCCAGCTTTAGTCAGTGAAGCAGATGTGAAGCACAGAATGGATTTGATTTCTAAGTTCCAAGTGGATTGGGCTGGTCGAGCTGCATTGGGTAAGTATATAGTTCATGCATCCATAACATCTAAAGGTAATAAACTACTAAATGGTTTTACTTATTTAGCTTTTCTTTTGGTGGCCTTATATCAAGCAGTAGAATTTTTGTCCAACAATACCGCCGGAATATCTGTGTACGGATTTGTGCTTGATCGTTTCTTCGTGCACACAAGCATTGGTGCTCTTGCAACAACTACTTGGTTTGTACTGGGACGATCTTTGAGTTGATTGCTTGATTCATTAGTATGTTCATGTTGATTTTTGGTAGTAATGTATCATTTGTTGTATTCTTGTATAACCAAAATAGAATCTTTCTGCCTGTAATATACATTACCAATGATCGATTGAAGTTTAATGCGTGTGCAATAGCAGTGAATGACCATGGAAATTGTCATGTTAATGAAGGTTGCAGGTTGAAACGGCAGCAAATGGAACAAAATCATTTCAGCTGTTCTTAAACATCGTCTGATCTTTCTTCTTTTTCTTTTGCACTGTGCCAAACCGCTGTGTTTTCTGAAACAATATCAAAATGATAGTCGGGATGTGTAAGTTCAATATGTTTTTCTTCATCCTTTCCAATGAATCCTAATTGGCCACACTGTGCTGTTACCAAAGGAGCAGGAAAGTCTGCATGAAAAGATAGTTTGTGTAGTTCTGCTAGTACAAACTTGAAGAGGCAACCAGTTGGGGCAAAACAACCAGTTCATCCTGATTTCATGTTCAACAGTTGATATGAGTCCGTGTATAAGCAGAAATCGGCTGCCTGAGTAGCACAGCTTATCCGGCTTGGCTGGGGGACCAGCTCCTAAATTGTAGGTTAGGAGTTCGGTTTGAGGATCAAGCATTTTAGACATCCCAAGTGGCATACCTCTAGGATGAAGTCTTGAGAAGGCATCAAAATGTTGTTAAATCCCGTTTCCTTTTGTTGCACTTTATAATTACAGTAGCACTTACTTGTTCTGAATTTCACATGATCAATTAGGAACTTTCTTTATTGATCCTGGGTGATGGTAAGCAGAACTTTAATTTCTTGACAAACTTGCCTTTAGTATGCAGCGTCAACCCTGTGACTTAATCCTTTGATTTCAAACAAATGATCAACTAGCGCAGACACATCTTCAAGTACAATTCAACAACACCATTTCAAATTACAATGAACTATGAAGCACAAAGACACTAGGAAACTAAAAGTTACCAAGAGGACAGATCGGTGCCTCAACAGAAAAGCATAAACAGGAACACCAAGTCTATCGATATATGAACTTTGTCTGCTTCAATCATACAGTTCATTCTTGTCTCAAGGCAAACTCTCAGTATGTTTAAGGAAGAGGAGAACTAGGTGTGATCCGTAATCACATTTTAATTTATGCAAATGGTAGGTCAAAATCTTCCAGAAGCATGTCAAGGTGAGTACAGTGAAAAGCAACATACGCAAAAATGGTTCTCAAGCAAGAAAATAATCTCTAAGCATGTTTATGAGCAACATGTCCAACAAAGCAAGGACTAATCTGAAAACGGAGAACACTGAACAGAGAATAAACTATACAGCGGAATGCAGTAAGATTAAGGGCTGTAATTGTCATGAGGGAATGAATCTGATTGAGACCGTGTTTACATATCTCATTCGAGTTTCAACTAAACAAGCAGTTTCCATGATATGGTTAACTTTCAGGCACTTAATGTAACTATAGATACACTTCAACTCATTACTGTAATTCCTCTATTTATCCCGACTTGAATTCCCAATCTTCAATGCTAACTGCTTATGGCAGAGAGAAGTCATCCATGTTCAGGTAACCAAACGGCATGTCCTCTTCTTTATTGAACTTGGGATCTCCGTAGCCTTTCACCTCGTGAAAGAGATTCAAATTATCAATCAGTTTATGAATGACATCATATCCTGCACGCTGAGGAAAACCACAAAAAGAAAACCAGTTTAGAATGACTCCAATCCACAGAAACCAACAATTTGCAGGCCATCGGATCTGTAATTCTCTGAAAATTTTCTCAATCAATATTAAAGTGTCCTTGCTGGTTCCGAACCCAGACGAGGAGGGTTGCGTTAGGTAGTTGATGGACGATGAAAGACAGTCAGACATTTTATGATACATAATTGCATAATTCAACTACCATAAAAGCAAAACTTGTGCGTATACATATTTTCTTAATGTTTCTTTATTCCAATTATCCATAAAAAATTGACAACTAAGTTTTGTACTCATGTGGAATTCTCCTCTGAAATCTGTCCAAATCCAGAGAGAATTGCATAATGAACATAAAGCAATATAAGTTGAAGATACAACTATTCTTATTCTTGTTTGTTTCTTTCAGAATCACGTTGAAATTGACAGTATGCAGACTACCCGTGTCGAATTCTCTTTGAATTCATCTAAAACTGTCACCCAGTTGAGCAATTGATCAACTACAAAGCATGCATGCATCAATTCCATTCGAGAATTTGATGATCATAACCTACACGAAGACGGTTCCGTCGGTGTAGGCATGAGGATTGATGACGCGGGTGGTGCCTTGGCCACAGACGTTGCAGGTGAAGGCGACCCTCGTGCGACGGCGAGGTGATTTTGTGAAGAAGGACCATGGAAAGGTGGAGACTCTTTCGGAAGCACACTCCAGCCGATCGTCCATGGCTTCCGCGGGGACAGAGGGGCCCTCCATCCCTGAATCTGTCGTCCACCCTCTGCTGGTTGCCGCCCTCAGAACCAATCCCATCGCCTCGTCCTGTTGCACCGATTGTAAACCATCGAATGCTTTAGGCAACTCCGCAGTCCACTACACGGAAAAACAAACACATAGCAGAGAGGTAGACCTTGGAAAGATGGGAGAAGGAAATTTTGCCCTTGAAGAGAGGTATGAAGGTGGTGCTCTCGGAAGAGTCGGGGGATGATGGGTCTTCTGAATTGCTTTCGTTGTGATCTTTTACGAAGCACCAACAGAGAGAAACAACAAGAAATCAATCAATCTGTTCGAAACGAATCCATTGTAATCTTTCACGAAGCACCAACTAAAAGAAACAAAAACAAGGTATCGATCAATCGGTTAGAAATGAATCCGTGGTGGTCTTTTACGAAGCACCAATAAAGAGGAAAAGCGAGGAATTAATCAATCTGTTCGAAACGAATCGAGAGGCAGAAAGAAAGTGCGATCATTTTTGCAAGAGCAGAAGAGGGGGAAGCGTGAAGGGTGTGGAAAAGACACGTTGCTTCTGGCCGGCGTGGTGCTTCGGTGGGTGAAGATCGACGGCGATCGGTGGACGGTTGAGACGGACGCAGCGAGAGACTCTATGGGGGGGCGGGGGGGGAGAGACAGAGAATGCCGGCAGACACTGATCGCAGAATCTCTGTGAGATATTTCGTACGAACGCGACAAACACAAGCTCAATCATATACGGAAGGGAGATTTTTCCCTGAGGGGCTAATTTTTCGGCAATTTACTTTAAGGTGCCTATGTTATGAAGTTGCTACTTCTTGCTGCTTTAAATCTTCAAATCCCATCTCCTCCCGAATCCTGCTTTTGTTTTTCTTATGCATTTCTTTTTCTTGGGGTAGAATGAGGAGACCAATGTGAGATGCACAACCAGGTATCGAACTCATGACGTTCAAAGTTGCATCTATGAGATATGATATCATGTATTTTGCCCCACACACATGCACCTTTTGAGAGTCAGACTCCCCACGAGCAGCAAGAGCCCCAGAACACCCTGCCCTTGAGGTAATTATCTGGGTGCACATTGTACTCCTTTTTGATGAATATCCATGGATGACCCAGAACCTCATTTTGTTTCATGAATGAACTGCACTGTCAAGAGAACCAGATTCCGTAAAGAGGTTACTAAAAATAAAACTAGCATTTGTTAGGACATTGACAGCGGTATGCTCAAGGTTGCAAGAATACTTGAAGAGGTAGCTAAACAATCTTGTGCTAGCTCTCATAATACAACAAAGCATTTTCCCATACTACATGGATTTTTTTGTTTCCACAAAGCCTTATCATGTGCCATATTAGCAGTTAACTCACAGTAAACTAGATCATTCTTTATTGTTTCTTTCCAACACTTTTGTAGTCGTCTTCTACCTCTTTTAATACTTTCAAAATCTAGTTTTTCGTAGCTTCTTCAAGGTTATTCTTTTGATCTTGTTTGTATATGTTCAAACCACCTTAAATGATGTTCTCTCATTTTATCCTCTAGTGGTGCCACACATAATTTATTTCTAATAATCTCATTATGTATACAGTTTTTTCTTCTATGACCACTCATCCATCTCTCAACATCTTTATTTCAGTCACAGACATCTTTTTTACATGTTGATGGTTAACTGCCCAACACTTATAACCATAAAACATGATAGGTCTAATTGTTGCTCTATAATATTTACCTTTTAACTTTAATGATATATTCTTATCACAAAAAATACTTGATGATCTTTTCCGTTTTAACAAACCAGCATTAATTTTATGCGTAACATCTCTATCAATTCTTCTATCACTCTAAAAAATTGACCCAACATATTTAAAAATTTTCTTTTAGGGATGCAATGTGTGCCAATTTTAATTCTTATGTCCTATGAAGTAACCAAATGATCAAACTTACATTTCATATATTCTGTTTTTGTTATACTAAGTTGGAAGCCTTTACTTTTTAATGTTTCTCTCCATAGTTCCAATTTTCTATTAACTTTTTCCTTAGACTCCTCCACTAATACAATGTCATCTGCAAATAACATTCACCAAGGTACTTCATCTTAAATATGTTTTGTTAGCTCATCAATCACCATTATAAATAAGTATGAACTTAAAGTTTATCCTTGATGTAACCCAATATTAACTTCAAAGAAGTCTGTCATTTCTTCATGAGTTCTCACACATGTTTTTGTACCATTGTATACGTCTCTTATAAGGTTTATGTGTATCAATGGGATACCTCTTTTTTCTAAAGTTTTCCAAAAAACCTCTATCGATACCCTATCGTAAGCTTTTTCTAAATCAATAAATATCATGTAAAGGTCTTTCTTTTTTACTCTAAAATATTTCATAAGACGTCTCAAAAGGTGAATCGCTTCAACATTAGATCTGCCTAGCATGAATCTAAATTGGTTCTCTGTTGTACTCAATATTTGTCTTAACCTATGTTCGATAATTCTTTCCCACAATTTCATAGTATGACTCATTAACTTGATACCCTTATAATTCACACAATTCTAAATGTCTCTCCTTTCTTATATATGGGTTTAAGTGAACTCACTCTCTATTCCTTAACTATCTTTTGGTTTCTCCATATTTATACTCTATTATATATATATATATATATATATATATATATATATATGTATATATATGTATGTACGTGACATATATATATATATATATATATATGTATGTGTATATATATAACGTGACTTCAAATTGTTATAAGAATGGATTGTTCTTTGTCAACCCCGGGAGGATACGAAGGTCATCTTGAGGAAGGGGAAAGGATCTTGATGGCGAACCGCTAGAATTTTGGGTCCAGGGATACAGTGTAAGCTAGAAAGGACATCCACAGTACTGGTTTGGATCAGTCTACGTGATCTGAACCTTTTGGTCTGAGCCACCGATAGATGCAAAAATAAGCAGAGTGTGGTTCTAGAGTGGTAAACCACTATGTTCATCTAATATGTTCTTTTGGCTTCTTCTCAAGGCGGGGTATCTCATATTTAAACATGGTACGAAGAGTGAGAGTACCTTGTTTCCCCTGCTATCTGTTGCATGGTGATTTTATAAGCTATGTATATATATATATATATATATATATATATATATATATATATATATATATATATATATAGAGAGAGAGAGAGAGAGAGAGAGAGAGAGAGAGAGAGAGAGAGAGAGAATGGGAGAGACTCTTCTTGAAAAGGATAATGTAAAAATGTTTTTCCAAAATATAAAAATACAAAGTACATTTTTATATGTTACACTTTTTTTTAATCTGGATCATCTAATCAAAGAGACCTAAATTATCAAGAAAAGTCTAGTATGAATGAAAGTCTAACAACTCTTATTTTTAGAGAGAGAAATTTGTGGCAGATGCAAATCATTTATGTGCAAACTCTATCTAACTAAATATGAACTATCCTATAAGGAATATAAATGATTAAAATAAAATAAAAATTACATAAGAGAGCAATTATCCTACAAAAGTACATGCATTTTTCTATTCTTTCTTTTCAAGCTCAATCACTCACTACTCTTGATCGTATGATTGAAGTTGGTTTATATGGAGTTTGTATGTGAGTAATTGTCACATTTTAACTTTTCTTTATATATATATTCATACACATCTATGACCATCAAAAGAAGAACCTCTAAGAAGGTATGAAAAACTAGATTTTGAAAGTGGTAGAGGACAACCACAAAAGTGTTGGAAAGAAACAATAAAGAATGATCTAACTTATTGTAAGTTAACTGTTAACATGACACATGATAGAGCTTTGTGGAAACAAAGAATCCATGTAGCCCACCCCGTCTAGTATGGGAAAAGGCTTAGTTGTTGTTTGATGTTTTATACGCATACACATAGGTATGCCTAACTCCATATTCTCAACTCCCTTACACCCAAAATAAAAGAAAGAACTCCAAGCTGTTAGGAGAATGTGATAAAACAAATCCATGTAGAACGCGCATTCAAATAATTTTCATGAATATTATTCAATGGTGGATCTGGAAATTCTTTAGGTTGATGATCTTCAACTAGTGAATCACCCCCCTAGCCAGCTGAGTTGTTGTTCTTTGTGCTTCTGAATAATATTTCACATTTCTATATATTATTTTCATTCTTTTAAATGTTAAGAATGACAGCATCAAATTGTCTGAGCTAGCCTTATGTCTTCGCTCTAATATTCACTAAATATTTAATACGTTAGTTGATTTGCCAATGCTTATTGAATAAAACATATTGGAGAAGAAAGAAAGGCACTTTTTTCACAGTGAATTTCGTAGCAATGAAGCACCATGAGATGCTACTTTCACCCTTGCATAGGCGTAATCTTATGCTTGCATTTTTTTTGTTTTAACTTGAGGAAAAGCTGCAAAGCAAAGAACTCTAAGCTTTACCATTACTACTAGACTTTATTATTGAGGGTTTGTTCTAAGACAAAAATTAAGGATATTAGCTTTCATAAAAGCAATAGTTACATGTGAAACAACACACATAAACACGTAGATACATATGTATACATGCATGCATACACACACAAATATATATATATATACGAAGCCATTACATGCCAACTTTATTCAAATCAATCTCGATAATCTTATTGAGAAACATGAATGAGATTAGAAAAGAAAAATAAAAAGTAATATATATTATATTGGAGCAATCAATTGCCTTACAAAAAAGTACATGTACCTTTTCAATTCTTTATTTTCAATCTTAACCACTTGTAGTCCTTTATCGAATGATTGATATTAGAAATCTTTCGTATGAGGAGATTATTTTTCTAACTTATATATATATATATATATATATATATATATATATATATATATATATATATATATATATATAATATACTTACCATGTTAGATTATATTCCTGCAAATTTCTAATAGTATTCAATTAAGAACATAGATGATTAAGACCAAAATAATGAAAAGATGAAAAGTACCCGATGTGAATAACATGGAAGTGTATGTACTTTTTGACTTGCATTTTATATCAACCATCTATCTCCTTAATAGAATGTTACATAATGTATATATCATTTACATTTATACCCTCCAATCAACATTCCATCTATTGAATTTCTTGGTGTGTCTGGTTAACTTTTCACTAGCTTGCTTAAGTAAATTAATCCTAATTGAATTTGCTAGTGATGAAGAATATGTGAATTTTAGTTGTTTTATAGTACAATATAATACGAGTTCTCAAAGGGTTGTATATGAAAACGACTTTTAATACAGGTATGACATTGATGAAAATATTCTTTCAAGATCTATACTCAAAATATTTTATATGTTTCAATTGGAATGCCTGATCTATTCGATGAGTTCACTTCCTATAAAGGCATTATTTTTAATGCAAGGAAGAACAAATGCAACCAAATAGTTTATCAATAACGATCCATGAGATGTTCTACAATATACTTAGAATGATATTGGATCCTGTCTACCACTAACACCTCTTCAATCATGCCTATCCATTTTTTGGGTGTATCAGTATAATAAAAACATTTTTATACTATTTCAAAACTCCTTAATGAAACTGAAATTACACTAATACCATCCAAAATTCTAAGTTTTTGTGTTTCTATTTGTTCTAAAGACCCAACTAAACTTTACTTTTTATACATTCGCATATATAAAAAGAGCATAATCCATTCTAATACTCATCCATCCTTTAATTTTCTTAAAAAATTCAACCTTTCTATATTTAAACGATTGAAATCTTTAAAGCAAACAACAAATAATACCGAATGCAATTAATTTATTTAAAAAAATGCCAATATAATTTTTGTTTTGAAATTTCAATTTCAACACTCCAGATTTGTGAAAATGTTTAAGATAATCTCTTTCTCTCTCTATACTTTCACACGCGTATTTGTATCTACACATCGTTACAGGTCTCAGTTGTTGAATGGATGACACTCAAAATTGAGTTTTAATTTTTATTTAAACATTTTAACCATTAAGAGATTTTAATGATCGAGTGCAAGAATATTTCAGGACATTTGAGTACGGATGAGTGTGTAAGGACATTCTCTCTCTATAAATACATATCTGGAACGATCCAGGCTCATCGAGAGGGGAACTGATTAGAGACATCCAGGCTCAGCAGGGAACGTGGGCTACAGCCACGAGAGCGGGGGCGGTGGGGGAGGGGCATGTGTTGTCGTCCTGTAAACAATTGGAGTCTCTCGATCTTCTCCAGCACATCCATCTGAAGGATTTGCAAGGTTTGGAATCGTTGGTTTCCTTGCTTTCCTCTCTCGAAGCAACAGTGAATAGGGCTTCCTCTATTGTTAGTTGCAACCGTTTCGCTCTTTTGTTAATGCCAATAGCCTTTCTTTGATTGTTGGGTTGATTGAATCTGATTTCGTCTATTTGGCTTTTGCAGAGGGAGAGTGAGGGAACAAATGAAGCCGATTGCAAAGAGAGAAAAGAAGGACATTGATAATATATGGCCGCGCCAAGTGGGTGAAGTTTATCCTAGAACCTTTGCTCATCGGATTGCTGGCTCGGAGGTATATCTTGTAACGCCACCGGATTTGGCCATTCTCGGCAGTAAATCCATGGAAACTTATAGATTAAACGCTTACAGATAAACGTATACAAACTACGTATACACGTATGCAAGAGAAATAAAGAGGAAAACGTAAGGGAAAGCCAAAACGTGGAAGACGAAACCGGACTCTCTCTTTCCGTCTGCGGGAAACCGTGAAATCTCTCTCCTCTTCTCCCCTTTTCTCCGTTCTTTTCTGATGTGAATTACATGTTTCTGCTTTCTTCCGTTCGGCTGCATCGCCATCTGTAAAGAACCGCTGCGGGAAGAAGATCAAGATTCAACATATCTTCTTCCTTCTATTCTTCTTATTTTTCTCTATTTTAGAAATTTAATTAGTTTCCAAAACTTGATTCCATCATCGTTATGATCATACCATCGTTTTCATCCTGGTCATTGTCAATCAAGAAACCTTGTTTTTCTTTTCCTTATTGGACCATTTTGAGGATATCGATTCTGTTTGTGTTTTGCATGATCGGATTGGAGAGAAAAGGTTACTAATTCTATTTGCTCAATTGGGTTTCTTGGGTTATTCAGTTGTTCGTTTTGATGACCCGTGAGAGTACCCCCTTTTTTTATCTCTTTCCCTTGTCTTGGACATTGCGATTTTCTGGAGAGTGTTCTTAGCTTTGTGGTAGTATTGGTTTGCTAGTCGTTTATCTTGTTAGTTTTTCTCCTTTTCCTTTACATTGATTCTTCATAATGTTTCACTAGTAGCGACATAGTGGGAAAAACCCATTGCTGTTCGGCCTCACGCATGTAGATAACTTCTTGATCGATTCTTTACCAAGTTGAGGCAACATCAGTACATTCTATCACTTCCAAAACCTTTTACTAGAGTTTTGGAATAACAAAGCCGTTTCACTTCAGGCGAGTAGGAGTTGAATATCCTTGCTTCTACCTTTGTGATTAGTTATTGTCATCAAGGTGTATGTGAAGGAAGAACTGGTGATTTTGTCAACTGTTTGAGCCTTCGCTTGATTTATATTAGAAGTTGGCTATGTCTCTGACAACAATTTTTTGTTCCATGGCATGAAATTCCAGCATCTTTGCTGGAGGGTCTGGTTTATATAGCCTTCGTGGAAGCAATGCCACTCTACTTGTGCTTCATCCACTAGCTGTTAATCCTAAACGCTAGTTGATGTTCCGTGGGAAAACTGTCTTACATGAAAAAAAATATTCCTTTTGCTTTTTTACTGTCTTTAAAATGACACAGTCTCTCTCTCTCTCTCTCTCTCCCTCTCTCCCTATATATATTTACATTTATTTATTTATACACACACATGCATATGTATGTATATGTAATGTGTGTATCAAATTAGTTGTTTACGTGGATGCCTGTGAATTGCAGAATCAGGGGTGTTTTTGTTTGATTCTGTCTTTTATTATCGGCATGTTGTACAGAAGTTATCTGAGTGTCTGCATGAAAGGGAAATATGTAATACTTAGTCATTGATGTCAGTGTTGTCCATCAAATGGGAAAGAAAATAACTTTATTTGTCTGTGACATTTTCTGCAACTAATTTAGCAGTATGAAACCCATTGTTTCATTGTTTGTGTAAGATTAGGTTGTCGTTGCTTGCTTCCTGTCAATGTTTGTTGTTTGGAAAGTCCCACTTGCTCCCTGTGAATGTTGGAACTGTTACCTTGGTTGAGAAGCCTGACAGAGACTTGCAATGTTCCCTGTGTTCTTTATTGTCAATCTGAATGAAGTGTTAGACTTGCGGGTAACTTGGTGGATATGAGTGCCCATGTCATAATTACCATGGAACAGTGTGCAGAAGTCAAATGGATTCATAGACATTGGACTTCTAACGCTTTCTTGATGGCTGTGTATCATCAGAATTTGAATATTGACTAGATAAGAATCATCTGCCTTTTTTTGTGGATAACCCCAATCTTGGTTTAATAGTACACTGCTTTTGTTCCTCTTTGGAGCTTGATTCTTGTAAACAAACACTTGGAAGTTACTCCTAACTATTTCTGGTTGCATTTTTTCTCCGTCTTGTTATACATGCACTTGAAAGCTGTCACACACACACAAAAACCGGTGCTGGTCTCTCTCTAGCCTCACAACACTAAGATGAAGAAAGGGAGGAGGAAGACTGCTACTCTAAGCCAAGCAAAACCAGACCAAAGCCCTCCATTGGATGTCCTCCCTTATTTATAGAAGCATGAGGGAGGGTCCACTATTACACACCTAAGCTCATCGGGATCCTCCATCCAGATGCCGTCTTGTCATCTTAACTGGAGGGCGATAACATGTTACTACCAGCTGACGGTCTTCAACATCCTGGAATAGGAGGGGCATGCCTAGAGTAGGTGCCAAGGAGTAACAAGCAGTTAAAACATCTATGGGTCGATCCCCTAGAAGCTGAGCATCCTCTGAGTGCATGTGCATCTATGGCAGTGGGTTGGTGTGTTGCAGTGCACATGTGTATACATCATTATGCCTATTTGAAACATTGCTTCCTAAATCTTTGCTTTGTATGACACGAGGAATTGACCTGAAAACCTAAATTATTTTGTTTTGATTTATGTCAAATTACATTCTATCGTGATATTTCAAGATGGAGTACCTTGGTATATGTTATTTGAAGATGACATTGTATTAGTGGATGAATCTAAGTAAAAAGTTAACTAGAAATTTGAATTAAGAGAGAAACATTAGAAAGTAAAGGCTTCTGATTTAGTAGAACAAAGATAGAATATATGAAATGTAAGTTTGATCATTTGATAACAAAGATAGAATATATGAAATGTAAGTTTGATCATTTGATAACAAAGATAGAATATATGAAGTGTAAGTTTGTTCATTTGGTTACTTCAGAGGATATAAAAATTAAGATTGGGACATATTGCATCCCTTGTAAGGCAAGTTTTAAATACCTAGAGTCAATTTTTGAGAACGATGAAAATTTGATGGAGATGTTACTCATAGAATTAATGCAGTGTTAAAATAGAGAGGGGCATCAAGTATTCTATATGACAAGGATATACCGTTAAAGTTGAAAGGTAAATATTATAGGGCAGTCTAATATTTTTGGGCAATTAATCATACAAAAGATGTTCATGACAAAAATATAGTTGTTGAGATGGATGAGTGGTCACACAAAGAAAGACTGTATATATAATGAGGTTATTAAAAACAATTTGAGAGTGACACCAATAGAGGATAAAACGAGGGAAAATCATTTAAGATGGTTTGGACACGTAGAAAGACGACCAAAGAAAGCTATGGTAAGGAGGTATGAAAAACTAGATTATAAAAATATTAGAAAAGGAGGAAGACCACAAAAGTGTTGAAAAGATAAAGATGTTAACTGCCAGTATGACACATAATAGGGCTATGTGGAAACAAAGAATTCATATAGCAGACCCCATCTAGTATGAGAAAAGGTTCCGTTGTTGTACATTCTATCGTGGTACCTAAGACTTGCACTATATGCCTTGTGTGTGTTTCTGTTTGTTTTTGTGCATGCAGATATCTATAATGCTCCTCCCTCTTATATGCTACAACCTTGTAATAGGATTAGCTTCAAAGCTATTGCTTCTTAGTTCATACTGCAGTGGCACTATCTGTTTGGTACTTAGTTATCTGTGAAGTGGTCTCAGAATTGAGTTTTTATAGAGGTTGTGAGAGTCCTTCAGCTCTTGCAGAACTATGTGGTCGTTGTGGTGAAAACTTGAAGTTTATTTAGTTTGAAGATGCGCTACAGATTATGGGTGCCTTTTGTCTTTTATGCTCCATTCTGTATTGAGGTAGATAACTTCTTTTGTTTGGGCTTCAGCATTCCAGAATAGGTTCCTTTAGAAAGTAATCTGTTGCATGCTTGTGAGTCTTATAGGGGTTTAAGACCTTTCTAACAGAAAGCTCTCCTCAGGATTGCATGATTTAGCACCTTGTATCTTATAGAAGAGTTGAATGAGGGAACTGAGGCAGGACTGTTTGAATTTCTCCCTGTTGGCTTTTCTGTAGAGAATCGCCAAAATGATGGTATTATTGGAGGGTAATGTGATGTGGGGGATCACTGCTGCTCACAAAGTTTTCATCAAGTTGCATCAATGAGGTGGCTCGTCATTACATGGTTCCCAGTTGGGCGTCAATAGCAGTCAGGTGGAAGATGAGGTTGTGGTGGCTACGTTGCTTTTCGAGTCAAGATTCAAATGCTGCCACATGAGGGGGTGCTGCCTGAAATTCCCATTTCCTTTTCATTCAAAGCTTGCTGGTGAAATTATTCTTGTTCTATAGGAGTTATCAACTGTAACAATGGTCAGAGAGGATATGAAGAGTATCCATGAGTTAATGCTTTTCTATCCAATGTTCCTACTTTCAGTTGTTCTTCCTACTGACTGGTCTCTCCACGGACCTGTTTAAAACGGCTTAAACCTGGCATCAGTTTTCAAGGGTGGAATGGGTTCAACTTTCACTGCAAGATATGAAGGAGAAATTGATTGCTGATTTTTTACAATGCTTTTGTGCCCTGTTACTTTCTTATTTACATTTTGTAAGAAATGCAATTCCGTCTGAACTTTGCGAGTGTCATGGGAGTTTCTCAAAGTCAAAAGTGTCTGCTAAGTCTCATAAACTGCATTCATCAGTTGAGTAGCTGTTTTACCTTGGATTTTAGATATTCTTGGTAACTGTCTAGGATCTTGTGCAGCGGCTTGACATTTATGCCGAACTTGAGAATCACAAGGGTTGCGTAAACACAGTTAGCTTCAATGCAGCTGGAGACATCCTTGTTTCTGGATCGGATGACAGATCAGTTGTGCTCTGGGATTGGGATGCGAAGCATGTGAAATTGTGTTTCCATTCTGGCCACACTAACAATGTCTTTCAAGCTAAGATAATGCCATTCACGGATGATCTTAGTATTGTCACCTGTGCAGCAGATGGGCAGGTTCCAATTTATTGTTATGGTTTCCCTCACTCAACTTTCCAGTTTGCCAGTTGCTTCGAGATGTGTGCACAATTATCTTCGTCCCGAGATGTGTCATGTCACTCTTGCAGAGAAGGCCGGTAGGTTTATTGAGTTATGTCAGAAGTATTGATTTGTATAGGATTTTCTCATTTTTTTGTCGATTAGGTTTTATACCTAAACCCTAAGCACACAAAAGATTTTTTTATCAACCTGTTTTTATGATACCATTTCGAATATTCAATAAACTATGATTTGAAACAACAACTATAGAGACACTAGATTTAAGTGCAGTCGGGTGCCTCCTTGGACTGCTGCTGAATCTCTCTCTCTCTCTCTTGTTTTTATTTCACCGTACCTAATGAACGGCTGCCCATTAGGTTATATACCAGTAATAACTTATCATTATGCCCCTATTAAATTATGCCCCTATTAAGTACCTCTAATACTTAGGACCATTAGAAACAGAAAAATACAGCAAACTTGAGGATCATAATTCAATAGTTACTAGTGGGGTTGAAAGTGACGTCAAAATATGGACTCCCAATGCGACCGAGCGTGTTCCTTTGCCTACAAATATTGATGAGGTTTGTTGGGTGCTTATGAAATGACGCGATGCGATTGCCTCTGTTATTTGTGTCTTTGCTGTTGCTTGTCCCAGATGTTTTAAGTTGCGATATAGTAGAAATCTCAAATTTCTATTAAGTTTACATTCTAGTTTTAATGAAGGACACGGTTGTTGTTTATGCCCCGGGTAAAGTCGGACCGGAGGAGTCGGTGGTCCTGTTTCATTTCCCCTAATGATTTGATCATGTGTATCTTATCGTGCAAATGCAGAGGCACCACAACACCGGTGAAGACGAGGGGGAAGTAGTGGAGTATGTAATGAGTTTCACAGATGGCAATGGTTCATCAGACGATGGTGATGCTGAGAATGGCCCTGGTGATTGTGTGGTTAGCTGAGCTGATCATACAGCTATCCATCTGTTATCAAAATTACAGTAGACTGAAAGGAACAGCAAATTGTACATAAGTTATTTTATTGCACAATTTTCTGGGAAGGCTGCGTAGACTTCAGTCCGGTAAAATTATGATGCTTTTGAGAAAGTCATTTAAGCTTATTGTTGAAGTTGGATGCTCATATTTCAGAATTTTGGATAGGTTTTTTCACTACAAAAGAAGTATATCTTACTGTATTAGCTCCTTTGAGTGCATGCATCATTTGCAAAGTTGCAGGGACATTCAGCAATTGAAGTCAATTCATGCATTGATCATAACCAGTGGGTACCAGCAGAATCCATGTTTGGCAGCCAAACTGGTGAGTTCATATATCGATAATGGAGCAAGTATGATTGATGGTTGGTTGATCTTCAAATCTGTGAAAGAGAGAGATGTTCTGCTATGGAATGTGTTGATAAAGGGTTATGCAATGGTTGGCCCTTGTGAGGAGGCTGTCAGAGTGTTTGAGCAGATGCGAGGATATGTTAAGCCCAATGTTTATACCTTTCCTTTTGTGCTCAAGGCTTGTGCTGCAATTGGTGATAGTAGGAAGGCCAAATCCATCCATGCTACCATTCTGAAAGTTGGGATGAATACTAATCTTTTTGTTTGCAACAGCTTAATTACGGCACATGTCGGGTGTAATGAGATTGATACAGCGCGGAACGTGTTTGATGATATGGTTGTGAGAGATGTGATCAGTTGGAACTCCATAATTGTGGGCTACACTCAAAATGGTTGCTGCGAAGAGGCTTTGATTCTGTTCCACCGAATGCTGAAGGAGTTTGAGGGAAAACCCGATTCTGTCACCTTGGTGTCCATCGTTCCTGCTTGTGGTCAATTGGTAGCAGTTCAAGAAGGACAGTGGATTCACGCATATGCAATGAAGAATCGAATTGAGGTGGACATGGTCTTGGGCAGTGCATTGGTTAGGATGTATTCGAGATGTGGCTGCCTTGGAGTTGCTCGGCGAGTCTTCGACATGGTACAGAAGAGGAATGTGGTGCTGTGGAACTCGATCATCGGGAGCTACGGCTTGCATGGTCATGCTGTCGATGCTCTGGAGCTGTTCTCTCAGATGCTTGACACCGGTGTCCTTCCTGATGGGGTCACGTTCGTCTACGTGCTGTCTGCTTGTAGTCATGCAGGGTATGCCGCAAAGGGGTGGCAATACTTCCACACCATGCACCATGAGTTCGAAATTTTACCAAGTGAGGAGCATTATGCTTGCATGGTCGATCTATTGGGCCGATGCGGGAAACTCGAAGAAGCCATGAAACTTATCAGGAGCATGCCATTTGAGCCCGGGCAAGAAGTATGGGGAGCCTTGCTTGGTGCATGTAGGATATACAATTACGTAGGTCTAGCAGAAGTTGCAGCAGAACATCTGTTTATTCTGGACGACAAGGATGCTGGCCGTTATGTCCTGCTATCAAATATTTATGCCGCCGGCAAAAGATGGGAGGAAGTCTCAAGGGTGAGGAGAGCAATGAGAGAAGGCAAAGTGAGGAAGCCATTAGGGTGTAGCGCAATCCAGGTTCAACGTAGGGTTCATCTTTTCGGCTCTGGCGATGAGGCACACCCCTTATCTGAGCCCATATACATCATGTTGGGATGGCTGGAGGCAAACATGAGAGAGTCGGCTCATGTGCTGGCTTACAGCACGATTCCGCACGATATAGCAGGAGGAGACGAAGGGTTGTGCTTTACATTATGATCACAAATTGCATCAATCTTTATCACAGTTCTTTTCTATTTCCCGAGTATATTATGTACAGTAGCAGATAGGAATTCTATTCTCTCCAGCATGCTTGCTCCAGATGTGGTCCCTTTCTCTGAAAACCATGGGAGGAATACATTAAAGAGTCATACTCTAGTAACCTAGCGATACTGCAAGTCTCTACTTGATTGAATGTTGTAAAAGGCGTATAGTACGACAAAGTTTATTTTTTTTTCATTTTTTGATAAAAATAAAAAATATATTAATAAAAAAAAAATCATAACGTTAATTTTGAATACCTTTAATTAATAAACAACAAAATTACAACGATGTTACAAAGTTACAATTACATTTAAAAGTTAAAACAATCATCAATAATGTGGATTATAATCAATAAAAACATTGTAATCATAGTGAGGATCATCTTCTTCTCTCTCTTCCTCCTTTATAATTTGATTCACCCATCCAACACGCTCATCTTAGTCATCATCTCCAACTCAAGTTATGCCTTCATTTAGATTGGCTTTCCGTTTTCATTCATCCTCTACATTGATGATGTTTTTTTTCTTCGACTCAATTATTAAGAATATCAATATTTTTGTAGCTCAACGGGTCATGTAATATCTTTCTTTCATTTTTTTCATCTTTTTGCATTTGTTTGTAAAGAAATAATAATCAAATTATAAAGAATATCAAATATAATATAGTCACATGAATCGTTCATTATTAATAAGAAAGAACTAGGCAATAATCATACATATTTTAAAAATTGTTACTTTTGTCTTAACTTCATATTATATATAATATATACCAAATCACGCACACGAGCATACTCCACTATGTTTTTCTTTTTCGTGTAAATGCATTCGAAAAAGCTTCAATTTCTCTCGCACCTATTCAAACATCATGTTTGACTCAATATACGTTGAGCAAACACCAAAGTGAGCCCATCATTCATCTGAAATAAAACGCGATAATGATTAATAAGAAATACATAAAGTCAATCAATTGATGACGAAAAATAAATATCAATAAAAACACATAATACTTTGTTGCATTTGGGAGGAGAGTTAGATTACAATTGGCATTTCAAAATCTCCAATACTCTTTATATATTTGTTTAACTCTAAATGGATATTACAACAAGTAGACGAATCTTATACAAAGTCAATTGTACGAACCTTTTGAGACGTCTTATCTAACATTTTAGAGCAAAAAAAAAAGACCTTCGGATGATATTTATTGATCTAGAAAAAACTTATGATAGGGTACCAAGGGAGGTTATTTGGAGAACTTTGAAAAAAAGAGGTATCCCATTGTTGACATATATTAACCTTATAAGAGACATGTATGATATGTAAAAACATGTGTGAGAACTCATGAAGGAATGACAGACTTCTTTGAAGTTAATATTGAGCTACATCAAGGATAACTTTAAGTCCATACTTATTTATAATGGTGATGGATGAGTTAATAAAACATATTCAAGATGAAGTACCTTGGTGTATGTTATTTACATATGACATTGTGTTAGTGGAAGAGTCTAAGGAAAAAGTTAATAGAAAATTGAAACTATAAAGAAAAGCATTAGAAAGCAAAGGCCTCCGACTTAATAGAATAAAGACATAATATATGGAATGTAAGTTTGATCATTTGGTTACTTCAGAGGATATAGAAATTAAAATTGGCACACATTGCATCCTTCAAAATAAAGTTTTAAATACCTAGGGTCAATTTTTCATAGTGATGGAAGAATTGATGGAGATGTTACACATAGAATTAATGTTGGTTGGTTAAAATGGAGAGGAGTATCAGGTATTCTTTGTGATAAGAAGATAACATTAAAGTTAAAAGGTAAATATTATAGAGCAACAATTAGACCTTTCATGTTTTATGGTTATGAGTGTTGGGTAGTTAACCATCAACATGTACAAAAGATATCTGTGACAGAAATGAAGATGTTGAGATGAATGAGTGGTCATAGAAGAAAAGACTCTATACATAACGAGGTTATTAGAAACAAATTAGGAGTGACACTAATAGAAGATAAATGAGAGAATATCATTTAAGATGGTTTGGACATATAAAAAGAAGATCAGAAGAACCTTTAAGAAGGTATGAAAAACTAAAATTTGAAAGTATTAAAAAAGGCAAAGGACGACCACAAAAGTATTGGAAATAAACAATAAAGAATGATCTAGCTTATTATGAGTTAACTGCTAATATGGCAAATGATAGAGCTCTGTGGAAACAAAGAATCCATGTAGCCAACCCCGTCTAGTATTGAAAAGGCTTAGTTGTAGTTGTTGTTTTACTTATTCATCATCTATAAAGTTGGGAGAAAATCGAATAGAAAAATTAAGAAAATATGTAGTAGCATGTAAATCATGATGCATTTGGCGGTTTGAACGTGTATCAATTATCTTCCAAGCATTTTTTAGAAGTGACCGCTTGTTGTAAAGGTTTGTTTGTATTTCCAATTCGATCCAATTGAAAGCCATTAAGATGAGAGTGAATAACCAAGAATAAGAAAAAGACTTTTTGGAAGTTAAGAATAAAGAAATCTTTAAAACTCATAAATTTTTCAAGTAAAAAATAGGATAGAATGCAAAAGAAAAGGAGTATGATATGGATTTGACAAAAGCTCTACAAATGAGGAGTTGAATTTGGTGAAACACTTGAAAATCTTATGAATAAACTAAGAAATAAAAAAGAACAAGGATGTGAAAAGGATTTGAGAGGAAAAGAATGACATGAAAAAGGGTTTGAGAAGAAGAATCGTACGATACAAACTATTGACTTTTCTCCGATTTATTCTTAAAAAAATCAACATTGAAAATAAGGTTTCATATAAAGAGTGGTGGAGACATATGAACCAACTTTTTCTAGTTTTTGGCGACAACCAGAAAAAAATTTTAGGAGGACTATAAGACTCAAGTGCACTAATCATGGTTCCAACTCCTGGTTTTTGGCGACAACCACCTACATATGAAGGTGTTCTTAGAGTAAGGAACACCGTCTCTATATTATTCTAAACTTATTCTTAATAAATGATCCCACAGTATTTGTGGTATTGCCTTCACCGTCTTATTTCTGTTTAAAAACTCATACTTGAAAATAAGGTCCAAAATCAAGGTCTTTTTGGTTCTAAGTGGTTTGGCAGTTGTCCTCTTTAAGGAAGGTCTCGAGTTTGAGTATTGTGAATGGGGAATGAAGGGATGTCGCTGCCTGGGTTATGAGCTCATGCCAAAACTGAATCCAAATTCAATGGGATCGTATCTTCCAAATACGAAATGTGAAAAATTAATTGCTTAACTTGCTATGATTGAACTCGATTAATTGTATTCATAATGGGTTTGGATCTCGAAAAAGATAGCATATGTCCACCATTGGCGAAATCTTCGCCAAAATCTTAGTCATCATCCTTGCAAGGCACCACCTCAAAATGGATCACCCTACCACCAATATTTAGTGTAAGAACAACTTCTAAAAAAAAACTGGAGTACAAACTGAATTCCAGAAGATACAAGGAGCAAGAGCTCTCTTATGATCCAAAATTGCTTTCTCACTCTTCATCCTCACTCTTTTATCTCATAATCCTCTCTCTTTTGTCTCATAATCTCACTCAGAGAAATAAAAGAAGAGAGAAGAGGAAGAAAATAAATGGAGAGATCATAACCGATCAACAACCACTCCTAGAGAATACGATCCAAAATTGCTCCATCTGTCTTTTATCTCATAGAATCTCACACAAACAAACAAAAGAAGAGAGAAGAAGAAGAAAATGAAGAGAAAGAGATCACTTTTTCACAAAGCAAAGTTTGAAAAATACAAGATCTTACTTTTTTGTTATTTAAAAAGTAATTTATTATCTTTTAATCTTTTATTTTTAAATATAGTTAGTTTCAAACAAAAAATCAAAGAAATGAATGGTTGTGATGAGTACGAATAGTATAACATATATGAGAATCTAACAACTCCTACTATCCTATGTTTACCTAAAGGGTGTGCTTGAGATAAATCTAAAACAAAAACAAACCTTCATTTATTGTTGTGAGTACACTAATACTTGTGAGCCGAAGTTGAGCCGAATGTTCATGCTCCGCACCGGTCCCAACGAGGAGCGGCTTGGTTCATTTTCCTTCATTACTCTGCACGAGCCTGGTCCGACGCGTGTTCCTGTGAAGTGATGCGAAGAATCAGGAGGACGCGGTTCATATAATGAAAAGGAGGGAGGAATCGAAAGTGACGCCTTCAATCTGAAGCTAGGGTTTTTGACTCTCTCTCTCTCTTCGTTGCTCGAGAAGCCGTCGCCGGGAATGGGGGGAGGATCCGATGCCGACGATTCATCCAGAAGGTCTAATCTGTCTCTGTCTCTGTCCCCGTCTCCGTCTCCGTCTCCGTCTCCCAATGAAATATTGTCAACGCGCATCTTCCTTTTCGTTTCTTCATCGGTCGATCTCCGTAGGAGGATGATCTTAGTCTAGTTTCTTTTATGTTTCTTGATCACCTGATGGCCTAACAGTCCAAAGCTCGTTGAGTGCTGCTCGTCGCACGCAGACCAACCAAATGCTCTCCTAACATGTTCATTGTTCAGTCCTTGCTCATTTGAGTGGTGGCACTGGTACAAACGGTGGAACGGAAATGGCAAACAAAGCCGAACAAACTGAACAACCCTTGTTGATTGCTCGGCTCATTTTCTATATGAAGCTTGCCAAACAACCTCTAAATTATAAAAATGTCATTTTGTGGGTGTTTGATTGCGAGGTTGGGCTTACGGAACTGGAACTCCAGTTCCAGAAAACCGTTTCCTAGGGGTGGGCCGCCGATGAGCCTCGTAATCGAGTACAATACAGTTTTTTACTGGACACTGAAGTCCATTGATTACAGTGAGAACTGGAACCGTTTCAATTCTATAGTCCCAGGCCTTAAGCCTAGTAATCAAACACCCTCTTAAGAAACTCTTGTGAACCCAACAGGTTTGATCATACTGTGTTCGTGTTCGCCTGAGATGGTTAACGAATCGAGCACAAACAAACATTGAATGAGCCAAACCCACCTGAACGACGGGCAACTCAGTTTGGTTACCGATAGGAGTGAGCATTATTTGGATATAAACGAATAAACGAATCAAAATTTTTATTTTGGTACGGACCAAATGATCAATATATATATATATATATATATATGTTTATATGCATACACATATACATATGTATACTATATATATATATATATATATGTATGTATATATGTATATAATATATATACACATACCTATATATAATACATATACAAGTGTGCATACAGATATACATATATACATATGTGTATATAGTGTGTATATATACATATAGCTACAAATATCTATATATATCTAATACATATGACGATATATATATACATATATATGCATACACATACACATATCTATCTATATATAGAGAGAGAAAGTCATAGAGGGTAAACCCAATAAGAGAACCGAACCGAAATAATTCGGTTCAGGTACTTACACAATTCGGTTTGGGTTCGGTTTTCAAAATAAATAAAAAATCAGTTTCGATTATTTCCGTTCGGTTCTGTTTTTGAACCGAACCAACTGATGCACACCCCTAGTTACCGGTGCAAACGAGATGTTCTGGGTTAGCATACCATGCTCATGTTGACCTGGGATGATTCAGCGAATCGATTCGTTTACCAGCTCCCTCTATGGGTTTCCGGGTTGGGTCGAAGACTGCCCTCTCTTCTACCATGTTAGATCCGACTCGGAAGGTGCCACTTCTTTTTCCGCGTCTCTCTCTCTCTCTGTCTCACTCTCTTTCTCTCTCACGCGGGCGAGCCGGAGCACAGCAGTCCGCCGACCGTAGAGAGCACGAGGCACCGGCCACACCATCAACGGAGACGTATTCATCGGACAGCGATCGCTCTCAGCATCAGTAGGTACAGTTTTAGTTTTCTCCTTTGCCTTTCCTCCGTATTATTCTGTATACCGTGCGAGCAGTTTATTCGGCGGCGTAAGCTTTTGAATTTTGATGCCAAAGAGTCGACGACATCCTCCACTTCTGAGTTGTGGGCAGGCTACTCTCTCTCCTTTTATTTTGGGCACCTCAATATGGCAATTAGGTTTCTTTTATTTTGGTCACCTCACTGTGGAAATGAATTCTTATCTGATCCTTTGCTTTCTTTTTATTCTAACTGTTAACTGGGAATTAGGTCTCTTCTATATTTTGTAGTTGGTCGTGATAGTGTTCTTAATTTGTTTGGTTCTCTGTTCTCTATTGAATGGTTATACACTGTCATTCAGTGGTTTCAACTCTGACCTATGTTTGGTGGTTGAGAGGAGGTATTTGACAACCTCATTAGAAAATAGAACATGAAGACATGCCGAGGCTTGATCCTGGGAGAACAATAAGAGTTGCATTTTTTAGTATAGTTTTCACAACTTTTGTTTTAACAATGGACCAAGTTGCTTGTAGGCTCTTCATGTTCGACACATAGCCGCATAATTCCTTTTTATGATGCTGTTCACTCCTTGTTCAGTAGCATCAAATACCGCCCTCACTTTTGAAAATATCCGTATCCCAGTTTGCTGATTTGGATAACTTATATATTTCTATGATGGTTACAATGTGTATCTGGTTTTACAGCTTAGGCAAAATGGTTGTTCATGATGAAGATAGTCTGGACTTACAGAAGTTTCTTCGAGGAGATAATACTCAGTTGGAGGTAATACTGCGTTTTATTCGTAATGTAATCATATGGTTTTATTATCTTGCTTAAGGTGCGGGGTATGCACCTCTGCTGGAGGTATTATGGAAATTATTTCTTCCTTTTGCAGGCGATCAAAGATAAAAAACTTAGAGGGAAATTGGCCATTAAGGAAGAACTGTATGGAAAATCTGCAACAGCTGCTGCTAAAGTTGACAAGGTGTGTTTTTTTGTTCATAACGGCATGAAGACTTGGCCGTAATGATCAAGCTGTTTCCATATTTATTAGCAAAATTCCGAGTCCTGGAGAAAATAATAAAGGTTCTCAAGAGACAGGATATGAACAAGCAACGTTCCATTCAACTGGCAACTTTATGATACTGCTGGGTCCTGGAATAAGGGACCAATTTATGATCATTTAAATTAACTTTAGTCAGTTTTTGATTGACACCCAAAATGATAAATAAAACTTTATATTGGCATTGGGTGAATAATCCAAGTAGTGACTACAAAACCCAAACTAGGTATTGGGGATTTAAGAAGGTGATTAGTGGTGAAATTTCTCGTTTGAAACATCACCTAACAGGGACTAAGAAAGTGGTTGTTCCTTGAATGGGCAAAGTTAGGAAAGTGTCGGAAACCATTAAATTGCAATGTCTATAAATGATTGAGAGTATACTAGAGAAGAGGCAACAAAAAGATGATATAGAGATGTTTGAGGAAGAGGATGATGTTGTTGGACCCAATGATAGCATCCTTTTTTATGCTAGGATAGAGGTTGGTAGTAGTAGTTCTCGACCTACAAGGAGGAGAAGATAAAGATTATTCACTTGATCTTGATTACAATATGTAATTCTTTTTTCAATTATGAAAATTATAATTTTGCTAAGGATGCATGCTCAAATGCTTTATATATTGAAAACTTGAATGGTGATTGATGAATATTTACTCAATTTATGTATTATATGTATTGTTTTCAATTATCATGATTTTTCCTATTTTTTTGTGATTTTTAAATTTTTTAGTATAAAAAATGATACATGGCGATATAATATGTATCTTATCGTGGACCAAAATGATAACAACAGTGGTTAGCCATTGATCACATGACCTTTTGTGTTGCAAAATCTGTTTTTTAAATGCTGGAGTTTAATTGTGTTGGTTGTTGTACTGTAAATGGCTATCTTAAAGGGCAGTACTGTGAATTATGTCATATTAACTCATAAAATCTTATTTCTAGACAGTTCAAAGATTCTGAAGTATAGTGGCAACAACTGGGAAAATTTATTCCAGACCAAAGCCAGGATTTTCCCAAATTAACTGGTTTATCAAAAATACAATTACTGAAACAATGCTGAGCACCACAAATAAGATAAAATATCAAATAACGCACATGATGCATGAAGCCATTAACATTCACATCAATTGTAACAAAGTTGGACGTCAATTTAGAAGAGAACATATTACACGACAGATGAATCTAAATACGATAACCATTCTTAACACCACTCTCTAACAACAATTCCAACTTCTAAAAGTAAGTTCAGTTCTGAAGTCTAAATCTAAAATAGCCTACTATATTGTAGAAGCAGAAGATGATTCGACATCTGCTCTGCGGATTTTCTGCATCTCTTCTGCACATGAAAGAAGACAATTGTTGTGATGATGATGAACGATGGTGGTGGAAAACTTCCAGTTTTCTTCTTCCATCTCGTCTTCCATATTTGCGATGATTTCATCTTTTCTATTAGGAGCTGCCTTATCTTTTGCAGCTAAAACTATCTGATTCTGTACCTAAAAGAATTGGCTTGTTTGTAATCACTTGTGATTCTCATTGACTTTCTCGGTTTCACTAATTCCTTTTGCATGGCTTTCTTTTTCTTTGATATGAACTATTACTTACATATGAAATTTTTTCAGTGGTTGATGCCAAGTGAAGGTGGATACTTGGAGGCTGAAGGATTAGAGAAAACTTGGAACTTTAAACAGGAAGCTGTTATTCGTGAAGTTGATATCCTGAGTTCTAGGAAAGCATTTGACATAATCCTACCAGGTGATTTTGGTGATTATAAGGGATTCTTTTGCAGCACCTATTTCCTTAGTGTATTTAGATGTTTCTATTGTCATGTGTTTTACATGCTGCTTGAAATGACCTTGTATTTGATTTTTCTTCTATTTTCTAGTTTCATTCTTTTTCTAGTATAGCTTTTTCTTATAGCTGAGGTCTGCAGTGGAGAAGCGCTATGGAACTTGAGTGCTTACTACTAAGACAGATTTCTTTTTGTTGGTAACAGAGCATGAGTTCTTGCTACTGATAAATTACATGGTGTATACGAAAATTTGCAATATGTTTACAGCAGAAGGGTCATTGGGAGAACCACTACCCCTTAGCTGTGGCATGTTACAGAATTGAGTGTACTCAGGAGAGATCCACCTCTCGAGTTGAGAGCAGGCACAAGCATCAAACGTTATGTGGTTGAGGATAATGTCTTGATAAACTGCAATGCATTCAAACTGAAGAACAATCCATTTTCTTTGAGCAACCTAGTGAAGTAGGTGCTAGGAGGAAGTCATGAAGCTTGTGACAATCATCTATGTTCAAGTTGCACCGGAAAATTTGGAAGCAAGAAATATCTCTTTGAAACTTTTTTGCTACGACAACAACTAAGCCTTTTCCCATACTAGATGGGATATTAGAGTTCAATTATATACCATGCTAATAGTTAGTCAACATAAGCTAGATCATTCTTTATTGTTTCCTTCCAATACTTTTGTGGTCATTCTCTTCCTCTTTTATCATTTTCATTTATCTGGTTTCTCGTACCTACTTACTGGAACTTCTTTTGGTCGTCTTTCCACATGTTCAAACCATCTTAAATGATTTTCTCTCATTTTATGAACACTTTCTTGCTACTATGGTCGAATATGGTTTTTTGGGTTTCATGGATGGGTTATAATTTCCTTATGAATATGATCATATGTGTAGCATATTTCCTGCATTTTCAGCTTGCAAATTTGAAAGATGTCAAGGGTTGTAAATGTTCACATTCTTGATAACCAGTAACAAAGTTGCTGCTCATATTTGATGAAACAGATTTTGGACCATACACGCTGGACTACACCATGAATGGTCGCTATATGGTGCTTGCAGGGCGTAAGGGTCATTTGGCAATAATTGAGACAAAGACTATGGCCCTTAAAAAAGAATTTCAGGTACCTCATGTCGAACTCTTAGAAGATTTAATTGTACAGTTGATTATGTTTGTCAGACATCTTCCTTGGAAAAGTCCTTAACTAATAGGTAGTTAGAAGAATGTATCTTCACGTGCTTCCATTTTTTAATTTAGGTCGACTGTGGGTGATAACAGAAAATAATTAGGGACACCATTTCTTTGTAACTGTCTGTGACGTATATGATTTGATTACTTTCTCCTCAAGTTGATTTGTTGTTGTTGAAAGGGAAACATATTCCATGTTGTTTTGAAGAATTTTTTTGTTCATTAGTTGAATCATGCAGTTGTTCTAGCATTTCTTTGATATTATAGTGGAGTGATACTCTGTAATTAGAAGTTGGCTGCTACATTCATGCTTCTGGAATGGATGGTTGCTGGGAACTAACAGAAGGGAGAGAGTCTCAACTACATCTTCTCAAGAGAAGAGTTGGAATGGGGATGCTTTGGTCTTTTGGAGTCCCTAATTGTGTCTGTTACTTTTGTAGGACTCCAACTGCATCCTCCCAAACACTGTTAAGTCTTCTATTTAGCAGGCACCTTTGAATTTTCCTAATAGTAGAAGATTGTTCCTGCATCTGTATACCAATTAGACAAGGCGAACATGTTATCCCTGGTTCTTTTCCTAATAGTGAAATAGGTATTCATGGAATGTAAAAAAATGTATATATACATGTTTTCTTCTTGCTACATTGTCTGAAGACCTTGGCTTCTAAGCATGTTTTTCATAGATGAAGCTGCTAAACTAAGTTTTATTTGTGGTAGTTTTTCTTTCACAAACTCCGCCCATGTAAGGGATCACCGTTGCATTGCCGGTCCCAAGCCCGGATAAAGGAGGAGGGTTGTGTTAGGCTTCTGACAGTCAGTGTAACACTTCGTCGGATTTTTATAACATGAATTAAACTAGTCCTATATAATAAGATTCGTATTGGTTCTTGGAATATCAGAACATTATCCGGTAAGCTAAGGGAGGTGGTAGATACTATGATTTGGAGAAAGATTCATATTGTATGTTTCTAAGAGACAAAATGGGTTGGAGAAAAAGCAAAGGAGATAGAGGATAGAGGTTTTAAATTATGGTACTCAGGTAAAGAAAAGGCTCAAAACGGAGTTGGTATTATCATAAATAAAGATTTAAAGGAGAGTATAGTAGACATATGGTGACCGAATCATGACGTTGAAATTAGTGTTAGGAACTGAGGTTTTGAATATAGTTTGTGTTTACGCACCCCAAGTAGGACTAGAAGATAGTATAAAGACAGTTTTTTGGGAAGAGTTAGATAAGGTGTTTCAAAAGATTCCACAAAGGGAGATGATTTGTTTAGGAGGAGATTTAAATGGACATGTCGGTAAAGAGGCATTAGGATATCAAGGGATTCATGAAAACTTTGGTTTTGGGGATATAAACGAGGAAGGTAGGGAGATTTTAAATTTTGCTGTGGCGTTTGATCTCTTTATAGTCAATACAATCTTCAAAAAACGAGATGAACATTTAATTACTTATAAGAGTGGCTTATCACAAACATAAATTGATTACTTTATTTGTAGAAAAAAAGATAGATTGTGTTATAAAGATTGTACGATAATTTCAGGAGAAAGCTTAACCACCTAACATCGACTTTTAGTTATGGATTTACAAATAAAAAAATGGACAAAGAAGAAAAGAGTGCATCGAGCTATTCGGACTATATGGTGGAACCTCAAAAGCAAGAAAGAAGATATATTTAAACAGAAAGTCCTTCAAGGCGATGTTTGGAAATATATTGGCACACCCTGTGATATGTGAAACAATATGGCTATACATATTAGGAAAGTGGGGAAAGATGTGTTAGGGGTATCTAAGGGAGGTGTACCGGCACAAAAAGAAGCTTGGTGGTGGAGTGAAGTAGTACAAAATAAAATCAAGGCAAAGAGGGCATGTTACAAATTACATTATGCCAAAAAAACTAGTGAAACTCTAGAAGCTTATAAGGAAGCAAAGAAGGAAGCGAAAAGGGTCGTTAGTGAACCAAAAGCTAAGATTTGGGAGGACTTATATAAAAAAACTCAACTCAAAAGAGGGTGAAAGAGATATTTTTATGATAGCTAGGGCTAGAGATAAGAAAACTAAAGATCTTAATTATGTTAGATGCATAAAAGATGAGGATGAAAAAATTCTAGTGGCAAATGATGATATAAGAAATAGATGAAAAAACTATTTTTATAAATTTTTTAATGAAAATAAAGATGTTAGTAATAGTTTAGGAGATTTAGCTAAGTCAGAAAAGTATATAAACCACAATTTCTACTGACGTATTCAAAAGAATGAAGTCAAAGAGGCTCTTAAACAAATGAAGGGTGGTAAATCGGTAGGACCAGATAATATTTCTATAGAAGTTTGGAAAATACTAGGAGAAATAGGAATCACTTGGCTCACAAGACTATTTAATGAAATATGGAAAAACCAAAAGATGCTCGAGGAATGGAGAGCAAGTACACTTATACCCATATATAAGAACAAGGGAGACATTCAAAATTGTGCGAATTATCAAGGTATCAAGTTAATGAGTCATACTATGAAATTATGGGAAAGAATTATCAAACGGAGGTTAAGACAAGTATCAAGTACAACAAAGAACCAATTTGGATTCATGCCAGGCATATCTACTATTGAAGCGATTCACCTTTTGAGACGTTTTATGGACCATTTTAGAGCAAAAAAGAAAGACCTTCCCATGATATTTATTGATCAAGAAAAAGCTTATGATAGGGTATTGAGGGAGGTTCTTTGGAGAACTTTGGAAAAAAGAGGTATCCCATTGACATATATTAACCTTATAAGAGACATGTATGATGGTGCAAAAATATGTGTGAGGACTCATGAAGGAGCAAATTACTTCTTTGAAGTTAATATTGGGTTACATCAAGGATAAACTTTAAGTCCATACTTATTTATAATGGTGATGGATGAGTTAACAAAACATATTCAAGATGAAGTACCTTGGTGTATGCTATTTGCAGTAATAGAAAATTGGAACTACGGAGAAAAACATTAGAAAGCAAAGGCCTCCGACTTAGTAGAACAAAGACAGAATATATGTAATGTAAGTTTGATCATTTGGTTACTTCAGAGGACATGAAAATTAAAATTTGCACACATTGCATTCCCCAAAAGGAAAGTTTTAAATACCCAGGGTCAATTTTTCAGAGTGATGGAAGAATTGATGGAGATGTTACACATAGAATTAATGCTGGTTGGTTAAAATGGAGAGGAGCATCAGGTATTCTTTGTGATAAGAAGATACCATTAAAGTTAAAAGGTAAATATTATAGAGTAGCAATTAGGCCTGCCATGTTTTATGGTTCTGAGTGTTGGGCAGTTAATCATCAACATGTACAAAAGATGTCTGTGATAGAAATGAAGATGTTGAGATGGATGAGTGGTCATATAAGAAAAGACCGTATACATAATGAGGTTATTAGAAACAAATTAGGAGTGGCACCAATAGAGGATAAAATGAGAGAACATCATTTAAGATGGTTTGGACATATAGAAAGAAGATCAAAAGAAGAACCTAGAAGAAGGTTAGAAAAACTAAATTTGGAAAGTATTAAAAGAGGTAGAGGACAACCACAAAAGTGTTGGAAAGAAACAATAAATAGTGATCTAGCTTATTGGGAGTTAAGTGCTAACATGGCACACGATAGGGATCTGTGGAAACAAAGAATCCATGTAGCCGACCCCGTCTGGTATGGGAAAAGGCTTAGTTGTTGTTGTTATTGTTGTTTTCTTTCACAAATGCATTCAAGTGAGGAACATTGTAATTATGGAGCTGGCAAACTGAGTTTTATGCATTTAGGAAATAAAGGACATTCAATTTTGGGATGATTGTGCAGGTTCGTGAGACAGTTCGTGATGTGGTGTTCTCACCTATTCTGAACACGTTTGCTACAGCTCAAAAGAAGTAAGAATCATCCATGATTTCAAATTGAATTTTCATATAGTGACTTGAGCATTTGGTATTTTTCAAAAGGTGGCTATTGGGTATCTCTGACAAAGAAAAGATGCCTGTTTTCTTGCATTTGTTGATGGTAATACTGCTTTAATGTAAATGCTGATTCTATGATGTCTGTTCTGAAACTATCCCATTGTCACCTTTTAAAATCGAACATTGAAGTCCTTGGCCTGGTTGCTGTTTTGTGTTACTGCCGACTAGCAAAATGCTCTAATATAGAATAGCTTGTTCTAGTATTTATAATTGTAGCTTTTCCATTGTTCCTTGTTAGTTTTGTAGCGTTTTTCTGTCACTACCTTTGTTGGGTTGATCTCTTTCGATCATTATTTGTTCTAGTAAACCAAATATTTTCATTCATGTCGTAATATTATTGTGCAAAGAGGATTGCTGCTTCAGTTCTAGATATTTTCATGCATTTGGAGAATTGTTGTAAATAATTTTGAAGCAATTTCCATAACTTCCTTTGTTATCACATTTTCATCCGTAAGTTTCTAGGTGTCAGCTGGTGATTCCCTTTGCACTTCATAAATTATTCAATAATTTCTGACTACCCTTAGATAGTTTTGTTCCTCATGTGACATTTCGCTGTTGTTTGTGTTAAAGCATCCTATCATTTTTCCATTGTTATCTTATCAATAGATGCTTTACCATGTTCTGTATTTTATGGCATGTAGTTTGCTGAATCAATTTTTGTTGTTTCACTTTGCTCGGCACATGCAAACCATTTTCAAAAGTTATCATAATCCAACTTGCACTGCTAACATTGCACATGATAGGGCTCTGTGAAAACAAAGAATCCATGTAGCCGACCCCGTCTAGTATGGAAAAAGGCTTAGTTGTTGTTGTTGTACCATAATCCAACTTGCATATCTGCACTTGTCTTTCGGAGAGGTTAACAAGGTATATATCCTTGCAGATATGCATATATTTATGACATGAAAGGGACAGAACTTCACTGCCTTAAGGTTCGTATAAAATCTATGCGACATTACTTCCGTTTCAGTCGAATTCATCCTTCTATCATGTCATCAAGTGTTCTTTGGACTGGCATGATTCAACCTTCCATTGGACTTTTCTTTTGCGTGGTTATATTAATTTTCCTTGTCTCTATTTGGCTTGGTTTTGACATGCAATATGTATTGTAAAACTGGATCACAGGAGCGTATTGCGCCACTGAAGCTTCATTTTTTGCCCAATCATTTAATTCTTGCATCAATAAACAAGTTTGGGCAGCTGCATTTTCAAGATATTAGTACAGGCGAGATGGTGGGGTGTCACCGGACGGGCCTCGGACGTTGTGATGTGATGAAGGTAAATCCTTTCAATTCCGTCATAGGATTGGGTCACACATGTGGGAAGGTCACAATGTGGAACCCCAGCAATGGCACACCTCTTGTAAAGATGTTGTGTCATCATGGCCCTGTTTCAGCGATAGCCTTCCATAGGGGAGGGCAAATCATGGCAACAGCAGGGATGGATCAGAAAATCAAGATATGGGATCTTAGAAAATTCGAGACCTTGTATACGTATTCAGCCCATGCAAAAACCCTGGACTTCAGTCAGAAAGGTCTTTTGGCCCTAGCAAGTGGACCACTGGCGCAAATCTGGAGAGATGAATCTGGAACCAAGGATTACAAGTTTTACATGCGACACTCGATGGTGAGAGGTTTTCAAGTGGGGGCAGTGACATTCCAGCCGTATGAGGATGTTCTCGGTCTTGGGCACTCTATGGGAATTTCCTCCATTCTTGTTCCAGGTTCTGGTGAACCAAACTTCGACACATTTGTTGCAAATCCATTTGAAACGACTCGGCAGCAGAGGGAGAGGGAGGTTCATGCTTTGCTTGACAAACTTCAACCAGAAATGATAATGTTAGACCCTACAAAAATCGGTTCCATGAAATCCAAACGAAAGGGAGCCAACAAAGGCATGAGCAAGCAAGAATTGGAGGACCAGATGGCTGAAGCTGTTGCCGCTGCTAAGGACATGCCAATGGCCAAGAAAACCAAGGGAAGGAGCAAGCCGAGCAAAATTGAGAAGAAGAAGAAAGAAACAATAGCACGAGCCAAGAGGCCTTTCTTCGATCAAAGAATGGAGCAAGAGCAGTCTAAGAGGCAAAAGATAAGAAAGCAGGCCGAGTTGCCCGTGGCACTACAAAGATTTGTACTCAAGTAGACATCATCGTCTTCAACTTTATTTAAACTTGAAGATGCCTCTGTTGTGCAGGGAACCGAGAAGAGAAGATGGTAAATCACAGAGTATGTGTTGCGTTTCTTCTCCATATTGAACCCATACAGTTTTGTTTATCCTTAAGTTTGGCTTCATTAGAGTTATGTGGGACTGCGGCTAAGATGTGACTTCTACAATTTTCTTGATTAGAAAGTTTAATTCCTTGAGTAGAAAAGGTAATTTCTTGATCAGAAATTAAGTCCAAGTTTTCTTCTTTGCAATATTTACAGTCTCTCCTAAAACGTATCTAACCTTCTTTTAACAAATAAAGGTGCCTATGGTAGTGATACACCTAAATCTTGGGATGCCTGAACGAGGATGAAATTATGACTCAGTACTCACCAGGCTGAAAGGGAAAAGCAGAAGAGGATAATATACTGAACTTGAGCGTTGACTGAGTTAAAAATCCTGTTAATATTACGGTACACACGCATGCACGAGTAATTGTTGAAAAAATAGAAACCGCCTTTTGTCTTTTGGTTACAAGAAGAGGCCTAAGCCTAACATACACATACTTCTGGGTGTCCAACTCCCCACCAACAGCAACGGCGCTAAAGCACCCTGTCGGTGAGCTAATGCTCAGAGAAACCGCCTATTTGAGTAGGTGGAACCATCCCATGTGATTAAAATCCAAAAGCTGCATCTAGGGCTTCTTTGACGCCCAATTGCAGGTGGCGAGTTCGATTCTCATGCATGCGTGTTAGGCCTCAGCCTCCTGTTTTGTATAGAAAAGAAAAACTAAAAAACTGCACCGAGCGCTTAACTCATTTGGCAGAGTGCTCTGTTACCCTTGCTGGTGGGAGTTCGCCTTCCAGGGGTTCCATGAGCTTTCTCTATCGATTCTTCAAATTTCAAGAGCACAAAAGCCAAATGGCCCAAACCCATTAGGCTTTCCCAATAATGGAAGTTTGAATAAGCGTACAAGACCAGCACATCAAAGCACAGAGAGACCCCAGTAAACACGTGTGCCTAATTGGATAAATCGTAGCCGATTCACAAATACATATGCTAGTACTGTAATGAATAAATAGTAAAATATATTTATTCTGCAATATTCTAAATATTATCTACACTACATCATCACGTTGTACTAAGTCCGAGCCATCAGCAAGCCTTGGCAGACCATGTTTCTGCCCGATTCAGCCCAAGCCAAATGGTTCAGTTACAGAATTGAACTAGTGACTTAAGGGTCTTGAGTCAATCCCGAGCCAGGAGAGACATGGACTCCTTGTGCAATTTTCGGCAGAACTCATAGAAGCAAGCTTTAAGATTCGTCAAACTGGCATATCATGGTCACTCAGATAAAGATACTTGATGTCGATGAACAAAGGATACCGACAGAATCGGAAATACAGTAAATCAAGAGTCTCCCTTGAATACAACAACAACAACAACTAAGCCTTTTCCCATACTAGACGGGGTCGGCTACCTGGATTCTTTGTTTCCACAAATCCCTATCGTGTGCCATGTTAGCAGTTAACTCACAATAAGCTAGATCATTCTTTATTGTTTCTTTCCAACACTTTTGTGGTCGTCCTCTACCTCTTTTACTACTTTCCAAATTTAGTTTTTCTAACCTTCTTCCAAACTTGTTTATTGATGCAAGAATTAAATGATTGGGCAAAAAATGCCTTTTTCCATAAGACTCGGTCAGTGGCGCAATACGCTCCTGTTGATCCTTTTGGAAACATGGTTGCATAGGTTCTTCTTTTGATCTTCTTTCTATATGTCCAAACCATCTTAAACGATGTTCTCTCATTTTATCCTCTATTGGTGCCACTCCTAATTTGTTTCTAATAACCTCATTATGTATACGATCTTTTCTTGTATGACCACTCATCCATCTCAGCATTTTCTTTTCTGTCACCATAAAACATGACAGGCCTAATTGCTGCTCTATAATATTTACCTTTTAATTTTAATGGTATCTTCTTATCACAAAGAATACCTGATGCTCCTCTCCATTTTAACCAACCAGCATTAATTCTATGTGTAACATCTCCATCAATTCTTCCATCACTTTGAAAAATTGACCCAGGTATTTAAAACTTTCCTTTTGGGGAATGCAATGTGTGCCAATTTTAATTTCTATGTCCTCTGAAGTAGCCAAATGATCAAACTTACATTCCATATATTCTGTCTTTGTTCTACTATATTAGAGCATTTTGCTAGTCGGCAGTAAGTCGGAGGCCTTTGCTTTCTAATGTTTCTCTCCATAGTTCCAATTTTCTATTAACTTTTTTCTTAGATTCCACTAATACAATGTCATATGCAAATAACATACACCAAGGTACTTCATCTTGAATATGTTTTGTTAACTCATCCATCACCATTATAAATAAGTATGGACTTAAAGTTGATCCTTGATGTAACCCAATATTAACTTCAAAGAAGTTTGTCGTTCCTTCATGAGTCCTCACACATGTTTTTGCACCATCATACATGTCTCTTATAAGGTTAATATATGTCAATGGGATACCTCTTTTTTCACAGACCAATGTTCTCCAAAGAACCTCCCTCGGTACTCTATCATAAGCATTTTTTTTCTAGATCAATAAATATCATGTGAAGGTCTTTGCAAATTTTTTTTTGCTCTAAAATGTTCCATAAGACGTCTCAAAAGGTGAATCGCTTCAATAGTAGATCTGCTTGACATAAATCCAAATTGGTTCTCTGTTGTACTTGATACTTGTCTAAAACCAAACGGTGAATCGCTTCAATAGTAGATATGCCCTCCAAATTGGTTCTTTGTTGTACTACTTGTCTTAACCTATGTTCAATAATTCTTTCCCATAATTTAATAGTATGGCTCATTAACTTGATACCTCGATAATTCGCACAATTTTGAATGTTTCCCTTGTTCTTATATATGGGTATAAGTGTACTTGCTCTCCATTCCTTGGGCATCTTTTGGTTTTTCCATATTTCATTAAATAGTCTTGTGAGCCAAGTGATTCCTATTTCTCCTAGTATTTTCCAAACTTCTATAGGAATATTATCTAGTCTTACCGATTTACCACTCTTCATATGTTTAAGAGCCTCTTTGACTTCATTCTTTTGAATACGTCGGTAGAAATTGTGATTTATATACTTTTCTGACTTGGCTAAATCTCCTAAACTAATACTAACATCTTTATTTTCATTAAAAGATTATAAAAATAGTTTTTCCATCTATTTCTTATATCATCATTTGCCACTAGAATTTTTTCATCATCGTCTTTTATGCATCTAACATAATTAAGATATTTAGTTTTCTTATCTCTAGCCCTAGCTATCCTAAAAATATCTCTTTCACCCTCTTTTGAGTTGAGTTTTTTATATAAGTCATCCCAAATCTTAGCTTTTGCTTCACTAACGGCCTTTTTCGCTTCCTTCTTTGCTTTCTTATAAGCTTCTAAAGTTTCACTAGTTTTCTTGGCATAATATAATTGTAACATGCCCTCTTTGCCTTGATTTTATTTTGTACTACTTCACTCCACCACCAAGCTTCTTTTTGAGCCGGTACACCTCCCTTAGATACGCCTAACACATCTTTCGCCACTTTCCTAATCTGTATAGCCATATTGCTCCATATATCACAGGGTGTGCCAACATAATTCCAAACATCTCCTTGAAGGACTTTCTGTTTAAATATATCTTCTTTCTCGCTTTTGAGGTTCCACCATATAGTCCGAATAGCTCGATGCACTCTTTTCTTCTTTGTCCATTTTTTTATTTGTAAATCCATAACTAAAAGTCGATGTTGGGTGGTTAAGCTTTCTCCAGGAATTGCCTTACAATCTTTACAACACGCTCTATCTTTTTTTCTACAAATAAAGTAATCAATTTGTGTTTGTGATAAGCCACTCTTATAAGTAATTAAATGTTCATCTCGTTTTTTGAAGATTGTATTGGCTATAATGAGATCAAATGACATAGCAAAATTTAAAATCTCCCTACCTTCCTCCTTTATATCCCCAAAACCAAAGTTTCCATGAATCCCTTGATATCCTAATGCCTCTTTACCGACATGTCCATTTAAATCTCCTCCTAAACAAATCATCTCCCTTTGTGGAATCTTTTGAAACACCTTATCTAACTCTTCCCAAAAAAGTGTCTTTATACTATCTTCTAGTCATACTTGGGGTGCGTAAGCACAAACTATATTCAAAACTTCTTCTCCTAACACTAATTTCAACGTCATGATTTGGTCACCATATGTCTACTATACTCTCCTTTAAATCTTTATTTATGATAATACAAACTCCGTTTCGAGCCTTTTCTTTACCTGAGTACCATAATTTAAAACCCGTATCCTCTACCTCCTTTGCTTTTTCTCCAACCCATTTTGTCTCTTGTAAACATAGAATATGTATCTTTCCTCGAATCATAGTATCTACCACCTCCCTTGAATATTGTTAAAAAAAGAGAGGAGAGAATTCCTTTAGTCAATTGTACTACATCCAACAAGCAAGCAAATGCCATCAGCATAAACTACAGTTAAAGACATCACAAGAGTTCATTGTATTGTGCTGACACGAGTCTGCCATCACCTTCCATAACGTCGTCCATAATCTCGATCAGGACTTCCATAAGGAGAATAAGGAAGGGACCTTGAGCGATCCCTGCGTGGTCGGCCAGCATAAGGTGATCGCCGTGGAGAGTGATCTCGTCCCCTTGGAGAACAATCGTGTCGTCCTCGATAAGGAGACCGCCTCGGTGAGCGTCTGTATCCGCTCCTATAGTCATCACGGCCATAGCCTCCACGAGCTCTCCCCCTATCATATCGAGTACCTGCATGGCGGAGTCAAGATACAGATCCGGTGATGCAAAACACGTAGTAGGTGGACAGAAACCAGTACAACAGAGAGGTCCTTTACTGGGCTTTCTGTTTTTGGCACCAAGATAATGCCCGGGTGTCGGACTCCTTGACTGAAACGCAAGAAAAGAAAATTGAAAGGTCACATGCTTTTGCACTTAAAAACTATCGCCGTTGGACTGAAAGGCATTGGTACCAAGAATAGGTGTAGTTTCTATGCACAAGATGTTGCCCTGCTGATGAGAATAATTGGGTTGTAAGAGATGCAAGGATATGATTATCAGACAAAAAACATGCAAAATAAACACACTGCAAGTAGATCCCCTCACAGCTAGTAAACACAGTAAGATGAATGCCATTTCCTGGAGTGAGATACCATGGATGCCTGATTAGTTTGTTGTCCGTTGATTATTGGAAGAGTTGGTGGTGAATGCTGGAGTTGTTTAGTTGCAAAATAATTGCCATGTTTAGTTGGTGAGATGCAAGGCAAAAACCATAAGGCTGGCCATTGATCGGGCTGTTTGAGACTAAGTTGAGATGGATGACTGAACTCATCATCTTGATTGCTGCCAATATAGCTGAAGCAATGTGTTCTGAATATATCAAAAACCTCAACGTCAAAAAATAGATGGATAATTAAATGGAAACCGTGTTCCCATGATGTAAAGGAGGTTACCTTTTCTACAGTGATGTAACGACCTTCCAATATCGACTGGTTAAGATACTTTACACAGCGATCTGCTTCCAGAACTTTATCCATCGTTACAAAGGCAAACCCTCGTGAAATGCGCGTTCGAGGCTCAACAACTAGACGGCAGTTTACTACCTATAAGAACACATTAGTTACCTTTCTGCAATATGGTGTGATAAAGGCAAGAAAGTGCACTAATAAAATTACAACACCTTTCCCTCCCTAGAGAAGTGAGATTCAAGAACTCTTTCAGCAACTCTAGTAGACAACCCAGTAACATAAAAGGTATTCCCGGGATTTATTGCTTCACTCCCACCCCTAGATTTACAGGAAAGACATCATGGGAAGATAACGTGAAAATGAAATCAAACTCAGATAGTTGAAAGCGATCCCGATGGGTTCCTAGCTGTCACGACTTCTTGATCTGGATCGAGATCTTGATCTAGACCTGGATCTCAACCTTGACCGTGATCTTGATCTGGGCCTTGCATCCCCAGGAGAAGGCAAGGGTGAGTACCTGCATATCCAGTAGAAGCAGTAATTAAGGAGAAAATAGTAGTATTCACAAGAAATATACATTGAAATCAATTCATTGCAGGAAAAAAATTGAGAGCAGATAGCCAACTATCAAACGCAAAAGAGAAAACCTTGGGAAGAACCAGAACTGATGTCAATAAATTATGACTAAGCTGTCAAGAATTTGATATAGAAAACTCGATTCAGAAATAATCCCATATCTTTGCAGCTGCACGACTTGCTAAGCAAGAAGTTTATTGTAAGACCTGATGACCTACTCATACTGTACAAATAGTATGAGCAGCTTAATGTAACAGACTTGCCAGCTTATAGCCACTTCGACAAATAAACTGTTAAAAGGAGGAGAATCTTTTCAATATAAACTCAGGCCAGCAGAAACGTTCTTCAACAGCTTTATAACAAGATATATAAGAGCTAAGTAGGTTTTCAATTGAAAATTTCTCCAATGGAATAAAAAAGTATACACCATTTTTTTAAATTTTGTGGGCATCAAAAAGGTAACCAAGGATTTATTAAAAACTTCAAAATGTTCATGATGGAGTTTAGTGAGTAAATTTAATTTAACTAGAAATTTTATCCAAGTTTAGAACAGAAAAATGAATTGATTTACCCTTCATCAATCAAGTCCACATTCAATACTTACTCTTGTGTGCATTGTTAATGAGGAGTTAAGCACAAAATTATTGACAAATAAAATCAAATGCATAAATAAGTGAACAAAGTTTATGCACAAATGCAAGCAACTTGGTCCATTGTTAAAACAAAAGTTGTGAAAACTATACTAAAAAATGCAACTCTTCAGGATCCAGCCTCGGCATGTCTTCATGTTCTATTTTCTAATGAGGTTGTCAAATACCTCCTCTCAACCAGCGAACATAGGTCAGAGTTGAAACCACTCAATGACAGTGTATAACCATTCAATAGAGAACACAGAACCAACAAATAAAGAACACTATCACGACCAACTACAAAATATAGAAGAGACCTAATTCCCAGTTAACAGTTAGAATAAAAAGAAAGCAAAGGATCAGATAAGAATTCATTTCCACAGTGAGGTGACCAAAATAAAAGAAACCTAATTGCCATATTGAGGTGCCCAAAATAAAAGGAGAGAGAGTAGCCTGCCCACAATTCAGAAGAGGAGGATGTCGTCGACTCTTTGGCATCAAAATTCAAAAGCTTACGCCGCCGAATAAACTGCTCGCACGGTATACAGAATAATACGGAGGAAAGGCAAAGGAGAAAACTACAACCGTACCTACTGATGCTGAGAGCGATCGCTGTCCCATGAATACGTCTCCGTTGATGGTGTGGCCGGTGCCTCGTGCTCTCTACGGTCGGCGAACTGCTGTGCTCCGGCTCGCCCGTGAGAGAGAAAGAGAGTGAGACAGAGAGAGAGAGAGAGAGACGCGGAAAAAGAAGTGGCACCTTCTGGGTCGGATCTAACATGGTAGAAGAGAGGACAGTCTTCGACCCAACCCGGAAACCCATAGAGGGAGCTGGTAAACGAATCGATTCGCTGAACCATCCCAGGTCAACATGAGCATGGTATGCTAACCCAGAACACCTCGTTTGCATCGGTAACTAGGGGTGTGCATCAGTTGGTTCGGTTCGGTTCTCTTATTGGGTTTACCCTCTATGACTTTCTCTCTCTATATATAGATAGATATGTGTATGTGTATGTATGTATATATATATATATCGTCATATGTATTAGATATATATAGATATGTGTAGCTATATGTATATATACACACTATATACACATATGTATATATGTATATGTGTATGCACACTTGTATATGTATTATATATAGATATGTGTATATATATTATATACATATACACATACATATATATATATATGTATATGTATACATATGTATATGTGTATACATATTAACATATAAATATATATATATATATATATTTGATTATTTGGTCCGTACCAAAATAAAATTTTGATTCGTTTATATCCAAATAATGCTCACTCCTATCGGTAACCAAACTGAGTTCAGGTGGGTTTGGCTCATTCAATGTTTGTTTGTGCTCGATTCGTTAACCATCTCAGGCGAACACGAACACAGTATGATCAAGCCTGTTGGGTTCACAAGAGTTTCTTAAGAGGGTGTTTGATTACTAGGCTTAAGGCCTGGGACTATAGAATTGAAACGGTTCCAGTTCTCACTGTAATCAATGGACTTCAGTGTCCAGTAAAAAACTGTATTGTACTCGATTACGAGGCTCATCGGCGGCCCACTCCTAGGAAACGGTTTTCTGGAACTGGAGTTCCAGTTCCGTAAACCCAACCTCGCAATCAAACACCCACAAAATGACATTTTTATAATTTAGAGGTTGTTTGGCAAGCTTCATATAGAAAATGAGCCGAGCAATCAACAAGGGTTGTTCAGTTTGTTCGGCTTTGTTTGCCATTTCCATTCCACCGTTTGTACCAGTGCCACCACTCAAATGAGCAAGGACTGAACAATGAACATGTTAGGAGAGCATTTGGTTGGTCTGCGTGCGACGAGCAGCACTCAACGAGCTTTGGACTGTCAAGCTTGTTAGGTCAAGTTTGGTGTACTATCGAGCCGAGCTCTGGCTACACAGTGCATTTGCTTGACAAAAACCTCACCTCGCACCAGGTTTATCCTAGTTTTGGCTCAGTGCTAGATGTTCTCAGCTGCTAGATGAATAGTCAGGGTTTCGACTCCCAACAGCGCAATCCTATTGCACAGACCAACACCTAACATAGGCCTTGACAAGTTAACTTGCCACAGTGCCCGGGTTCGGTCCCCTGCCTGCCCCCGGGTTCGGGTTTTAGCCCCAACCCAGCTTTTGTAGCCATATGAGGTGAGACTAAAGCTATGCCTGTTTTCTTTTCTTTTTTCTTTTTCTCTTTTTCGTTATGATGGGAGGCCGAAGCCTAACACACATATGGAATTGAACTCGTCACCTAGTGGGGATTAGCTAACGCTTTAGGTGTAAGGATGTGCTTGTATTCGTGACCTAATGAACTAATAAAAAATAAATTATAAAAATTAACGAGAGCAGATTATTTCAAATTAGAAAATACAAAAAGGGCCACAACCACTGTGTAAAGGCCTAGTTCATGTACATAACTCCCAATTGTTCATCCTACAAAATCACACAGAACGGATAGATCTTCGCCGACTCTCTTAGCGTGTCAATCGGACACTTCAACTACCATAGTGTCGTGTCGTGTTCCCTTGCACATTGTTTTGCATAGGACAAAGCGCGAACAAGGCGTGCCTCGTACCATGTTGGTGTGTCGCTGTGACAGCTCTCAGAACCGGCGAAAATACAGAAGGACCAGCATGCTCAACTCATAAGGGAAAGTTAGGAACCACCAGGAATTCAGGAACTACAGAAAATTAGTATCTAAGCATTAATGGAGTATTAAGGGGGTGGAAAGGCAGGTGCAGAGATTTCATGCATCTGCTGCCTGTTTTGGACTCGAACCTGCAACCTGGCTATGCTATTCATGCAGCGCAGCGCGATTCGAGCCTGCCTCCTCATGCAGTACCCTCGAACCACTGCCTGTAGCCTCACCAGACCCCTAAGAGCCCGAAACGCGCGCCTGGCCTGCATAGCACCCAACCACATTCATAATCATTTCATCTATAGCCATAGAAGAAGATATGTGAGTGTGTGTGCGTGCACGTTTAAAATGTTTATTATGACAAAAAAAGAGGGAATGAGTAGCTCTTATACGCCTATTCTTAAGCCACATCGAGTAACTCTTTAGTGGAAAAAGCATTGTGCGACTTTGATTTCATTTATGATTGATAGAAACAAATATTTATGCAACATAAAATTCTTAAAGGTAGGATCCTCACCCTCCCTCAAGCCCAATAGCGGGCTCTTAAATTTTTTTGGAGTGAGGTGCACTTATATTTCGGGTGAGGCATGTTTATGTCCACAAAGCACTTATTTCTCTATATACAATGACAAATCCACTAATTATTTTAGATTTCAAGCCTCACCTTACTCTCAAATTAGCCGCCAGTGCTCAAGCTTATGGTTTGCAGTCAATATTGGAGGATCTCTCCTACCATACTGATCCCTCTCGAACATGTGAATTTGATTCAAACTCAGATGTGTTTCCATCTTTTCTTTTTCTAAAATGGGGAGTTTGAAGTCAAATGCATGCTTCGGGTATCAAACTCATGACCTTCAACTTATGAGACGACCCCTTAGACCTATTGCTCCTTGTGCGATGTTTTTACATCCATTTCTTAGCAAGCAACATGATTAAGCAACTAACATTTGATCATCTTTAGATTAATCTTTGAGTAAATAATTGCTACAAAAGAAAAAATGGAATTAATAAATGATGGCCGGCTCATATACCAGCAAAGAAGACCCAAAGAAATTCTAAAATTTATGTGTAGTATGTGCACAATTATTAATGTAACTACATGAATGGATCAACCAAAAATAGCTCGTGCAAGTATGTTTTCTGAAGAATTCACGATGGCATAAAAGAAAAAGTGTTTAGGAGGTGCTATTCCTCCATGACAGAATTCGCTAAGCTAAGCCTTAACAATGACTATGATGGCAGTGACGATGAGGGTGATGACAATAATGCTTTTCATTTAGATTTATAACTCTTCATCTGTTGGTTTTTAGATGTGGAGACTGATTCACTCTTCAATACGCTATGTGGTTAATTCGATTCGAAGAGGCTATCAGTGTTAACATTGCCCAATTTCTGAGGGATGCTCTAGATATATAAAGACTAAAGAGGCCTTTATCTTATTACCGTGTGATTGATCATAGTACAATTTTCTCTATGAAGATCGTAGAGGCGAAAATGAACTATGCAAACCATATAAATCTTGCCTTTCAACGTTTGTGTGATTGTTTCTACCTTTGATCGTTCTATGCATCAGCAATGGTGAGAACAGCAATCAAACCCTGACTACTGGTATTATGACATATATGAATTTGCAGTAGAGATTTAGAGAAACTTGCATGTACGACGTAAGAACGTGACAGAACAATCACGAACTACTGATTTATTTTCAAGAAATACACTATGGATGACAGTTATAGCATACCAAATGGCCCCTTAAACATGCTTGGATTTTGATGGCGGCGATCTCTTCCTTCGACAGAATCACATCTTCCTGCTGCTGCGATGCAGGTGTCATCTCTCTCGATTCTCTCATCTCTTCGGGCGATTTCGACTCTTCTCCTTCGTCTTGCACCTTTCCTTGCCTCAGACTCTGAATTATTTCCTTGTCTTCGTTGGGCTTGATGTTAGAGACAGGCGCATCTGATCTCCTATGAAATCTGAGAAGTTTTCTCTTTACGCCACGGATCCATCGTCTGTAGATGACCGTCATTATGGTCTTTGTATTCCGGGACTAATTGGTTCTAGGTGTGCGTGTTTTTCTGTTTCTTTGCTAATGGGGGGGGGAGGATGAATCGTGAAGGTGGTGAACATCTTGACAGTCTTGCACGACTCATAACGTGGAGACATGTAAGGATCATCCTTTCCTTCGTGAAATCGCATATGATGATGCATCATGCGTTACATTCGGTCCTCGCCATCCATCTGCCTTGCAGATCGCGCTATGCAACTTGGGTTGGGGGTTCACAGATGTATGGTGAAGATTGAATATGACCGGAGTATTAATTTTGCGAAGTGTAACCAGTTTTGTAAGCCTAGCAGAGACAATGTGTCGGCGCATTGTGTGTGTGTGAGAGAGAGAGCCAGGTGGTTTGGTGGCCAACATGTCTGAGTAATCCATTGTTTTAAACTATGTACCATTTGCCAACTAGAGTGATGACAAAAGCATGAAAACCACATCCTTGTGGTTAACCTCAGATGCCTGCAAAAACACGAGACCACTGAAAGCAACGAAATTCATGACAAAAATCACAACGATAATGAAGCGCATCGTTCTACAAGGACGCAAAATACACAAGGATAAATAAAACAACAGTTTGACAAACATCAGCATCAAAATGAGTTGCACAGAGCATCCACTGCTACTTGGATAGGCCTCTAAGGTGCAACCCACCTGCAGTTCGACTCTGGATTGCGGTTAACCACCATGACGCTTGAAGTGAAGCTTGAGGAAATGTTAGAACACTTGATGATAACGAATAATGGAAATAATGTAATTGTTAATGGAACCAATCATCTGTAGAACATGTCACTAAGCCACAGCGAGTCAATCAGCCAAAGGGCAAGATCCTTGAATCGTCTATCCGAGCACATTCACTAAGATGTCCACTTGATCGTCTTGTTCACTGCAATTGAAACCATCCGAGCTAGCAAATTCTACTACTACTACAACAACAACAACTAAGCCTTTTCCCATACTAGACAGGGGAGCTAGCAAATTCTACTGGTCAGAGAAATTCATCCTCCATCTCTTCATCTTCTTCCCAGTCCTCCTCTCCTTCTATCAGCCATTGTTCTAGTTCATCAACTTCCTCACAATCACTTCCGCACAGGCAGCTGAATGAGTCCCAACAGCCAGAACCTAGCTCCTCACCAGTGCATGCAACACGCAGAAAGGGACGGCTTCTTGTCAGTGCTTCAACCATATCCCGATTAACAATTCCCATAATTCCCAACCATCGCAATCGAGGAAAATAAGGTTTTCGAAACCAGCGGAGTGAAAGCTTCGTAATGCCACCACAGTTGTAGAGATCCAGCAACCGCAAAGAATTGCCATGCCTTCCACCTTCTACCTGCATTGAAGCCAAAGCCATGACAGAAGTATCACCTATACAAGGACAGTCACGCAATCGCAATTCTGCAAGCAGAACTCCATTTTTTGCTATTGACAGAATCCCATCATCCGTTAGATTTACCAAGTTTGAGAGGTCCAGAAATTGCAACGACCGTCTGAGTGAAGATTGGAATATAGCGGATATGCACTTGTCTGTTAGTTTAGCACAACCGCGGACTGACAATGAAACTAAAGGAGCTGCACCATGACCAATATAAGATAACCCAGTATCACTGACATAAGAGCCATCTAAAAGCAAGATCTTCAGCTTGGAAAGACTGCTAATAGCCTTCAAAGCATCATCTCCAATCCCTCGACAACCTCTCAAGTCTAAAACCCCAAGATCTTTGTTCGACACCAGCCGTGTGATAGCAAGATCGGTCAGCAACTTACATGCTCTTAAGCTCACAGATGTTAGACAAAGAGAAGTCGCAGCTACATCATGAAATACCAAATCAGTTAATTGTGTTCCGTTCCATATCTTAAGCTTGTGCAAATTAGAGCAGGAATGAAGGATAGCCCTGAACCCAGCATCGGTGATTCGACAGAAACCTCCCAGATGGATACTTTCTAAACCCGCACAGGTTTCTGACATCAACAAAATTCCAAGGTCATTCACTCGTTTAAAGTACGCTGGTAGGTATTCTTGACTTCGAATGAGTGAAAGATGCTTCAGTTTTCGGTTTTGATTAACCTGTTGTATTCCAAAATTTGTGAGATCAAAGCTTCCAATGGGTTTTACCATAGGTGCATCACGAAGATCCAGATGAGAAAGGGATAGAAGGCCCCTGGAGATTGTGCTAACCAACGAGTCAGTGATGATATCCACAGAAAGGCATAATTTCTGAAGACTGGGGAAAATGACTGGCTTTGCTTTTCTTGACGGGTATTCAATATCCACATTCAGGCTTAAAAGCTCCTTTACCATTCCTGACAGAATAAACCCAATCTCCAGAACCGTTAGTTTCTCTGATGCCAAAGCCCAGACTTGTGGGAAGTTGTGACCGACAAATGTTGACAGGACAATCAACAAAGCCAATGACTGCACCATCAAATAAAATGCAACATATTATATCGAGAAAAGACCTAAACTAAGGTACACGAGTCTTAGAAATTCTTGCAGAAAAACATGGTCGCATATGCAAACATAGTGGTGTAAACAAGGGACGGAGTGCAAACATAGTAATATAAACATCTCACTGCTCTTTTCTGTACCCACCGACACCGTACCAGCCATAGGACAAGGTGTATTCGTCAACAATTTCCAGGATCTGCCTCCTCCCGTTTACTACCAAGTAATAAATGTTACTTTAGAAAGAAAAAGGATTAAATGATAACTCACGGGATTAAATGATAACTCACGGGAGACCCTAAAGCATCACAACACCCCTTATTTCTGATCTCTATCCAAATGCAGTTTCGTCCTTCTTTACAGAGTGAACATTTGGAGTTGCATTTTCATTGGTCATCAGAAGAAACAACCTGATAAGCTTTCTGATTGACATCAACTTGGAAGGGAAGAATGACTTTATTAGGACTGATTTTCATACTTCCTAATTATAGACAACTGGAGCATGAAATAGCCCCCACACTAGGAGGAACAGAAAGGGAAGCAGAACAGGAAGAACTACGACTGATTCATTCTACGACTTTCTATCTGGACCCAGGGAGCTACTGTGGAAAGCTTACCAACGACATACTGCTTTGGAGTTTGGATCAATCCTTTCTAATCATAAGGGGCAGAAGATGAGGAAATAAAACATTTACAGCTGCTCTTGGATGTTAGCAGAGAGAGAGAGAGAGCCTTTCACCAGCTAAGAGGAGCAACAGAATTCAAGAGAAGCATTTTCTCAACAGTGAGAACTGTAAGGACAGAATGGGTGATAGAATGATGCCCTAATCTTATTAAAATAAGACGCAGCCAAATTCAGAAAGTGGACAAAAACATCGGACTGCATCAGACTCCTTTAAACGCAAGGGCAAATTTATGATGGCTTTTGTTATAGTAACTACCTAATTTGTCATCCAGGATCACTTACCTGCTCCAATCCAGCTTTTGTGTTTGATCGAGGCAGGATCCAAGTTTCTTGGATCCATCTACACCTCAATGATATGCACATGAAAACATATCCATAAAGAACCGAACTGCAAAAGTCACAAAAAATGGAGAAAGATTGCAGTGGCTTCACTTTTAGAAGTAGAATACTATATATATAACAATTTTGAGATTTCTTTAACAACTACTGATCCAAGAATATTATTAGTAACAAACAACGTAAAGTGCAAGACAGTCATCAATACTAAAACTGGCTTGTAACATGAGGGCAAAAGCACCCATACGTAGGGGGTGGGAATTGCCAATACGGCACGGACACGGCATATAAAACTGTGTTCAAGTGATGGTAAAAGAACTACGTGCAACATTCGTGTGTGAAAATTCAGATGACAAAAAAGAGAGCATCATGTTATCAAGCCCAACACTACATGCAAACAACTTAAGTATTTTGTAATTTTCAAAAGTTTAGGTAGCCAGGTGAGAATGTATGCCACCCTTCTGAAAATTTATAAGGAAAAAGGATTTGCCCTTGGTCTTTACAAATCAGATTATGTCCCTCGTTTTGGGGCACCCAAAAAAACTAGGTTTATCCCTGGTTTAGGTTGCGAGGTTGCTGGCCTTCATTTTGGGGCTCTCTTTGTTGAGGTTACAGGTTTCTTGAAATGACAAAGAAAACCAACATGAAATAAGAAGCACGGGATTTAAGTTGGAATCTGAAGCCTCCGATAACCGACGCTATTGTGTTATGAGCTTGCCCGCCATAGCTTGGTGGGATAATCTATTCACCATTTGCCATTGAACCCATATTTTCCACATTACAGCGTGCTGTTCCTGACACCATCATACTGCTAATGCCTACAAAACCATCTACTAGTGTTTGTGTGAACTGTAAGTGTATAAAACCAGGGGTAAACTTGGTCTTTTGTAAACTTTCAAAAGGGTGACGAAAGGTTTTAACTAAGCCAGATAAACTAAATACTCCGGTTGTTTTCATGTCATGTTAGGATGAGAAGCAAACATAACACAAATGTATTATCCTCACAGAAACACGGTTTTTAAATGATGTTCCCATGTTGGGTTGAAAGTTGCCAACCCTAACCACAGCTGAGAGCAACACAGAGCAAAACACCAGCAATTATATTCACTAACATCAAAAGTGGCATCTCAGACATTTCGAACCATCAATGGCATTGCTACTTCAAGCCCTCAACAACAAAAGCAATTATGACAACTACTATTGGGGGTTTGATCTAGACCAACTTTCCATGTAAAACTTAAAATGAAGCTCATAGTCTTCATTTGGCTTCTCTTGACTTTAAGCTAATAACTGGACATATAAGAGCTTTATGGAGATATCCCTACATTCCGTAACTGTGAATATACCATTAACAGATACTAAAGCCCACCCAATGGCGATCTTACTGTTGACTTTGCTTTTATTTCACTTTGATTCATTCCATCCAAATTATTGGAATGTCTTCAACGCAGATTGTCAAATAGGAGGGAACAACTTTTAATGGTCAACATCCAAAACGAAGCCTTTTTCCACACCAAGTGGCTTTCTGCTAAATGGATTCTAGTTGCCATTGTGATCTATAAGATATAACCAAATTTAATCCAAGAAAAGCAGTATCACACCATGATTTCTTCCCTCGGCCACTTTTAGTATTCAGCATCCATGCACCCTTAATGAGAAAACTAGTTAATGATGAATTCCAATTTCCTACTCAAGTTTTCTTTCCACTCAAAGTAATGCAATCCTATTTCTTCAATGGTTTGATCTTCAAATACCAAAATGAAACCAGATGATTATTTGCAAGAGTTCTCCAACAATAGTTTTGGAGCTGGACTCCAAAAGCTTATTATCTCATATTCAATATGGGGCTACAAAAGGTATGCATATTAAACCCTTGGTTGTGAACATTCAGCAAATCATTGGCAGAATTGGTTAGTGAGACCAAAGCACACATCGAGGCAAGGCAACCAATGTGCGGATACACTGGCTACCAAACGCATCAACCTCCCCTTCGGAGTTCACATTTGGCGGTGGAGATTAGTCCGCAAGTTGTGGCTGACCAGATGGGAATTTTGTTACGTGGGGAACAAAGACATATTTAGCCAGGGTTGTGCCATCCCTTGTACCAAAAAGTGGAAAACCTAGCGGAGATCATAGCATTATGTGCGCTTTTATTTGACTTTCATTTATCTAGCATTTCTGAAAAATTCCTTCATTGCAGATTCTCAACTAGAAGGCAAAAACTTTTAATGGCCAACATCCAAAACCAAGTCTTGTCCCCACTAAGCAGTTCCGACTTCATGGATCCTTAGTTGCCATAGAATCTGTTTTGGGTCACATCTAAATCTAATCTAATCCTACAGAAAGCAAGATGGTTTTCATTGTTCCACACATTCTTGCAGAAAATATACAGACTTGCTCCAAAAAAAGCAGTTGATACAAAATTCCTGTTGACCCATGAGGATCTCTTTTCTCTCAAATTAGTGTAGTCATGGTTTCCCAATAAATTTAACTTCAAACGCGGATGAATCGAGTGGCTATACTCATAAGCTCTCCAAAAATAGAAGCATCCAACCACCCAAAGGAAAAGGGAAAGAAAAGAAAGGAAAACCAAGAGGCTACCACATATATAGTTCAATCTAACCTCCAACTTAGTGCATCCAAGAAGCAACTGCTCCAGATCGGAGCAATGGATCAGAGAATCCCTCCCTTCAGCAAGAATGCCCAAAGACAACGACCTAAACAGTACACCAATGACAACGATTACCATCACCCTAAATACAAGCACCACGAAGAACGGACACAAAAAAACCACCTCAGATCCTTGCATTTTCTCCCAATGTCAGCAAGAATCCTCGAACTAAACATATCGCAGTTTTGCAAGTGCAGCTCGTGAAGAGAAGGCTTCAATAAATGGGCAATGGACGAATCGTCAAGCCGCGCGCAATCGAGCCTAAGGCTTTTCAGGCACGGGTTAGGAGGTAGCAGCCGGGGAACCATCTCCAGCTTCGGCGCGATCTCCTGAATGAAACGCAACCCTAAAAACTCGGAAACGGGAAAAGGAGACGAAAGGAGAGAAATCGGTGGAAAGAGAGAGTGGAACCAGTAAATGGAACGCGGGGAGGAAGGAGAGCGCCTGAGAGACGGCGGAATTGAAGGCTCTACAAGCAGCGGAGGCGGAGCAGAGCGAGGGGACGTCGAGCTTAGCCATGACAGTCTGAAGGAGCGCCTGAGGTAGCATCTCCAGGCATATGGATTCCGTCGAAGACGGTTCATCTCCGGTGCCGGTGGTTACCGTAGAACGAGGCATCCTCTCAGAGAGAGAGAGAGAGAGAGAGAGAGAGAGAGAGAGAAAGAAAGAGCTCAGAGATCTTGTTGCAGAAAGGCAGAGTACTTGACGATTTGTTTGTATTTTTGCGAGCAATCATGATTTTTAGCAAAGTATCATTGTGGGGAAAACGAGGGGGATGGTGGAATAATGTATCATAACGACACGCAGACTCGAATACACGGATTCGGTCCATCATTGAGCCCTTACCATTGTCGTGAATATTATGGCTTTTGCCCGGAGTGTTTAAGATAAGGACTAGAGCTGCTAAACGAGCCAATGGACCGGGTTCTTTGGTTCTAGCATGACACATGATCGGGTTTTATGGAAACAAAAAATTCATATAGTCGATCCCATTTAGTATGAGAAAATGTTTAATTATATCTTTTCGAACAGTTCGGGATTTGATAAAGAGCCAAGATCGAGCTCAATGAGCAAGCTCAAACTTGCTTGTGCTTGTTTCAACTCATTTTGTGATCCATTTAGTCACAATATGTTCGTATTGCTTGTCAATGACATATTCTAACCATTGAGGTAACATGAAAAGTATAAATAAGCACAACAAGCAATAACTCTCACAACTAGGGGGGTCGACTCATAAGTTGAAGGTCATGAGTTCATTACCTCGGGTGCGCATCGATCTGGCTTTGACGGCCTTGTTGTAGAGAAAGAAAAACCTGCAAGAAGGAACCATCCTCCATTAGAGCATTTTGTGCTACAATATATGTTTTCCCAACAATCAACAGCTCGTTCTTTTCGGCGAGATCAATGAGCTGAGCCGAGTCGAGCCGAGGTTAGCACACATTGTTTAACCCACCCAGTCTCACACTGGTAACAAGTTGAATTGAGCTGACCCAGACTGCCCTAAGTAGGATTTTGTGAATGCAGAGGGCTGCTAGTTATTGGGCTTGTCATGGTTCATGCTGAGCTTGTTTAAGCACAATTCGAAGGGCCAATGAGACTCAATGCTAAACAAGCCAAGCTACTGGGCCTTTTTTTTTCTTTGAGGAGGCCGAAGCCTAACACGCACATGCACACGCACACACACACGCACATGGACATGCACATGTACCCTCCGGAAGTCGAACTCCCCACCAGCAGCAACCGCGTTACAGCGCCCTGCCGTTGAGCTAACACTCTGGGGCTTTTTAAGTTCCTTTTATTAAAGCAAGGTTCACCACTATACAGCCTTCTTTAAACGTCCTCCTCTTTGGTTTGGTAGAATGAGAGTTCGAAGGCAGATGGACACCTTGGGTGCCGAACTCATGACCTTCGACTTGTGAGTTGACCCAGTAGATACATTACCATACCACGGTTCCTGTAACGAAATCCAGAAATTTATTTCGGGTAGCGCGGACTTTGCAAGTTTGGGTGAGATAAGCTTTAAAATCTTTTATTTTTTCAAAAAATTCAATATTCATGTAGACAATTTTCAAAATTTCATTCCACAACATAGATCCACCATTGAACGGTTTGATACATGGGATTTTTAGTATGAGTATTATATTAGCACTAAATCTCAACTATTTTTTATTTTTTATGATGAATGATTGAGATTTGAATCTATAAACTAAAAAGTATATGCATACTTTTTGTGGGTATACTTTATTCATATAAACAGTTTTATTTTTTAAATTTCAAATCTTAGATTGTTGAGATTTATTCTCTAATCCTAAAGTATACGCCACCAATATTATATGCTCGTAAGTTAAACAAATCTCAATCATTTAATTACAAATATAAATAATTTATATTTGAATTTTAAAAGAAGAAATACATTTAGATTTTACAAGTATAATTAATATAAAAGTAGTTTTTTTTTAATTCAAATCTCAACAATTCATTTTTCAAGTTGAATAGTTGGGATTTGTTTGGATTCACTAACATATAATGTTGTCAGCATATATCATACACTCTTCATATACATATATATATATGTGACAATGTACACTTCACACCTTTGAATATGCTTAACCAGACACACACAAAATGAAAACAGACTTTGCTGCCGTTAATTATAAAATGTGCTCATCAGTCGTATTGCACATTTATGTTAATTAATGACAGTCCTAAGTGCACATTCATATTAAGTTATGATCTATAATTTACTGCAGGATTAAGTATGTTCTTTGAATGGTAGACCGGTTGGAACCGAACGCTAGTTCCAAGCGTTTGCCAACCCACTCAGAACGTATGGACCTGACTTCCCTACGTTACCAGAAGCAAACGCGGAAAGAGGTACGTTGAGAGAGAGAGAGAGAGATCATGGGCGGAGTATCGAAGAAGCATCACTACTTGCTATCATCGCCATCGCCATGGCTTAAGAGGTGGAACTCCAGCTCGCTGCATCGGCTGTCATCGGTGCTGCTGCTTGTGCTTGTGGCTGTGAGAATCCTCCCTCCCCCGACGAACGTAGCCTCATGACTCCACTTCTTTGCTTCACAATCGCCAGCACTATAAAAGAAACAAAGAATAAAAACTCAAAAGCTAAAACCAAAGTCAAGCCTCATCTCACACTAGATTGGTTGAGATACACAGATCATTAGTCATCCTCTGGCTCTATTGTGTGATAATAGTTGAGAAAAATAATATTATGTTTTATCCTTTCTGTTTGATTCACACTTCGAGTTCTTCTCAGTGCAGCAACTCACCTGGCTAGGGGGTCGACTTACAAGTTGAAGGTCATGAGTTTCGTACTCCTCGTGTGCATCTGGTTTAGGCCTCTCTGTTGTGCCAAATGAAAACCACTTCAAGGTCTTCCACTTAATGAAGCGAAGACGATCAAAAAGAAAAGGTTTTGTAGCTCCATGATAATGAGAAGAGTTTTCAGACTTGGTTGTGATATGTGGGAAAACCTTTTCTTTTTTGGTTTGATTGTTGACCTATTTTTCTTATCATGGCAGAGAGTTGCCCTGTGATTAAAGGAAACAAGTGGTCAGCAACAAAATGGATGCCTGTTAAAGAGTATGATCCCTAAGACAATGTCAGTCAGAGCTATATTTGCAGGCACTGCAAGGATGATCATTTTGTGCCTTCTGTAGTGATACTTTATTGAATATGGCACTGTATTTGATTTTGCTTACTATATTACTTCTTTTTTTGGTTGCAAGAGGAGACCGCGAAGCCTAAAACACCCACACATGCATCCTCTGAGTCAAACTCCCCACTTGCAGCAATGGAACTAAATCGCACTGCCGTTGAGCTAACCCTCTGGGTGCACATGATGACTTCTTTTACTTAAACTGAATTATACATCCTATGTCTAGGGCTGGTCCATGCCGCTCGTGGTTTGGCTTGTTCAGATTCGTGATGAACTCGGCTGTGTTTGAATCGCCTTGTATTAGCTTGTTCAGTTAAGCATTTAGAACTTTCATGTAATACATGCTAGAAAATTACCGTGAGGCGACTAATTGGATGAGTTTAATGTAATAAAATGACCAAAACATTCAATTGTAGAAGAAATTAAACTATGACTTAATTTATAGGCAATAAATGAAAAAATCTCTTGATTAAATCTCAAAGGTAACATTTTTAACTTCAATGAGCAACTGGTCTTCATCTCATCTAACTTGGCTCATGTTTGTTCTCAAAGCCATGAACGGCCCAAGTCCGGACTCGGCTGTTTTATCAGCCTTACAGATGTTCATCTTTCTAGCTTAAAGGTAAATGCGTATGGAATCTGCCCATTGCATATCTCGAGTGCAATATCCCTAAGATCTATATATTTATTTCGAGCATGACAAGTTTATGTTCTTGTTTTTCGGACGTGCCGCCTCAATAAGGGATCACCTTGTTTCGAGCATAAGTTTTCAGCATGAATGTACCGGATCCCATCCACCTCCGAAATCAACCATGCTTAAGCGAGAATAGTATTGGGATGGGAGACCTTATTGGAAGCACCCACTGGGTGCAGCTCATATTGGTTCAAGGAGACTAAATATGAACCCTGGTTGCGTTGACTGACCACATATAAACTTATCCACTTGAGTGGTTGCGGTGGTCTTTTTTTATTTTACAAGAGGAGGCCTAAGCCTAAAACACCCACCCAAACATGCACTCTTTAGTAGTAGAACTCCCCACCAGCAGCAACGCTGCTAGAGCACCCTGCTGTTGAGCTAACTCTCTTGGTGCTGCGGCGTTATCAATTTACAAAAGCATGTTATTGACCAACTTAGTTCAGTGTATGCATCTGTTCAATGGGGTGAAAAGTTTCTCTTTCAAATAAAGGTTGAGTTAGGAAGCTTAACTTTTAACATTAATGTTGAATACTTTTGCTTTTTCCAATGAAAATATACCAATATTGAATTCTCCATGTTAAGGAACAAGCTTCTGGCCTCCCCTTTGTACCAAAAGAAGAAAAGAAAATAAGAGCAAGGTTGAGTTAGGAAGCTTAACTTTTAACATTAATGTTGATTTCTTTTGCTTTTTCCAATGAAAATATACCAATATTGAATTCTCCATTTTAAGGAACAAGCTTCTGGCCTCCCCTTTGTACCAAAAGAAGAAAATAAGAGCACCCAGAGCGACAGCTCACATGGCTAGGGGGCTTTACTCACAAGTCGCAGATCGTGAGTTCGATAACTGGCGCGTGCATGCAAACCGAGACTCACCGTGAACAAGCAAGAAATGTATAAGGAGACCAGCCATGAATAGATCCAGGCGGGCTCCTTCTGCTTGTTTCACTCAATACTCTTTATCACATTGATCAACTTCCATTGGATCTGTAATCCTTCTTTTTTTCTTTCCTTCCATATGGGATAATGTCCATCTCTTAACAAATAGGCGTCGCCTTTTCAAAACTTGGAACTCAAGAAAAGAACTAAGCATGTGAGAGATTCGCTTAAACAAGAAGATATACTTTCCAGAATAGCTTGGCTGTTCTGCTTTTGAAGCTTACATCAATACTTTCTCCAAGGAACTCCTATGTCTGTGCATTACAAATATGAACCCCCTTTGATGGGTCTGCCAGTCGGACGGTTATCACTTAGGTGGGTCCCACAAATTTCATTGCAGCCGTTCATCTGTTTGATGAAGGGCATCTGCCACCGCAATGTGTGCAGTAAAGCTTGGTTTTGGTTGTCATCTGCCACTGCAAAAGGAGAGTATTGTGCTTCACCCAACCTTGAAACCCCCAGCAACTTCAAATCTCATTTTCAGTGAACCCCATTTGTAATTTGGAGCCAGGTTCTAGTTTAGTTGCTTTTGTTGGGTTTCACAGGGCTGCATGGAGTTCAATTTCAATCCTTGGTTAACCACTTTAGTGTGTTATACAAATGGGCTTATAAGTAGGTTTTGAGGAACCATAGGCGGTCCCCCAAAAAGAGCAATCTTTTAGTATAATCCAACAGTATAAACCAAGAAAATGAGTACTTTCACAAAACAAAAACATGAGATGTGTGTGTGTGAGAGAGAGAGAGTTGCGCTTGTTCATGCAATGCCAGGTGGCGCACTGCCCAAATCATCCAAAGCAGAAAGACAAGAAATTAAATAAGAAAACCTTAGATATATCAGCACCTAAGACACACCATACAGAACAAACAAGATGACCAACTTTTACTAACCAGTAATGAGGAACAAGAACAAGTTCAATGTTTGGTTCTTTCTTGATATGATAAATGTCCACATTAGCATTAATCAGGGATTTTCTATCAAATAAAAAGGTCAATACCTTCAGTAGCAAAGTAATGAAACATAGAGAGTAAAGGATAAGCGACTCCATTGCCACTAAGTAAAAGACGTGATTTGCACAAAAGGTGGAAGAACCATCAAGTTACATAAAAATATGTTACAGCAGATGACCCCATTTCTGCTCCTGATTTATATCGAGTGTGATGCTATATGTTAATTTAAGATGCAGTCCAAAACCATGAATCCTGCAAAACAATAAGAAAATGAGGAAAATAATAATGGACAAGATAAAAACGAAAGGAAAATGAGGATGGTAACAATGGACAAGATACAAACGACAGTGATTACGAAATTTGCGGTCAATGTTTTTCTACCTTCGATGAGTCTTTTTCACAGTTACCAAGTTCAACCGAGCAATAGAAAAAATAATATTTAATGTTCTCAAAGAAAATAATTTATAATATCTGGCATCATTGAAGATCCTTAATACATAGAAAATAAGACCATAGAAAACTCCCAGTTTCTAATTCCTATTTCCAGTGAAAGTCTTATTTTTAAACAGATGCCTGAGAGTGGAGCAACTCAGACCAAAACCAAGCCTTTTCCAGATTAGGTGGGTCAGCTGCGTCGATTCTTAATCACCGTTGAGCTTGATCTTGTCTATTATTAGCATTCAACTAAAAGAAAGCAAGAACATGTTTTATTGTTGTGGAGCAACTCAGATCTAACAAAAAATTGAACGTCACATGCATCTCCTCTGCGTGAGCACCAAGTAGCACTAAAGTCTGGTGTCAGCATGCTAAACATGGGGCTCTCTGAAGAAATTGCAATCCTGCAGAAAGAAAGGGAATCAGGGATAACAATTTGAAAACCTTCATTGGAAAGAATGATGTTTGAGTTGGACAGACATCTTTAAATTCACTGAAATGCAGGTTCTAACCATGTAGAGAGTCGTTGTGATAATCTTAACAACGTTCCCATGAGTATTGTGACTATGTGGACCTTCAAATTGGCTTTGCAACTCTATTTAGGATTTTCCTTCTTTTCCATCTTGAATTGAAACTCCAACTTTTGTTAGAAAAGATAAAGGAACAAGAAGATGCCATGAAAACATGGTAGAGACAAGTCAATAATGTATCTATGCATCAAGACCAAATGTTTCAGTCAGACACTACATGGTTCGGTTTTATTGATCTATACGTAGTAACATACCTTTTTTGGTTCTTCACTTCTTTACTCATGTATTCCGGTGCAAGAACACAGTCTTGTCATGTCAGATAATACATATGCCTATCTCCCGAATTACCAGATTGTCAGATAATACGTAGTTGAAAGAGAGTATATCTCGATTGGAGGAGAGAACAGGAAACTCCATCAAAGATTCAGTGTTCTCATTAGACCAGGTGTGACACTGGAAGAGCTATCCACCGATTCCATAATCCTTTCCATCTTCTAGGTTCTCAACTCGTTGCAAGAACTAATTTATGAAAAACAATGCAGGGAACAATCAGCCCATTCGAGAATAATAAGATCATTGAGAAATCTGTATGAGTAGAACAGTGCAAAGAGCCGTCCTGAATAGCACAGCACATAAACCTTACTATTAGATATTTCCTTGTCATAACTTCATTGCAGGAAATCAGACAGAAAGGGGAGCAACTTCTTGAAAGCTCCAGCAGTAAAGTTAACAAGATCTAAGTGAAAAGACTCCACTCTCTAAGCACCTCCAGCAGATGGAATCTTCTATATTGCTGAACCATGGTTTGGACACGGCCATCCCTCAATCTGGGTGACTATATTTCTTTTGGGAGTTTACATCCCACACCTGTCTCATAACCAGCAACATGAGACCTAGCAACCAAAGATCGTTGAAACCTGAAGTTGCTAGAGTCCAAGGACCAGTTCAAACTCAAGTGTTGTTTCCTCTGCCAATATTAAAATAAAGTGCTTTCCCTCGAGATATGCTCAGACTCAGTTCTTAATCTCTTTCTGCTTGTATGTTCCCTTAAATGTTCGAATTCTCTCTTTCTTCATTCTTCCACTCTTGTACTTCCTTTACCTGTTCGTCCTGTTATTCTCCTTCATTTGATTATATTTCAGAAGTCAGGAAAATGGAAGAGGAACCCTATTATAGTGTAGGGAAATATTTGATTATTAACATATAATTTTCTCGCACTGACCGCCCACCATCGAGGACTGCATACACAGATTCAGAGAACCCAAGATCTAAACTTACTCCAAAGATCCACCTGTCACCTTGCAACGGAAATCTACCAACTCCACAATGCTTTGCATCTTCTGGTCTTCTCCACTCGTTACAACATTTTATCTCAGAATAATACAGGGAAAAATCAGTCCATGCCAGAATAAGAAGCTCATCAAGAACACATGACTAGAACCAAAACCAAGAGATGTCCTCAATAGTGCAGCATATATAGCAGTAACTGCCAGCTTGAAACCTTTGGTTTTAGGTATTTATGTGTCATAAATTTATCCTGGGACATCAAACAATCACAGGAAGTGCAGCCTCTCCGGCAGATGGAATCTTTTCAATTGCTGAACCAATTTATGGATTAAGCAATTCCGCAACCCGGGTGAGAATTTCCCCAGAATTTTGTCCCATGCCTGTCTCATGAACAACAGTGGGCTACCTAGCAACTTTTTCAAGGCTAGGAGAAGAAGATTGGCATAACCTGGTTTTCAAGTTGATAGAGTCCAAGGACCAGTCTAAACTTGAGTGTTGATTCCACTGCCAATCTTCGATAGTGTACTTATTGACGTTTGAATCCACATATTTTATGTATTTCCAACTCCTGTTCATCCTCCTCTTTCCCTTCATTTTATTGTATTCAGAAGAAAATGGAGAGGAGACTTGTTCAATTATTCTACTGGAGAAAATTATGATTATTAACATATGGGTTTCTCACAATAACCAGCCATCACATCAAGGTCTGTACACATGCATGCATAGACGAACACAGACAAACATGATAGAGCAAAGAACAACTTATTTGAATTGAATTGATCATCTTATCTTTAAGCCTTCATAAGACCCAACGTTTATACAAAATGCTGTTAAGAGAAGATTATACTATAGCAATCATATTTGTGCGCTACTTAACTTCCACAAGATGAAATTAATCTTACCACATGCTCTGGGATGCTAAAAGATTAGGAAATGAGGGTTTACATGAAATGTGCTGGTTATTTGGCTCGACATGCCTTCAACCAAAGGGAAAATGTTGTAACTTTACCTGTCGAAATTCTAATTCAGGAAATAACACACTTGTTTCTGTTGTGATAACTAACCAGTAACATTGTCAAAGTAAAGTGCAGGTTTCAAGACAAAAGAACAGTTTTAATTTGGAACTAGCTGAGCACTCTTCAACAACCCTCAAGCAAAAGCCATAAATGGACCGAGATAACTTTAAATAGTTCAAAAAGAACTTCCTACAGAGGCATTTGAATGTTTGACCTCAAACTATGACAGAGCAGGATCATGTATTATGAAGATTAGATCCTGTTTCCTACACATTGCAGAAAGAATAAAAGATATAATCAAAGATGGAAGAACTCTTGATTGGAGGACATGCTTATAGGAATTTGCCTTGATCTGATTGTGAACAGAGTGCAAAACAGAGAGCTTTGGGAGGGCATTCCGTCATAAGTACTAACACCTTTTAAAATAAGAAGCATATAACAACCACCATAATTACCCTGCGCCCTGAATGCAAATCTTACAAGTATCTCAAAGTAGAAGACTACCTCTACCTAAACCACGAAAAGGAGAACACTATTACACCTCTACCAAACTCCACATGAATCATCGTATTGAAGATGGTGTATTGAAAGTCAACTGACATGGCGGTCTATTGGTTGCAGAGACCTCCTGCAATGGATATAGTTTTCCAATTTCACAGATCACGCATACAACTCGTCTTATTGAAGTAACAGCATAAGCCATCAAATTTTGTCTTTGCCAAAATACAGCAAAAGGAAACGGATGACATGTTTCATTTACATACCCTGTTAAACAGAAAAGGAAAGTTCATTTAAATCAAGGCAATTGCAAAACTGAAGAAGTCCCAATCAGAAAAGCATCGACTCCTCACTCTGTTTCTTATACTAACGGTTTTGCCGTGAGCTTCCTCTGTGGCAGATAACAATTCAACATTTCTGAAACTTGTTCTTCTACCCTGCAATCTCCAGCTAATCCAGTGCGAGAAGATAATTCCCATGGCGAGCGTAGGACCACTCCAATGCAACCATTGTCCACAAGAAACAAAGGTAGCAATAATTGGCCATCTTACACATGAAAACCATATGAAATCATAGCCCAAGACACGTGATAAAAGAAAGCAACCGGAGTGCTACCTAAAATCATTTCCTTTAACTGGTTAAGTGGCAAATTATAGCTAACTATATGTGGAAAGCCACAATCACACCAAAAGGCTATTCTGAACGAATTCCCCCACCCACCTCCTTTCCCTAATTTTCTATTTTTAGCATATGGAATTCAATTTGTCCGGAGGTCAGTATAGCACTCACACCCGTTGCAGAAACACCCTTCTAGGTTCAAGTATTAAAACAATGCAAGAAACCATTACAATTATCATGAAAAATGCCCAAGAAACACGTCTGATAATAAGCAATTCATTCATCTTTGCCGCTCAATAAAATGATGGTTCCTAATCAAGAATATACAATCACTCAGTACAAGGATAAAATAAGTTACAACCATTCAGGATCAAAATGATAAGAGGATGACTAAAGGGGGATGAAGAAAGGGAATATAAGTCACCACCCCAAAAATACAAACACAAAAATATCATTCAGTCTTCCAAGCATACAAAATCAACGAGAACGCTAAACCGACTTGCTGCAACTGCTTTTCCCTGAGTACCGACCACGGCAACTTTGAGGAAGAATCAGAGAATTGCTGGCTCGACCACAATTTTTCGGCCGAAAGTGAAGTCTGAAACATGAACACAGCACTCCCCACAGACCGACTAAACAGCCAACTGTGCACGTCCCAGTACACCTCAACAGGCAATCCATCGACCAAAATCGTTTGATTTCCGCGGAATTTCCAGGACAAGCGCTTCACCTGCATCACCATCCTCTTATCAATCCGGATGGTAAGGCAGGGGTCGCTTGTCCCCTCAGTATCACACTCGATCGCCAGATCGTGAGTAGTCCCATTGTCACAGAATTGCGCCTTCGCACAGTAGACCCTCTTGCCGAAAATGTGCTCCCTCTTGGTGACGAACGCTGGATTCAAAGTGGGTACGCTTGCATTAGTCTTTCGATACGCTTCCTTTCGAAGATCGCCGAGCAGAAGAACCATCTCACAATCAACGACGAGGGCGAGGTAATAGCCGTCGAGAGGCTCGGGTCCTGAGCCAAACCTCGCCGAAGAGAGGTCCCAGAAGATGTCGACCCTGGTTCGGCCGCCGGCGAGGTCGAGCGACTTCGATCCTTTCCTTTTTGAGAAGAGCCATGGCTTAAGATCGACCTTGCAGACGGATTGAGACATCGCGTCGTCTATGCCGACGCTCAATCCTTGACCCATCAGACTCTTGCTCCACGTTACCGTGATCAAGCAAGAGCGTCCACAAATCTTGCTTTGATACACACAGGTAACCACATTCTGCGGGATTTGACGCCCGCTCGACCATGAAGACGACGAAGAATCGGCAATTTGAACGCCGTTCTCCCCAAAACAAGAAGGGAAGTCTCTCATCTTCACCTCTCCTTCTTAACTATTGTCGGTTGAATCGCTCAAAATCTTTGTTGGTGTCCTCTTTTAGTCACTCCTTGCTTTCTTAAATCTTCGGTGGTGTCTTTGGTTGCATTGAAAGACGAAACAGAAACTTCTTCGGCAGATGCCGTAGAAGCAACGGATTGAAACCAGAGCTCGCTTACCTCCAAATCAAACAAGCAAACCCACTTGATGATTTCCTCCAACTAGCCTCGCACATGAATGACCGCACAATTTCACCTAGTGGGCGTTCCTCTTAGAGAGACACAGAGACAGAAAGAGAGAGAAGAGAAAGAAAAGAGAAGAAAGAGGAAAATTAAGCATGTGAGGAAGGTGGCTGTCAGACTCCTTGTTCCAGAGAGCAGGTTTTTGGGGGGTTTACCCGTTCAGCGAAAGATAAAGAAGACGACGGAAGAGAGAGAGAGAGAGAGAGATGTGATAAAAAAAGATGGGTGTCATCACACTCGCTGTAAAGCTCCAAAGGTATGAATGATATCAACGTTATCTCTCTCTCTCTCAACTGACACTTCCACATGCATACGAACAAACTCCTGCCGGATTAACGAAGAACTATCATTAGCATCGACCCAAATTCCTTCCTCTCTATGCTAAATTTTCAGTTTACCAATAACAATCAAATTCGCTCCCCGTTTTCCTCTTTTAAACTGTGTCTGTGAAAGCCAAGAGGCCGTGCAGTTAATGCAAAACTACCAAGTAACGCTCCATGATAGAAACCCTTCGGCGAGTTTGGGTGACATATGTGCAAGGTGACAACCTCTCAGATCATGGCCGATTCGAATTCTACCAATTTCTTTGACATATTCGTCGATTTTTTTAAATCATACTGTCAACATGCTTATCTCTCTGGTTTTCAGCTTCAGGAAATAATTATAGAAAACTTCGGGTTTTCTATAATTATTGGGTCGTTATCACGACATTTGAATGACAAAAGCTTACTGTAGCACCCAGAGCGCGAGCTCAACGGCAGGGCGCTCCAACGCCGTGCTGGTGAGGAGTTCGACTCTCAAAGGATGCATTTGTGAATTGTGTTAGGCTTCTACCTCTTATTATAAAAAAAAAAAGCTTATTATGAATATAGATATAGTTCAAGAAACCAAATCAAATCGACGGTTTAATTCAGTTTATATCAAACGGTTTGGTTTTCATGGTTTGGTTCCAGTATTGGAACGGTGAAACGAACCAAACCGTTTATGGTGGATGGTGTGAATGAAAAGCCTTTTCGAGTATACAAAACTTGTAGTCCCGTATCGAAAAAACATGGGGAAGGATGCATTCGGCACTATAAAATCATTGAAAGGGCACCTAATGGAATACTTTTTCCGGGCATTTGACTAAGATCAAATATAAATCCTCGTAATTTTATAAGTTTATATGAGTTTTATAACCTTATATAAATATTAAATTTGGACCATAGATCCAAATAATAAAAAAACATAATACTGTCTATAACCAAACCCTAATCGAACTGAGCAGATGTTCTAATGATGCCACAGTTTGGTTCGGTTCTCAAAATACCAAGAACCACGAGTAACGGTTTGGTTCGATGTTAAGACAGGAACCGAACCAAACTGAACCGTGAATACTCCTAGATTAGACCCTTAGTTAGTACTTTTCTTAATATAAAGTTCACTTATTTAGATTGAGAAGTAGAATCCGAACCTAAAGCTTGTTGGTTATGAGTAAACCGGGACCTCAGGTTTCATATTGTCGGTTCTGGTTCTACCAAAACCGGAATCCTAATTCGGTTATCTCGGACCTTAGTCTAGGTTGGTTCCAGTTCTGTTTAGTTCTAGTTTTATTTGAAATTTGTTAAACAAAAGAGAGATTTTGGAACTGGAACCAAAATAATGACTAGGGATCGAGGGTTTTGGCAACTGTTTGGTTCCCCGATTGATGGAACCGGAACTGAGGCAGAAGTCCTTGTTTTAGGCTTGGTGTGTGTTTAGATTCTTCCGGTTACGGTTTCATGACAGTTCGGTCATGACTCAACTCATCGGGTCAGGTCCAAACCAAACATTTCCATCCAAATCCAAAACAACAAAGTAAACTATGATTTAGGATTGAAACAAGAAAGTCGAAACCAAAAAGATTCCATATAGCCGGTCGTAATTAGCCTGGAAACAGGCTTAGTTGTTGTTTCTTAAATGGGTTGTAATAATGAAAATTGCCTGGATAAATAAATAACCTGGCTTTGGTTTTTATTTATTTTGTATTATTATATGATATTGTGACCACAAAAGTGTTGGAAAGAAACAATAAAGAACGATCTAGCTTATTGTGAGTTAACTGCTAACATGACACATGATAGGGCTTTGTGGAAACAAAGAATCCATGTAGCCGACCCCGTCTAGAACGGAAAAAGGCTTAGTTGTTGTTCTTTGTTTGTTTTGTATTATATGATCTTGCGAAATATTTGGTTTGAAAATATGTGTTTGTCAATAAAAGTTATGCCCATTGATCTACATAGCTAGATCTATATACATGTATCTAAACTCAGACATGGCTGGCTTAGAACCGGCTCAACATATTAAATCGAACCGGAACCGGGCGAATAACTGGCTGAAACTAGAACCGTTCAAATCAGATCTATAACCGGAATCACAGACAACCCATTCAATTTTGGTTCTACCTTTAATTGAACCAAAACTTACAGTTCTAAACTGCCGGTTTCACTTTTCTTCATTCTCAAATTTCTCAACGAATCTTTTTGGTTTCGACTGGTTTAGGATTAAAACTAGAACCAGTCCGGTCCCAGTTTGGTTTCGGTTCCAAATATCTAAAAGTAAGTCAAAAACATGATTAGTAGTTGTGCACATCGAGCGATAGCTCACCTGCCTATGGGGCCGACTCACAAGTTGAAGGTCACGAGTTCGTCACCTGGGGTGTGGATCTCGCTTCAGCTTTCCCATTATACCCAGCCAAAAAAAAAAGATGGTCACTCATAAATATGATTAATAATCTAATGGAAAACCAAACCTTATCATCAAGTGAATTGGCTACATGGCTTCTTGGGTGCCAATTGTCTCTAATGTTGTGATACTATTTTTCATTATTGAATAGCTTCATCGGAAAAGTGGCAATTTGGTAATGAAAACCAAGCCTTTTCCTATATTAGTCAATAGGGATGGCAATGGGGCATGTGGGCGGGTCAGGGATGGGTATGATTACAACAAGCCCTATACCCGAACCTCATTTTTATGCCCCCATTGTGTCCTGCTAGGACGACCACAAAAGTGTTGGAAAGAAACAAAAAAGAATGATCTATCTTATTGTGAGTTAACTGCTAACATAGCACATGATAGAGCTCCGTGGAAACAAAGAATCCATGTAGCCGACCCCGTCTAGTATGAGAAAAGGCTTAGTTGTTGTTGTTGTTGTGTCCTCTTACCCATAGATGGGTATGGGAGAGTCCTTTTTTTCTCTTTTGGATAATGGATCTCACCAAAATAACATTTTAAAATCAAGTTATTTGTAAATCTAACCCAAATAATTGAATTTTGGTTAAGGTTAATTAGTTGAAATCCTGAAACCCAGGATCTCTCCCTCTCTCTCTCTCTCTCTTGTGTGTGCGTGCATGCGCGAAGATATGTGTAGAGTGTCCGGTATGAATTAACAAGTTTTGGATTTAGTAACGATATAAAAAATAAAAAATACATTGAGGTGTAGAATCAATTGAGGACGCTACGGGTCAATAAGTGCATGTTATAAATGTATTAGTTGGGTATGAAAGTGAGTCAGGTATAAACTAAATTAGGACTAAACTTGCACTACCAAACAATGTGTTGTATTGTCGTAATATGATGCAGGATCTGGGCCCGTTTTCAACCAATTTGATCTTTATACTTAATTGTTTGCTCCATTTCATCAAATCCATTTCGGTTCATCGACTTACCTAATTCCTTTGTTCTTAGCATCAAATGAAAGACAAAGGAGTGTTCAAGCTTAAATGTGTGTTTTGTACATGCATTTTGCAGCTGTTTTCAATAGGGATGACAATGAGGCAGCGCAGGTAATGTTTTCACCCGCACCTATAAAATATTTTTTAAAGGAAAATTTTGATTATCTTGTATATAGTACATAAAATATAAAATCTAGTCTACAATATTTCATATTATTACATCAGAAGTGATTATATGTATACATTTATATTAATCTAGAATATATGGATATTAAAATATATATTCAGTACATATATAATGTATACATACATGAGACACATATGTATTCAGTAAAACATACATAATACATACATATACACATATATATGTGACTAAACATTTTGATATGCTAATGAGCATAAAATTTTCTCATAGTGACTAAACATTCAAAATGGTGACACCCTCTTAAAATTGTCATCTTGTCAAGTTTAGAGTAAAAATATTTTCATTTTGTCGCATCTTTATCAGTAAATTTTGGTCTCTATGCTAAGAAAGACTAATCCTTTGACGTTGGGAAAGGAAAATGAAAAATATGTTCTTATTTTTTCTTAGAGTTAAATGTTAATATGATGAGATCGAAAAACAATCAATGCTGCAAACTCATTTAATAATCATGATAGATAAACCCGATAAAGTTTTAAGCCCCTTGTCTAAAGCTTTAATGTAATCCTCCTCTTTTACCTAGACTTGGGACTTGGGTTTAGGTGCGCCCTCTTTCTCTCTCATACATACGCACACACACTTTCTTTCTCTCATGATACAGATTTGGAAGCGTGCACCAATCTCACACGTATTGTCCAAACATTAAAATTATTACCAAAACGGTGTCACATATTGTAAGTATTATATTTTCATCTTATATTCACAATATTTACTATATCATACATTTTCCCACTCAGTTAAACCTTGATTGATACCAAGACCAAAACCAAGCCTCAGTCAGCGGCAAATGAAGTCTAAATAAATTCTTAGTCGCCAGTTCTATCTTAAGCTTTTTCCCACCTTACTTAAGCCTTCTCCCACACTAGAGGTGCCGCACAGTGACTCTCAAGGAGACCACCCATCCTAACACTATGCTTAACTTCTGATTTCAGAGGAAATGAGATACAATAATGCTGAAAATATCGAGATCCAACCAAGTTTTAGCAATGTAATGCAAACCCTCCTCTTATATCTTGCTTCTGTCGAAATAAAAAATTTAGTGACAAAGTTAATTTGATGCAACTTTTGACAAAAATAATAAATGAATCGAACCAACCAATGAACATTCCTACGTACTCCTAAAATAAATTATCAGAAATAATTTAGAAAAAGCCGTATGGACAAATAATTCCATTTGCCTTGTGGACATACGACAATTCGCGCAGAGAGAGAGGGAGAGAAGCAATCCATTACAATAGGAAGGTAATACCACGAGAGGATAAGAATATTACTTACAATATTATTCCTATCCAAGCAATCTATTACTTGATGACACGTTTCTGACAAAATTTGATCCTCACTTCGTTTGGTCCGACATCGAGGATAACTTTTGACAATTGAATCTCCTGTCAATACGGAGAGAGATGTACCTATCGATGAATCCAAAGAATCATAGTCGCGTTGTACATTCTCTGCAAAAAAATGAAATTTAATCTTCGAACGTCAGAAGAATTTGTGACACTCCTGCGTCCTGCCCAACACCAGCAGATGGAAATCTGAAAGAGCTTACAGAATCCGTATGAATTGTGTGATGATGGATTAATGAATAGTGGGGTTTCTCCTTTATCTTCTCAAGATTCGAACCTTCTTCAACGCTTGTTGTACTTGTGCCAACAAAGAAGCATTACGACGCATCTTCGGAGAATGTAGAATCGCGACTTCTGCTCCTTCGCCACGGCAAGGCAGCCGGTGCCGGAACGCGACTCGGCTCTTGCACATCGATTCACCGGCCTCTGCGGATGACAAGAGATGCACTGACCCATCGCTTTGTTCTACCGTGTAAAATTTGAGAATTACAATGCCACCTTTTCTCGCAATAAGCCCAAAATGATCAAACTCCAAAAAAAACTTCACAATCCCAATATGCAAACTATATGGGCTAATTCGCAGGAAAATCGAACACCCACGAAACTCAAAAACCAATCTTCTTCTCACTCAAATTAAACGGAAAAATAGACGTTGCGGATGAAGGCGGAACGTGCATCCCGTGTCAAACACCCTATATTTAATTTTGGGGACGCGCGCAGAACGCCTCTTCTTCCTCCTTGTCTAAGTATTCTTGTGGGAGAAGGAAGCGAGTGCCCAAAAACGCTGTTTTCTTACCTGGCTTTGCTAATTTTGGTCAGGTTCGGCAGGCTGCCGTCTCTCCTCGACACGTGACATTAACACGTGCTGCTTTTAACCCTAATCAGAGAGAGAGAGAGAGAGAGAGTTGCCGGAATTTGGCAACCGTTCGTTTCAAGGAGAGGGAGGCAGGCAGGCGAATTCTGGTTATCTACCTTCATCTTTGTCTCATCTTTTGTCTTATATTGCAAAAAAAAAAGGATTGTAGCTCAGCACCAGTAAGGATTCTACTGTGGGAAGCCAAGGTGAGAGAGTTTTCGAGTTGCCTACTTTTCGTTTTGAGGCATTTTCGGAAGTCTTAAATGAAAGGGACGAAGCAAATGTTAGAGAGTTGGAGTTTTCTCATCCTGTCTTATCTATTGTCATCTTATACGTTGTGATTTCAGACTTTATGCTTTTCGTTTCACCTTTTTATGCTATAGGAGAGCTCTATTGGTGTTCTGTTCTCATACAAGGGTAGGTGTGAAATTCAAATTCAGGTTCATTTAATTTGAGTCTGAATAGGATCTTGAGATTGTTTTGTTGATTTAGAAAGTGGGTTTCGTCAATTTGAGTGCATTTTATGCGTCCTGAAGTTTTGATCAAGGTGAGATAATGGATGCTGGTTCTGCTGAAATACAAGATTGGGCAGCATGTTCTGTTTTGTTATAGTTAGATCAAGTATATCTCTCCTTGTTCAAATTGATCATTATGAGCTATATGTCATGCCCAAGGGATGTAGCTAAGGTCGCTGGTGTCAGGCTGTTGGCTTGACAAAAGACCATTCATTTTTGTAGACCACAGTATCTGTGCTTGATACCGAGAAGTACATAATACTTACGTTTGAAACTTTGAAGGTTCACCTAGTTAAATTTTGAGATTCACTTTATTTTTTTGGTAATAATTCCAGGTTCTTATAACTTCTTGACTCGATAAGCATACACATCAATCGTCAAGGTCAACACATGAGAATTTTCTGCCCTTTAATCTTGCCTTTGAGAAAACCCTCTGTCCACTCCAAAAGAGGATGATTTTCTGTTAAATGGCATAGTGCTATTGAAATATTGTTTATCATTTTACAAATGGTTCTATGCGTTCTAATTCAAAATGACCTGATTGGCATTTGCGTGTTTCAGTGTTAGCTAAATTTCTGCATCTAAATATTCAGAGACTAAGAGGCTTCACCTGGATAGATCCTTCTTTTATTTTCTTTGTTCTTAGCATATGCTGTTTAAAAACTCACTCATGATGCTTCTTGGGTTTGTTGCAATTACTATTAACTTTACTAGATGAACAAGTGTGTATCTTTGTGCCAGTCTCAGCAGTTTATTCTTGTTATGATACTCTAACCATTTTTAAATGTGGCGTTGCTTTTGCTACTGTTCTATTTAGCTTGTGTTATTGTTTGAACAAAGCTGTCTTGTCAATTACTCATGCGCCATGTTTTTATCAGAGAGTTCTATAAAGTGTCAAGCAAATGCAATTATAGCAAGAAACAAGTTTGCTTTAACGTTATTCCTGTCACTGTAATTACACAAGGTAAAGCATGCAGAATGTGTGTGTATGAGAGAGAGAGAGTGTGTGTGTGTGTATGCAGTGCACTGAGGCCATTTTAATTAATCCTTGAATTTGTTGACAGCTGCACTCTGGAGTGTTGCACTTGATTGTTTAAATTCCACGTCACTTCAAGCATCCACTGTTTCCTTCTCTGAGAGTAATGTTATTTCTCAGATCTTATAACCCATTTATCCTATCTGTATAATTACACCGTATTCTTTTTTCATCTGTGTCAAACACCAGGGTGATCCTGATAATTTCATATTTCAAGGTGAAAGTTTGGTATTTCTTATTGGGCTTTTTATGCTTATATGAAAGGTTTATGCTGCAGCCGATAAATCATTGTATAATTTAGCAGTGACAACGATTTTTTAGAAATCCGAGAGATAGATGATCTCCATGATGACGCTGAAAGATCAAAACAATGAGCAAGAAATAAAAAATGAAAGGAAGATTGAACCAAGTTTATGAGAAGAGATTCAATTCTTTGTTCGCATATCTGATAACAAGGCCCTCGTCCTCTTTAGAATGGTGCTCACTTTTGCAAATAAATCAAGCTTAAGATAGAATCCTGTTGTTCAAAATGGAGAGCCCTAGTTCTCCTTGCAAATATAAAAGATACATTTGGCTTACGAAAGAATCCATACGTGGAGGTCTCCTTACTTTATCTCTCGAGCTCCAAACCCCGGAAACTTGGACTACTTAACGCTTTTGCACGGCTAAATAATCATTGTTGCATAGATATACTCTTAGCTCAAGAATCCTTTTGCATTGAGGAAAATCTTAAATGTTATAAACAATTACCTGAGCAAAACTCGATCTTCAAATTGGATTTGGTTTCGATTTTCAGACTTTGGATGCGGATCTAGATCTTCATGTTACCCAATTATCCGGATCATATCAGTATATTTGTCATTTATGTTCATTGATGGAGATATTATGAAACTTTGACCTTGTTAGATGTCGGTTTTGATGGTCTTTTATTGAGGAAACGGGTCTTTTTTAATTCAAAATTTGTCATTTGTTAAAACTATGCTCAACTTTTTTGCATATATTTTATACAAGTTGCAGAAGCAAAATATAAATTTTGGTTGTCAATTATGAATTTGGTAGAATATTCCTGTCTGGTAGATCAACCGCATTAATACCGTAATCTCATACATAAACTGTTAGACTGCCAATGCATGTAAAAAGATAATAGAATACGAGTTACCTAAAATTCATGAATATTATTCAGCAGTTGGCTAGAATACGAGTTTACCTTTCGTTATATATAACGAAAGGTTTTATTGCAAGAATATTGCATTTATGTACCAACAATGCCCAAAGAGAAGACTAAAGTTACCTAAAATTGAAAACCCTGTTCAACCCAACATGACTCAAAGAAGAAGAGAACACTACAAGTAGTTCTCTGAAAGACCAAAGACTATTAAAGGGATGGAGTAGCTGGCTATCATCTTCAGTTCGGTGGAGGGAAAAATATGGCGTCTGAAGTCCTCTTCGACCTGAAAAGCTTCTCCAAATCTGGCGCCACATCGAATGATGCCTCCAACACCTGTGACGACAATGCCTTCCAGACGGAAGTTCTGCCGGCCAAGTGACTGAAAACTGGCCTGAAAATAATACATACAAAAGACACATATGAACACCATATCCCTAATGTATGAGGATGAACTATATTTCATACACAATTTTAAGAAAAATAACACTAATAATTCAAAAATACGAAGATTGCGGATTATGTTTCATGGAAAATATGAAGATGAATCCAATGTTAACAGAATACTTACTGTGGGGTGGTGATAATGGAGAACCACTCCATGCCATCGCCATCAGCAATCTTGGAGACGACAAAGAACCTTGGCACGATAAACAAGCACCCGGCCTTCACCCTCGTCTCGAGAACTCGACGGCCATCCACTCCGACAACCTGAACCCGGCCACTCCCCTTGACCACATAGGTCACTTGGAAGGCAGAGTCAGAGGAGAAGCCCGGTGAGCACATTGCAGCAGAGTCCAACTTGACAAGGTCTGCACCCAGACCAACCTCACCAACCAGAGGCAGGTTCTTGTCGGTCAGGACGACGACTCGGCCACCGTTCTTGATGTCGACATCCAATGGAGCCGACTCGCAGTTGAAAACCATGCCGCGGGCGTCATCGGCCGAACCGGCAGGTAGGCTCAGACCAGGCTTGAGCTTGATGATTCCTTTGTTGCTCTGCGACTTGACCAATTTGTTCACTTCGTCCTCCTCAAGATCCCAAGCTCGGCCGACGAACTCAGTGGAGAAGCCATGGAAGATAGAGCCGGCTCCGGTGAGCAGGAAGTCGGTGAACTGGCCGGCAACATGTGCTTTTGAAGTGTCACCGAGGAAGAGAACCACGAGTTCGGAATCAGAGTCGTTGAACCACCAAGTAACAACGCCGAAGGGAAGAGCCAATGAGTCTCCTTTCGTCAGATTAACCACCTTCTCTTTTGTGGCTTCCGGCAATACGATTCCTGCTCTTCCGTTACCTGTGAATTCTCCACCAAATCATATTAACATCGCAACGGATTCAACGAGATGCAAGTTCGGAAATTCTTCAACAAAAAGAATTTAGTTGTGATTTTTTTTTCATGAAAACTTTTACTCAAGAATACGATCTTTTACTACCAACAATGAGAAAAGGAATCAAACAACAATAAAGGATTGGGAAACAAATCTGTAGCATATAATCCAATTATAAGAGTCAAACTAAGAAAGCGTTCCTGCGGAATCAATCAAAGAATTAGTTATAATCAGCATCGAAGCATTATACTCTTCGAGATATGATTTGTACCCAACTTTTGAATTTTTTGCATTGTATTATTCCAAAATATCTAAAACAATTAAGAGATTCTTGTTTACGTATCATCATGCACTGTTGCTTAAAACTATTTTTCACAACGAGCGGGGAACGAGAAACGAAGAATCAAAGCATCTGCCATTATATTACCTTGAAGGACGTAAGCGATCTTGGCGGAGTCGGAATAACGAGGAAGAGCAAAACCTCGAGGCTCAAGAACGAGCTTGGCACCACCCACTTTGGCCTCGGCCAGCATCGGAAGGTCAGAACTCGACCACGTGTAGTACGAGCCCCCTTCACCACCGTATGATTTCTGAGACAGCTTGGGAGAGAGATCGATCTCCATGACAATGGTAGCGGAAAACGAAACAGACGAAGAAATTAAGAGCGCAAGAGCAGATTGAATGAATTGGTGTGTGGGAGAGTTGTTATTTATACACTCGTAGAAATTGTATTAGGATAAGTATAAATTACATTTGTGGATAAAATCTATCCTTGTAGATAACTTTTGTGGAGATAAATACGGAAACTTTTGAAACAAACTCAATCAGAATCAAAACAAACGAAGAAAAGGCCAATTAATCCCGCCGATCCACATTGGCAGTAGCTTGCTTAATGCACTTGGCAGTGTCGGATCCATATTGTGGCAGGGTGAGGCGACAAATTTTATCTGAAATTAATCCCGTGGAAATTCGATAGGCATGATCGGCAAGGTTTTATCTGCCATTTAACTGGCCGTTTAAACACAATTGACCAATCTTTCAAATCACTGTCATTCTTTAATTTACACCAATTAACCAAAACAAACTTAATTTATCCAAGCCCTTTTGCTTCTATACCAAAAAGAATCATAAAAAAAAAACTAAGGGAAAGGACAGAGAGTGAAGAACATGTCAAGACGGAAAGAGTGCAAATGAATAAAGCGTCACATGCATGACTGCTTTCCAGGGCTTTATGGTGGTGAAGTCCTATACGCAAAAGAACCAAACTGGTTGTAGTACCGGGTTATCCATGCTTCTTTCAGTTCGTCAAGTACCATATTGAGTTGAATAGGAACATGGTAGGTTCAGCTTGGTTCGGTTGAGTTCATTAAACCACATTGAGTCGAATGTGAACATGTGCACGTAAATTTTTGGTCTCGTAGAACCTAGATCGGAGATATTATCTTCTTGATAGAAAAAAAAGAAAGACAAACAATTAAGAATTAAGAGGTAAATTTGAAAAGTAAAATACCTAATAACGCTATCTTCTTGATGTGTACTCATTTAGATTATTTTCATCGAAGTTATTCTTGCTCCATCGAAGAAAGAACCATCTTGTATGCTACCAAATTTACATGTTTAAATCAATTTGAATTTTTGGTATTTGGTGAGTTTAACGTGGGTCTTGCCGTAACCAGGTCGCTTGGGTTCTTGAGTATTGATATACCTAAGATCGATCTCTCTTTCCTTGTTTGATTCCTTCTGATATGGATCTGTTATATTGTTGTCTGCAGCATACCCTTTCATATGAAAATCATGGATTGTAGCATGGGAATCCTGATGTTCTGTCCCTTTATTTCTTTTTCCATTTCATCCGCCTTTCGGCTTGTGTTGGCAGATGACCACTGAATGTTTCTTTTGTGTTTTGGTTTCTTTTTTTCATTTTTCTCGTGTATGATGGTCCTTCAAGCCAGCGTATTGGATGTACTATATGTTCTTTATTTACCGTCATTGTAAACACTTGCTTTCCATGTATTGATGATTGGCTATTGTTTGGGAGGAGTCTGGTAAAAGTCCTTCCTCTCACGTGATTGTATTCATTGTATTCTTGCATGTGTTTTTGAAATGGATGTTTTTCTTCATGTATTGTATGCTCAAATTGATTTTGGCTTGTGATTAAGCTTGGATTTTTAGGGTGTTTACAATATGATTATGCTTTTTAGGTTGGTTAGGTTTGCAAAATCTTGTTAAACAGTATTTTACTTTATATAAAACATACTTTTAAGGTTATTCTGTCATGCTCTCTCTCTCTCTCTCTCTCTCTCTCTCTCTCTCTCTCTATATATATATATATATATATATATATATATATATTCTTTGTAAGAGGTCGGATCTACCTAACCCCATCTTTGGCAATCAAAAGAGAGGGAGTTAAAAATTAAAAAACAGAATTGATATGTGTAGACCTTTTTTACAATCTAAACACATTTTTTTGAAAAAGTATGTAGATAATAAAAAGGATGTGGAAATAGTAATCTCCTTAAAGAAAGATGAATTGAGCTTTCAACTTTTGATAGACCTCCATGAGATATGGATACTCAGGCATCAAGCTTTCAGAACCATATCAAATGTGCGAGCTAGATCTTGATTTTCGATTATAAGGATTCAAATCTTGAGTCAAATTCTTTACAATAGAGAGCATTTCCAGCTTAACGGTTTTTCTGTAAATGGATGCCTATCGCATGTTGATAGCTCCCACGCGTGATCTAGATAGAGTATAATTTTGAACCAAGAAGCACAACAAATGATTCAGTGTAATTTCGATCACGTTTAGGTCCATTCAGGATCATCATTCCCTATTGATAGTTGGAATAGTGGATTTGAATTTGGATTTAAGATCTATATTACAGTGGCATTTCAATCATGTGATCCATTCTAGATTTTGATATTTGCTCTGTATCCAATTTTGTAGGATGCCAAAGCCTAACACACCCACACCCACAGCCACACATGCACCCTAAGAGAGTCGAACTCCCCACCTACGATAATGACACGAAAGCACCCTGCCATTAAACTAATGCTCTTGGTGCCATTAAGTTGAGATATTAACGATGAGGAAGAAGAATCCAACCAGTGTTTATACGAGAAAGTGATTCTTCGACAAACAGTTGAACAATACTAGCATGAGCTGGACTCAACGTCACTTCTAACTATATTCAGCGCAGTAGCAGATGTACATAGAAGGGTAGGACCCACCCGATTTGACCGTAAAACTTACATTTTCAATACATGATTGAGACACATTTCAACCATGATTCACCCCCTCTAATGCCATGAAATACATCCTTCCCCCTCCCCAACACCTATTTTCTAGATCCGCTACTGATTTAGAGGCCATCCCATGACAGTTTGACAGGCGCATTTTCTCCATTACCATTGGTTAAGGGTGCTAAAGAGTTACCTGGTATGGCAGCAATCAGACCCATTAGACAACACGAAAGCATGTGCCTCGAAAGGTTCAACCTCATGTTGTAAACGATTGCGCTGTACAGATTATATTAATTGTTTTTAAGTGAATGTCTAGCTTAATCATGTGAACAAATACACAAACATGACATGAAACTGCTCATCGGGTTCAACTACGCTGGCAAATTTACTACAGGACATGAAAGTACGTGTTCACCCTGTTTCATACCATGTTCGTATAGGCAAGAAGTGACACGATTGTCGGATGCCATATCCAGGTTTTGAAAATACATTTCCGTGTCATGTTCACAGCAAGCGTGAATGGTTCGTATCAGAGGACGAAATTCGTCAAACAGTCCGGAGACCACCCAATGCCGACCACACCGGTCGTTTTCGTCTTTGGGTTGAATGACGACAATAAATGATCGCCCCGTACTGCACGAAGAGCAATAGCTCACCCAACTAGGCCATCACCCCGCAGGTTTCAGGTCATCAGTTCGATACGAGCCTCCCCACCGTACCCAAAAAAGAAGGATGACTTCGGTCTAACCTGTTTCAGACACACAACCACCAAGATTTATTGAAAGGATGCAGAGGGGTTATTTCTTATATGGTGGTATTCAAAGAGATGGCTTCTCTCGTCTCAAATACGGGCACTTGAAGAAGCTAAACGCATCTCTGCACGATTGAGACTTGGTGCATGATGACGCAGTCCATGCCATGAATCTGTTGTTGAATTAAGCTCCTTCAACTGTTCATGTAATGCTTCCAAGTTAACCAGAGGGACCGTCGTCGGCCGCCCATGAGCACACTGCAAATCAAGACTTAAGTGATGTATCCAACTATATATAACATAATGAGAGAGAGAGAGAGAAGGGAACCTGAAAACAAAGCGATGCCTGTTTCAACTCATCAACAATGAGTGAACATTCTGATGGCAGTAGTGAGTCGCCGAACATGATAGCACCTTCATTATACACGGGGTTTCAGCGATGCCAGGGAAGTTTAAGCAAGTCCAAAAGCTTGATTTCAAGGTTTAGAAGAATGTCGGCAGAAAACAACGTTAAATATTATTACTTAGGTGGAGTCAACAGACTGGTCTGTAACTGCTTCTACTTTACTGACTTCAGAACGCAGAAGAAAAATGTAACATAAGGTCGGTAGATCGTATGCAAAAAACAGTGCTATTATCTCACCTAATGTAGTATTCAATATATGCTTGCTGGTGTAACGAATAGAATAATACTACAAAGGTTACCAACCTCTGCACGCTTTGTAATTGAGGAGACGAACAACAGCTGGTGGCATTGTGACCGATCCATCCGTATCATCAAGCTGCACAAAGTTTTACAGTGTCTTAGTATCACGAGGTTCAAACACTGACACCACTTTAGGAATTGACAAGAAAGAGCACTGAACTATTTTGATCCATATGCTGAAAATGGAACTGACACTAATGAAATCCCACAGTAATCTAACACCAGGCAGTTTATATACCATCCAGTGGGTGCGGAAGTGATACTAATTATAACAAGACGACAAGATTGAGAGAAGAAGAGAGGAAGAATGAGGACGTGGCATACTCTACCTGGTCCAGAAATTCCAACAGATCTTTTTCTGACAGGTTGACCCCTAGAATACAAGGAACCTGCAACAAATAAAAAAGAATGACTAGGCCAAGCAAAGTATGATAAAGCATAGAAGATGAATAATCTTCAAAGATTATGATGCATTTTGGTCAATCCACATTTTAATAAGGGCATGAAAATAGGAAAAGAAAATGAAAGAGCTGTGAATTAAGGCTCCCTAATTTTGAAAAGGATTCAATAACAAAAGTATAGTATTGGCTCTTACAGCAAGAAGAGTGACATTGATAGTCTGTTGATGAAGAAGGTTTAGATTTCTGTAAATTTAAAAAAAAAAACGATCTAAGGCTATGCCAGATAAATAGACAAACAACTTCAAGGCCAAGAGGATGTTAACATCGCATAAAAGACCACCTTGTGAAGGAGCTCATGTTCTCATCGTGGGTATCACATATCCATCCCCAATGGCGTATCTGGTCAGCATAGTTCTGCAGTAGTTGGAAACCAACCTCTGGAAGCACCTGAGGTAATTCCCATGAAAAACATCTGAAGATGAAAGTGTTGAACTCACAAAATTCCCAGCATACCAGGAGATTGGACATACCAATTCTTTCCCATACTCCAAATAGGAAACACTCTTCCCTTCACCTAATAATACCTGGCAATGGAGTAGTATCAATGTAGAGAACATACAATAGAAAATGTTCCAGAAAGCATAAATCCAAGCCTGGAAGCTTACATTTTGGCGAAGCTCTTCCAAACGAATACGCTCATCAGCAGCATGCTGCAAAACAAAGCAAATTATCTTCAGCGGTTCTTTTTATAAGTTATATTCAGTGAATGTTTCACTTCACGATATCACATTATTTCAAGATGCTTGAATGCCTCGGTTTTCACACTGAGGACCAAGATCTGTGATTCGCCAGGTGGACCAAGCCATGAAATAAGCTTTACATATTCCCTTAAAAATGATTCTCAAGACTCAAATCCTTGAAAATAAAAATAAAAGATGTATTACACTTGATGACCTAATTAGGCATGAGAATTCATTAGATCCGCATTAGCAATTCCTCTGTTGTATGGCAAACACTATACATGGTCTAGACTTTAAGTATAAAACATAAAGCAACGATAGATATTGCCAATATCTGTTATGATCATTTGATTGGCCAAAGTGGTATTTTGTTAGTAAATACGGAACTTGAAAGCCCAGAAGCCCAAGGAGTTCCAACAAAAACCACAAGGAATAATGAATCTGAGCAAACTGTCACCAACTCCTGTTTGGAATAAGTCAGACGAAAGTCACATACCCATAGTTGAACGGGTATGTTGGAAAATTAGCTGGTGTAGGCCATAAAAACTTAAGCATAAGGTACAAACCCTCGCATTGGTGCAATAGATGAAACTTGGAACCCCTTATGCCAACGTTATAACTCTTTGTGGGAAGGGGCAGTCACAAAATCAGAGAAAGCAGTTTTTTAAGCATAGATATTATTTTGCATCTCATGGGAGCACAAGAAGAGATGCACATACCTGGTCAACAATAGCCAGAACTCCGCCATCTGTAATTGGAATATATTTTCTATCAAGTTGTTGCAGAACCTTTGCACCTTCAAGATAATCTTTACTGATAGATTCAGGAATCAACTGACTACCAGAAAGATGCAGCACTCCAGATGATATGTCAAGTATACCATTCAAATGGCCAACTATTGAATTATCTTTACTTTCAATCTGCATCAAACAAAGAACCAGCCTTCAAGAGGATGACAATCCTGTGACCCTCTCAGACATTCCCAAGACAAATCCACTTTTTTACTGACTGACCACTATATCATTATCCACAGGACCCCATTTGGACTCAGGTTCATTCCTCCACTTGGTTGGACCATCCCCTGCATCACCAAAAAGTTCGTTCTTTGGTAACCTAATTATGATATAGTTCTCACCAAAAAAAAAAATGTCAGCCATACCTCTGATGGTATCACTAGGATGGACATGTTCAACAGAACGAGATTTCTGCATCTGGTTCACGTTCATAGGGTGCTTGTTCTCAGTGCATTTTCTGAATAGAAGATCTGGTGAGCGTCCACACTCAAAATCCTCAACAAGTGGTGGGCAAATAATGTTTACCTGAAGTGTGGACGAGAAGTGCTTAAAGTAACTGGCAAAGCTTTCTCCAAAGTATCATGTGTGCTCGGTGGACTTTTCCTTCTGCTGCTTGCTGCATAATAAGCACATCCATAAGGTGGAAACTTCACTGTACTTTAACTTTGATGATTGAAAAGAAGTAGTAGAAACCTGGTAAAATAGGAAAATCATGCACAAATACGAGATCATCTCGGCCCGTATTAATTGCTGGTGGGTTAGTCAAGATAACAGAGAACTTTGGCTTGCCACGGTAATATGGTGGAGCTGAACTACATCTCCTAGCTCTCAAACCAGGAGAACAATGAAAATCTTCATGGTTCCGATGCCTAAACTTATGATGATTATCTGATTGTGATTTGCAATCATTTCCTACAGGAACTTCAATATGATATAAGGGTGTGCTTTCAGCCTTAACCTCGTGATTACAGTTCAACCATTCTATGTTACTTTTTATCTTGTCAATGTTGAACTTTTGAGGAGAAAAGTGGCTCTTGCGAACCAGTTCATTCTCTCTGAAGCTTTCCCTACATGACCCAGAATACAACCGTTTCTGAGTTTCTAGCTTTGCCTCTGTACTGCTTGAGCTAAGCGACCAGTCCTCATTAGAAGTACTTTGTGCTAGATTATAATTTCCTTTTACATGTTCCAACTGATCATAGCCCCTGTTTATGTAAGACCTATGCCCAACCTCATTTTCTTTCTGATAACTTTTCTTTACTAACTTCGTACCTGTACCACTTGAACTAGACAACCAGTCTTCATCAGAAGTAATTTGTTCAAGTTCGTAATTTCCAACTACATGTTCCAATTGATCATCAACCCCATCAAGGCAAGATTTATAATGAGGCTCACATTTTAACCTGTAATCAATGGTTTTCAATTCTTCACCATCAGAACATAAGGAACTGAGAAAAAATTTGGCTTCAGTGGACTCAAAAAAGGTTCCCTCTTCCAACCTGTAAAGAGGTAATGCATCGAGACAATGAATTCTCTTTGTGGAGCTTCTTCCACTGGATGGTTCAAAATCCATAAAGTTATCCTGGAATATGCGTGTCTTAGAATTCAGGCAACTTTTTGTCACATTAGGCGCCACATGATAAAGAGGGTTATAACCTTGTAATATTTCCTTTCCAAAGTGATCGAGAGTTTCCTCAGTACAATCAACTGCAAAACCATTTGTTGTGGTCATGGTTTCAACAAATAGCCTTTCACATTCCTTGGAATTTGAATATGACTCAGGTTCGCTTGATGCATCCATCATAAATTTTAACTTTTTACTCTCCCTGGATCGCAAGAGGATTTCCCCATTCAAGAATCCACAGTCAGAATTCTCATTTCTATTTCCTCTCAATCTGTCAGTTGGATCTAAATCACCAATTGTCGAACCACTTCCCCACTTCAATCCTAACAGATGACCATCCTCATACTCATCTACCCAACCCAGAGCAGCATCCTGACATGTAGGAACAGCATCTTTAGACAACAGTCGAGCATCAGTTCCCCATAAACAATCGTTCTCTTGTTGAATTCGGGACTGATGCTTCCCATGGGCAATGTGGCACTTTGCAGAATTCTTACTTCTAGATGAGTGGACATGCCTAAGATGCTGCATTTTGCCCCTGATCTTTCTCTCTACTTCTAGGGAATCCAGATGACCTTTCTCCAAAATCAGTGAATTTGCTGCATATGACAACATCAAGACGTGTAGAGGGTTAAGAATAAAAATGATTTATAATTTCTTATGGTGCAAAACTATGCAGTTTCGTTATTAGTGATGTCAGTGCCATATGACATATTTCTCTATTGGGACATCCATCATGCATGAAAGATCAGAAAAGCTTGATGAATTTTGTTGTTGTGTACCGATGCCAACTGGGACATAGATATTTCTTATCATGCTCCAACTCTTAGGTAGAGCAGGTAGTTCCTATTATACACCTGGAAAGCAGGATTTCGCACGCAAACTGCAGTACCCAGCAAAGACGAGAAAGTTAGTATGATAACGTCAGTATATTACCTCCTTTCAAGGTTTCTTCTACCCCAGGAGGATTGTCCTTATGTGCAAGACCTAACAAGTGCAACGGGACAAGTCAAAATAAATGCAAGTCCTGGATTCAAACCATGTGCATTCGATCCACATATGTTTAAATATATCCGAACCTCTTAAAAGATGATCAGGCAGATCCCTCCAAGAGTTTCTAACAGAAATCTCAATGAAGGAAAGTATAGAAGTCCAATCCTGGAAACAATGTACTAATTTAAGCACAAAAATGTTTACAGCAGAAGATAAATTAGAAGTTAGACAGCAAACATATACAATATATAATATTTCTCAAAAGTCAAGACAAACATTGATACCATGTGCAGTGACAATATAAGGTCCTTAATTACCAACACTTTTCCAGTAATCTTCAACCAAGAGTCCACGCTTTCTATTGAGAGAATGCCACTTATATAAAGATAATCAGCAGTTTCAGTAACCTAATATGGTGGCAAAGAAGGATATCTATTTCAACTCATTATTGGCTGCATCTTCTTTATTCTCACACAAAATTTTCTGATGGCAATAAACATATAACGCTGTGAACTGAGTCTAGTGAATGGCATGACGTGTTTCATTGACCAGCCACAATTTCTCAAAGTAAATTGTGAAGGAATTGGACAACAGCTAATATTAAGGATATATTAGGTTACTAAGCACATGAAAGGACAACAGAAGACGTCCGAAAAAACAGAAAGAAAATCAGTTAATCGCACTCAAATTATTTACGTTTGGGTTGTGAAACTATACAAGCAAGCATAACTAAATATCTTACCTTAAATTCCACAGTCGTCTTTGATGGTTCAAAGGTGAGTTTGTAAATTGATATAGGGCAACTGAGGTTTAGAATATATCGTGGATCAGCCAACACGGAAGAATCCTTTAGTTTGCCTCTTCCTGTATGTTTACTTCTCCAATGAAACCGGAAATCGGCTGCCAATTCATTGATTAGATCATGAATTGGACTCTCACTCACAAGACGTGTATTAATATCTTCTTTATGTAAAGGAGACAAAATGAGAAACAGAATCAAACAGGCTGTTCACTATATGCAGAACAAAACTGGATACAGAAAAATTGGAAAGCCTGCAAAGAAAGGATTCTTGATTTAATAGGAGGCAATCCTGAGTAAGTGATTGAAAGGGTACAAAAGCAAGACTACATTTGCACCAGCAAAAAATGTATCTTTTGCCACATCTACCTTAGTTGAGAAGCCAAGAACAGAAGCGGACAGATATCCAAAAAGCTTCAATTCCCCGTTTGAGAAATTAACTTGGTTTAGAGTAGAAGAAGCATCTGCTCCGAAATAGGTAGCCACTAGAGATAGAGGAGATGGAGAAGAATATGTTGACAGCAACACTTTCTCACTGCAATAGAGAAACAAACAAACATATCCTTCATAAAAGGCAAAACAGCTTGCCCGCACCATGTAAGTGAAGAAAACCAAAGCTACCTGTGAAGGTCGAATATTTCGAAAGAAATATGTGGCTGAACAAGTGCAATATAAAGAACGGATTTCTTGATCAAGTCAAGAACCTTCTTAGGCCTTCGTGTACAATTTTCACATGCAAAAATGCAGAGAATTGGTAAAAAGGAAAACAATCACAAGACAACATCAACTAAAAATAGAAGGGAATTTTATGTTTATGCCAGGCACATGTTAAGATTGATGCCTAACATTTCAAGACATTGCTCAAGTAGCAATGGTGTTTTTTTTTTCTCTTTAAAGTTACTTCATTCAATCCTTTATGTGCTTACCAAGTTAATAAGGTGTTAAATGTCCTTGAATAATTTAATGAAAGAGAAAAGGTAAGAAGTGTCAGGTATGACAGTTAGATAAATGAAAAGGCAACAGAAGAGCATTAGTTTAGTCATTGTCCAAGGTCGGGCATCCATCTTAAAAGATTGAAAATTGAGTTGGTCAAACATAAAGTTGCCAAATGTAATGTGCCCAGACATAAACCTAAAGGCCCCCATTCCAGTCCATGAGAAGACCAAACAAGTAAACTCTAAAACTGATACAAACCTCGACAACAGGTACTTCCTTCGAACTGGATGATTGTGGAATATTTCACGGCAGATAACTGTAATATGTTGGAAGAAAGATTTTTCAAGAGTTGGTTGACAAAAAAGAAGAACAGTATCAGTAACCACACGTCCATATAAAGATCAATACTCTACAACAGTTTATGTTTCTTTTTCTTCCTGTTACTTGTATATAGTGATCCATCAAAAGGAGCGCTGCCAACCATATTGTGTCCAAAAGAGATCAACATGCTCCAAGTTCAAGCCACAAAACCCTAAGAACTCCATCAGATGATTCACAAAACATCTCCAAAACTCATTTTCCCAAAGATATAAAGACACACACGATTAACAAAACATTGTTGTACTATATTCTAGGGAAAGCAATTCAGGGCACAAAACAAGTGTTTTACACAATAGTTCTATTACATCCTAAGAGTGAAAACTGGATAGTCCCTGTTTTACCACGTCCTTTACTCCTTTTTCATCTTTAGCAAGGGTCGGTTTTCTGTCTTTGTGAAGAAAAACAAAACATGTCTCTGTTTCACTTGATTGAAGTTCTTACAAATGCTTTGCATCCGAGTGGTTCCATATTTTTTCCTAACCATGAAATGATAAATGTAGAGCAAGGGTCAGGTGGCAAAGAAAAAAACTTTGACCATGGGTGAGTGTCAAACCATGTCACTAAAGATGGTCAAAGGCAGTGGAGATCTGATTTATTCTGCTGATATTTGTTGGGAACTGAAAAAATAGAAGTACCTCAAATTGAAAGTTTGCCTAAACGGGATCATAGACTTCAAGTGGAATAACCTGATCAAACAACCACTTTTGACAACGTGACATTCTTCAACCAATGGAAGCATTTAGGCATTTTCCAGTTCCAAGTCTGTGGATTATGCAAGGGAATATTGTATAAATTTCTGATATGTCTGGTGGATCCCAGAAGGGCGGACAGGCTTGGACAAAAAACACTCGCCAGCAGCATATATTCACACATAATAAGGCACCATAACTAATTTTAAATAGCATGAGCTGAAAAGGAAACGTGGCAGTTGCATATAAATGTGAGTGGAACACACAATAGATAATCAACAATAAGTTCAAAAGAATATTGAAAAAAAGCATGTATCATTTGAAACACAAGTTCAAAAGAATATTGAATACAAGATGTATTTGCATCTTCCATGAAGTCCTGCAAATCGTATGTGATTAGACATAGCAGCAAAACTAACCCAGATACTTAAACTCACATTAAATGAGATTAGTACATGATGGAAGAGAACTCACAAGCTCATAGAAGCCACTCACATTGAACAATAAATAGAACAACATTTGAAACGGTTACCTGTGGTACCAACTTCTTGCCTGTGGTTGTCAATTTCAATACAGAGACATTTGCCACCCTGATTCAATAGAACCAATGAAAACCAGAAAATTCAAATGGAAGATTGCTGTAAAATGACACACCTTTATGACTTTACGATATCCATTAGGCATTCCACAAGCCTTTGTGATAACTTCTAGCAAAGAGATATCAGAAAGTGAACTTAGTGTCTCTCCTCTGAAGCCCAAGGTTTCATCTCCAGCATCAATGTCATACAAGTTGTAAAGCTTACATGTTGCTGTAGCAGAAATAGTTGCAATTCACAATTCAACAAGACTGTCAGAAGGAAAAGTCCAACCATGACACCATAAATCAGAAGTCACTAAATTATGACCATGACATGAACATCACCACAGTATAATGAAGAAAGCCATGAAGAATGAGCAATCATTATTAATGTGAACCTAGTTTCACCGTTGATGTATGAAATAAAAGGAGGAAAAGAGTAAAATCTTGTAGGGGCGAAAGCAGGCCATTCAACCCCTTCTACCCTCATTTTATAAACTTTAGCTGCAGGTTGACAACTAGAAATGACCAAAACATCCCCCAAGCAGCGATAGTAACCCTGTTTTGGAAGGAAAAGAGTTAAGGATAATATCCGACTAAGTAACAAAGTGTACCTTTGCGTATTTTGATGTGGAAGTCATGAACTGCAAAGGAACATTGTACTTCAACAAAACTCATCGTTTTATAGGCCGTTTAGTAGTTTCAAACACTAACATGTTGCTTATGCTAATATAAGAGGTTTACTGCTAGTAGCTCGCAAGACTTAGATATACTGTATAAAAGCATACACAGATCTGTAGCTGTGGATATATTTGTATTTACTTCTGCATATGAACTGTGTACATGCATGTTGAACTAGAGGAGATTTGCTTGACAAGAAGTATGATCCATAACAAGGAAACATCAAATCAACCATATTACCAGAAACCGCATGTTCCAGTTCCATGTTGCAAAAAAAGAAAAAGAAAAGAAAGGAAAAGATGCATTCACGAAAAGGAAGCATGAAAAGATCCAATTTACCATATCGTTCACCAAGGAGCTCTAAATCATTCCTTGAGATGCCACGTCCTACATGAAGGTAGGAAAACCACCTTAGACACTCTTATTAAGGGTAGAATGTCCGTTCTCATTGCTAATTTTATGAATGCAAACACCACAGCCGTTAAGCTAATATTCAGCAACTCACCATTGTCCTCTACCTTAACAATGCATGAAGTAAAATCTACAGAAACATGTATCTGCAAGAGAAATCATTTGAACCATTTAAAGCTCCAACACAAATTTGAAACTAAAGTACAAAGTGGCACTGCATTTCAAATTTTCAATAGTAACCCCAAGTTTGCTACTGTTATATGACAAAATTGTAGCTTTTTTTATGTGTTCTCTTTCTGCAGTTTGTGTTACATAAATTTTAAACCCTACAAAGTAACAAAGGTAAGCCTCTTGCATGTATCTCTCATCAAAGGGTGAAAGTGTATATAAATATATATATATATACATATATATATATATATATATGTCATCCTTTAGCATTGTAATCGATGCAGTAAACAGATCAACAAATGGAGATATCTGATGATTCATAAGATTGAGCTATAACAAAGATGCTTATATTATTAGTTCCATAGTTCCTTCATGGGAAAGTGCACTGAGATACTGCATGAGATGAAGAAAACTACAGATGGGCCTCAGAATCTCAGATCATAAACCATCACTTACACTTGGCATAAGTGGTTTGGTTCAAATATGGCCCTTGTCAAGTTATCATGATTCATGGGCAGTCATCCTTGATGTAACAATTTAAAGTCGTGGATATCTCAAGTTTGAAAGGAGAGGTATAAAGCTTGTCAAGATAGCAAGTCCAATTAAATAATGGCTGAAGGGATAGGGCAAAAATTAGTCTATAGAGGTTGTCATGGAATAGCAAGCACCCACACCATAACACTAGCCAAGTAAGGAAAGTGGGAATATCAATTTACCTTGGTGCTTCCTGCATCAATGCCATTAAGGACCAATTCCTCCACGATTCTTGTCAAACCAACCAGATAAATTCCTGATTGTAAGGCACCATAAATGGACCTTGGCAACTTTTTGATGTGTCTCATCCATACAACTGCTGAGTGCACATTCTTAGTATGATGCCTATGAAAATAAGAGTTTACCATCAACAAGGCAAAGCTAGAAAAACATTAGTCAATAGACCTCTTCCAACAAGTTGTCTTTTTCACTTCCCCGTTGTAATCTTTCTTCTCAATCATGCAAACTTAAATAGTTCCTTGCATCATTTTAGACAACCCAAAAGAACATCCAGAAATCGGTAAACTTAGTGCGAAACAACACTGAAGAAAAAGGTGCAGACATGATGACAGATTTTGTTCAGCATTTCCTATCATGCATTCTTTGAGGAATCGACTTTGAGGTGGATAGCATACATGCCCACACACATAAATGCACATGCACGTGCATGCAAACCAGTGAATGCGCACCGCACACGCACATGCATACATACATGCAGCGTGATTACCATACGTACATACATGTATTATAAATTTTCCATTATAACACAAAAGGAACTTGATCTCCCTTTTAAAATGCAAGAGAATACACCTATGAAACTGCCAAAGTAAATTCCAGTCAAATCTGCAAAGTAATGCAAAAAATGGAAGCGGTATAAAGAAGATCCTTCACTGAGAAAAGTCCAAATGTAAATCCATCACTCATGTCATTTCCATCCCAATCTAGCAACTAACTCAGTAAGTGGAAATGTATGCCGCTGAGAGAGATACAACATTATTACAAATAACCCCACCAAGACGACCTCTTCGTTGTAACTCACGTTAAAAACATATCAGGTAGAAATGCAAGCCTAAAATAGCAAGAAGCGCCAAGAATCAAGGATAGGCATCACGCATATCATGAAGTAGCAACTATTTACGTCTCAGGAAAAGATCCATAACTCCTACATACAAATCAAAGAAACCCAACTACCGGAATGAAAATTAAATTAATCCAAGAGAACTCTTCCGAACGAGACACCAGTTTTTGCACGTAACATGCAGTAAATTGATGTTCCTCACCATTGTTTTGGGAAAACAACGAATTCTGTAGTACCGAAAGAGAAAATAAATTATATGATGGCTTCGAATCCAGCAAGAGATGAAAAAACCCAACAAAGTAGAAGGTAACCATTTAACGGGCCAGAATGTGAAGGTAACCATGAAGAAAGAAAAGAGACGAACCCGAAGAGAGAATGAGGGTCAAGGTGACACTGAACACTCAAATTCCTCGAAGTTCTATCACTTTGGGGAACCCTCCCTCGCAATTTGAACGCCCACTCAGCGATGCTCTGTGTGTGTGTGTGTGCGCGCGCGTGTGCCCGCGCTCGCGCCAACTGAGGCGGTTGGCGCAGGATGGAAACGGTTCGAATCCTTTTGAGAGAATGGATCCCCGACTCAAGTTCAATCATGATTGGATCGGATACTATTTGTACCAAGGTGAATCCACAGTTGTTACAATGACCCACATTGGTTCGTAATCACATTCAATTCTAAAATTACCGCCATGCATTCAAATGGTGTGAATTAGATCACGCTTACAATCTGATCTGTGCTCCTTTCAGCCGTCATGATGAGGGCGACGACGACGGACTCTGACGATGAATCTGCTTTGATTTGAACTTGTTGAGCTGCTTTTAGAAGATGAGCTTTTGAAGTTACGGTGGGGATCTTCATGCAGGACTCCTGTGTTTCGTATTCATGGCAATAACATCACCATGGACCTCGCAAGGTGATAGGTGAATGTCCATATATAGAAGAAACCCAACTGAACACAAGTACTAATCACAATTTAGGAAGAACAATGTGTCTCAATCGAATGCCGGACCTAGAACTTTCTCCAAATGTGGATGAATGGCAATGTTGTGAATATTGTATAGGATCTCGTATCATACAGAACACAATACACAAAATATGGTATGATACATGTAAATTTTAAATTGTTTTTTAAATCATAAGAAACATTACAAATTTTAAAAAGATGAAAAAATTATACAATATGCACCACACTAAGAGACAATGAGGTTGTCAACACACACACACACACACACACACACACATATATATATATATCACCCTTAGAATTGATGAGTATTAGTGAATGTAAAATATATATGAGATTTTTAGATAGAAATGAATAAACATACAAGAAGAGCCATAAAAAATGGCCTAGAAAAAGTTTCAATATGCCCAAGCTTTGATTAAAAAGCATGATTTTAAAACTTGAACGATATATGTATTGTACAATACATCCCGATACGGTTAATAAATGATCTTTTACGATACAAGTACCTGAATTGTATTAGTTCAAATTCAGATATCCCCGATATGCATATCATATTGTATGATGTGGTACAGTTTTTATAACATTGCTTCTATGTAGCCAGAAAACTTTGAGCATATAGGAGATATACCCTACTTTTATGCAGTCAGATCCCCTTAAATCTTGATGGTTAGGTCAAGGAAAATGAACGGCTAAGATTAAACCATTAACAATGCAAAAATGTATTTGGAGGATATCATGCCAGAAAACTCTAGTGTTACTTTATATATATATATGCATGTGCGTGTGCGTGTGCGCACACACCTAATTTTCTTTTCAGTGGGTGTGGGGAGAACTTTTAAGGTAAATGAATGCCATAAGGTTATATTGCTGAGGTAAGTGCCATAAGATGGTGATATACCTCCATTAAAAGTATGAGTAGGCGATTGCAGCAACAGAGCAGGTGGTGGGATCACCAAACATGTTGCAAAAAGGAGCATCAATAATATATTGCCCAAATTACCTGTCAAAAATTAATAAGATAATTCAAAGCTCACAAAATGTACCCGATTATCATGTAGTGTTTGATGAAACCATCAATCCATATAGATTCCTCTCCGCAATGCGACTCTCTAACGGTCCTAGCTTTGGAACAAGTGGCCAAGTGATTGTGTGTGCATGCACACATACATATATAATAATAAATAAGTATAGTGTGATTTGTTGGGTGTATGGGAATGCGTATGTTAGAGTGCATGTAGAAAATACTCACCTCTCTCTCTCTCTCTCTCTCTCTCTCTCTCTCTCTCTCTCTCTCTCTCTCTCTCTCTCTCTCTATATATATATATATATATATATATATATATATATATATATATATATATATATATATATATATATATATATATATATATATATATATATATGTGTGTGTGTGTGTGTGTGTATGTGTGTGTACATATATGTGAAAAAATGTTTGTGATAGAAATAAGATATACGGCAAAGATGTTGGAGGATGTAAGCCAACATCCTTATAAAGGGCGATCAACATTTGAAAAGAGGCCAAATAAGTAGAGTTTTAGTATAAAGAATTGAGATGTTGAAGGATGTAAGCTATAAAAGAGTCCAAACAATGGCTACAAGTGCTTTAAGAAAACCACAATAAGGCAAAAAAATTGGGTACATCAACACTTACCATAAGAACAACAAGCAATGATGAGTTCTTCCAAATGGGGAGGAGGCTTCAACAACTTCACTCATATCCACCCAAGTGCTCCTCCAATCAAGAAGGTCATCCTAATATTGATAGGCACGAACCACCTAGAGAGAGAGGGAATCTATACGACTAATAAGAGTTGGAGAATGACTATATATATAATATAGAGTGATTAGATCATATCCACTATTGTTCATTAATATCTCATCATTGTTTTTCGATAACATAATAATATTGTTATTCGTTCTTTCTCATAAAGATTTAAAATTTTTAAATTATATTTATAACCCAAAAAAGCAATGATTGAAATAAGTGAGCATGTAAGAAATGGACAAGATCCAGTTTTTCTATATACATAAATATATAACATAGATGACAAGAGTTACCATGAAATAATGTCCCCTATGGTAACTAGCTGAGCTACGCCCGCAAACACAAGGGAAGGAATGAACACCGTAAACACAAGCTGCATATTGCACATCAAAGCAGTTATATAACCAAGTTTTCACATCTTTCATCTAGCTGGACTTGATTCTTCATTTGTAGGTCAGGAATTAGATAGTCGAGGTGTGCATTCGCTAGTGGGTATGCTTAATCCAAGCTTGCTTATTAATAAAGAAGAACTTGTTTAAGTTCTTCGTCCTTACCATGAAAACCAAGTGTGCAACTGAAGGCCAAAGGCTGATGCACACCCTAAGTATAGAACTGGAACTCATGACCTTAAACTTGTGAGTCAACCCCCTAGCCAAGTATGTTGTTGATCATTGCACTAGCCATAATGGTTGCACAATAGCACAGGGAGGTATTCCTCATGCTTGTCCTACATCAGAAAGCATCTCTCATCATATTTAAAGTTTTTATTCATGATATTCATTAGTAATTAGCAGACAAAAAAGTATACAACAACAACTAAGCCTTTTTCCATACTAGACGGGGTCGGCTACATGGATTCTTTGTTTCCACAGAGCTCTATCATGTGCCACATCAGCAATTAACTCACAATAAGCTAGATCATTCTTTATTGTTTCTTTTCAACACTTTTGTGGTGGTCCTCTACCTCTTTTAATACTTTTCAAATTTAATTTTTCATACATTCTTAAAGGGTTTCTTTTGATCTTCTTTCTATGTGTCCAAACCATCTTAAACGATATTCTCTCATTTTATCCTCTATTGGTGCCACTCCTAATCTGTTTCTAATAACCTCATTATATATACATCTTTTTCTTGTATAACCACTCATCCATCTCAATATCTTCATTTCTGTCACATACATCTTTTATACATGTTGATGGTTAACTGCCCAACACTCAGAACCATAAAACATGTCAGGTCTAATTGCTACTCTATAATATTTACCTTTTAATTTTAATGATATCTTCTTATCACAAAGAATACATGATGCTCCTCTCCATTTTAACCAACCATAAACCAGCATTAATTTTATGCATAACATCTTCATCAATTCTTCTATCACTCTAAAAATTTGACTCTAGGTATTTAAAACTTTCCTTTTAAGAGATGCAATGTGTGCCAATTTTAATTTCTATGTCCTCTGAAGTAACCAAATGATCAAACTTACATTCCATATATTATGTCTTTGTTCTATTAAGTCAGAGGCCTTTGCTTTCTAATGCTTCTCTCCATAGTTTCAAATTTTTATTAACTTTTCCTTAGACTCTTAAACTAACACAATGTCATCTAACTTCTTTACCCACACATGTTCATGATGTGGGAACCCTCTTTGCAATTGGTTCACTACATCCGGGCGAAAATGTAGTGACCCTTGCTTACTTATCACTGCATTCGGTTTCTACACCACGTCACTAGGTAGGGACGCCCCAAAGTAATGCTCATAATTTATGTAATTTATGGTATAAAAATCTGATAAAGTTTTACGCTACCTGTCGGAAGCCTAACACAACCCTTCTCCTTTATCTGGGCTTGGGACTGACAATGCAAGGGTGATCCCTTACATGTATGGAGTTACAAAGAAATATACAACAATAACAACTAAGCCTTTTTCCATACTAGACGGAGTCGGGTACATAGATTCTTTGTTTCCACAGATCCCTATCATGTGTCATGTTAGCAGTTAACTCCCAATAAGCTAGATCATTCTTTATTGTTTCTTTCCAACACTTTTGTGGTCGTCCTCTACCTCTTTTAATACTTTCTAAATTTAGTTTTTCTAACCTTCTTATAGGTTCTTCTTTTGATCTTCTTTCTATATGTCCAAACCATCTTAAACGATGTTCTCTCATTTTATCCTCTATTGGTGCCACTCCTAATTTGTTTCTAATAACCTTATTATGTATACGGTCTTTTCTTGTATAACCATTCATCCATCTCAACATCTTCATTTATGTCATAGACATCTTTTTTACATGTTGATGATTAACTGCCCAACACTCAGAACCATAAAACATGGCAGGCCTAATTGCTGCTCTATAATATTTACCTTTTAACTTTAATGGTATCTTCTTATCACAAAGAATACTTGATGCTCCTCTCCATTTTAACCAACGAGCATTAATTCTATGTGTAACATCTCCATCAATTCTTCCATCACTTTGAAAAATTGACCCTAGGTATTTAAAACGTTCATTTTGGGGAATGCAATGTGTGTCAATTTTAATTTCCATGTCCTCTGAAGTAACCAAATGATCAAACTTACATTCCATATATTCTGTCTTTGTTCTACTAAGTCGGAGGCCTTTGCTTTCTAATGTTTCTCTCCATAGTTCCAATTTTCTATTAACTTTTTCCTTAGACTCCTCCACTAATACAATGTCATCTGCAAATAACATACACCAAGGTACTTCATCTTGAATATGTTTTGTTAACTCATCCATCACCATTATAAATAAGTATGGACTTAAAATTGATCCTTGATATAACCCAATATTAACTTCAAAGAAGTTTGTCGTTCATTCATGAGTCCTCACACATGTTTTTGCACCATCATACATGTCTCTTATAAGGTTAATATATATCAATGGGATACCTCTTTTTTCCAAAGTTCTTCAAAGAACCTCCCTCGGTACCCTATCATAAGTTTTTTCTAGATCAATAAATATCATGTGAAGGTCTTTCTTTTTTGCTCTAAAATGTTCCATAAGACGTCTCAAAAGGTGATCCGCTTCAATAGTAGATCTGCCTTGCATGAATCCAAATTGGTTCTCTGTTGTACTTGATACTTGTCTTAACTTACATTTGATAATTCTTTCTCATAATTTTATAGTATGACTCATTAACTTGATACCTCGATAATTCGCACAATTTTGAATGTCTCCCTTGTTCTTATATATGGGTATAAGTGTACTAGTTACAAAGAAATATAAGAAAAAAATAATAAATGCATTTATCACCTTGTTTAGATGTTTCTTACCATCTTGTGTGGACAAGTTTATGTGACGAGAGCCACTTGACATAAATTTATGTGACCGAGACCCTTTGAAACTTTAAAGTATATATATACTTCAATTATTCTGTGTGTATATGCATGCAAGCGTCTACTTTTGGCTCCCCATTCTTGATAAGTGATGAGCTTGCCGTGAAATGACCTGACTAACATAAAGTTCGCAAATAAGAGTGAGAGTCCAAATTCCACCATGTGGGTGATGAGTTCGATTCCCCTAAGTATCCATGTGGGTACGTTAGGCTTCAGCTTAAGTCTCAGAAAAAAAAAGAAAGAAAGTAAAAATTTTGATATTTGTTTTTCTAGCCCTACTTAATGGACACGCACATGGCTGCATGAGGACTTGTGTGACCCGGGGACCCTCTGTGTGTGAATTTTCGCATCATTGATATATCGGATTCTCTGCCTACTATTCGAAGAATATGCACCCGAGGACACTTCAACCTGTCACCGTATCGCGTCCAAGTATTTAGAATGCATATACTAACGCGTCCCGTGTCATGTTTACTCGTTGGGTTTCAGATGAGACCCTTAAGGTTTGCTTTATTATTCAAACACCATTGTCATTTAATTAGCAAAATCAATAACAGATATTTGAATTAAAAGTATTGTTGGACTATTATTTTGTATGTTTTAACTATTTTTTAATTTATTATTTCAAACATTTATTTCAAAGATTGAATCCTTGAAATAATAAAAGATGTAGGTGACAATAGCCATGTTACTTGGAACCGGTGGTTTAAAATGGCTCGTTTAGGTTAACTCGAAATCATAACCGAACAGGTTTAGAGTCAGTTTCGGTATTGATGTTAGAATTGTCGGTTTTAGGATGGTACTCGTTTCAGTTCGATACTGTTCCAATCATTAATTTTATTTAAACATTTAAAAAAATAAAAAACCAGAACGAATAGTTTGAAACCATTTATTCGAATTTTATAAAAGGTGAAACCGGAACTGAAACGGTATTGATGTTAGAATTATCAGTTTTAGGATGGTACTCGTTTGAGTTCGATACTGTTCAAACCATTAATTTTATTTAAACAACAACAACAACTAAACCTTTTCTCATACTAGACAGGGTCAGCTATATGGATTCTTTGTTTCCGCATGGTCCTATCACGTGCCATGTTAGCCGCATTAATTTTATTTAAACATTTAAAAAATAAAAAACCAGAACGAATAGTTTGAAACCATTTATTCAAATTTTATAAAAGGTGAAACCGGAACTGAATCAAGTAGTTCATGATTCCGGTTTCGGTTCAACCAGTTTTTGGTCTGATTCACTAATTGAATCCATCGGATCGGTTAGTCATGTCTAGATGGGAAATTCGATTCCATGAGTGCATACATGTGTGTTAGGCTTCATCGTGAAAAAAAAAGAGATAATTTTAATACCCTTGATTTCATTCTCTATTTGCAGATTTAGAATTTTAGTTGGAAATATCTTCATTTTTTTCCTTTTTTTATGGAGCGTATTTTTCTATGTGAAGGATATTTTTCCACCGCAAGATTGGTACCGGATCCAAGTTCATTTACTAAATCCATTAGGAATTGTCGATCCGGATCACTGCTATCATCCGTATGATTACTGACTCATTCGCTACCGGCTCTCTGCTTAAAATCTACGATTTGCTCTCTCTCTCTCTCTCGCATCGGTATCATCGTTGTTTCTTCTTCGCGTCCATGGATCTCTCCGCTGCTTCTGTTAGGAGTAATGTTTATTTCAACTCGATTCTAGATGAATTCTGGTTTTCTTCTCCTGAATCATTTTGTTTGTTCCCGCGTATTATAGAGGTTTTATGATTTGATTTGCACTGATTGGGGCTATTTGGGGGATTCCAGGGCTTATGATCACTGAAGTACGTCTTAGAGCATTTACTTCATCCGTATTTTCCATCAGTTGGTTTCCATTCGATTATATTTTGAGTCCTTCTGCTGCATTTGGTTTGACGGTTAGCATCTCGTGTTGATTTGATTTCTCATGATTTAGTCCTTCATTGTTTCTTATATTCTAGTTACTCTTTCTTATTCTCTTTTTTCTGCTAATAGCGTTTCTCCTGCCATTGAGACGATGCATCTAAGCAAAGCCAAAATCTAATCCTAAACTGTCTATGTTTTTTTGCTTAACGATGACCCAACTAGCGTATTTTCTCCTTCATGGAATACTAAACCCCTTATCTATGTGAAGAACAGTCGACTTATGTTGACCAGCAGTTCACTTTTACATTTTTTCTCTTTGCCTGGTTCACATTTCATCGGTCATGTTTAATCTGATACACAGTCTCCGTTGTCTAGGTTTAACTCCAGTAATGCCATTGGAGAAGAGATTTGCTCCTGCACAACTCTCATGCAACGTACGACACCACAAGAAGGGGAACTCTTTGAGTCATAGAAGTTCACTTACTGTCAGATCCAGCTACAGGTAGTCGTTGTTTTGTTATCGTCTTGGATCTCCTCAGTTTTATTTCTTCTAGGAATATTTGATGGCAATGAATTTCTCTCTATTATAGAATGTTAGCTGCTCATTTTTTGCTGACCATACTTTCCCATTTTATGTCCAATTTATTTCATTATTTTTGTGACACAACACAAGAGAAAAAGAAAGAGAAACAAACGTAAAATGAAAGACTAAATTGGTTTTGATTGGTAGCGTTCTTGTTTAGTAGAGGACATTGTTCTATCTATATTTAACTGCACATGGATTAGAACCAAGTACACCAGACTTTGGGTTGTCATCTCCCCCCAACTGCATGTGGGTGTAGGTGTTTTCTGCTGATTGAAGGGTGTCTCATAAGACAGCACATTTGAGATCATTGGATACTGTTCATTAGCATTTTTATTGAACTTAAGATTGGTAAACGGCAAAGTGTTGTTTCCTTTAAAACCTTATCATCCTTGTCTGATAGGTTCTCATGCTACTTGGCAATCACCCGAAGATGGTAATGGTTTTTCCTTGTTGGTTCTCTCGGTTATGTGTTTCAAAATACCACTTCAGCTTGTCTAATAATGGACATATCTGACCTAGCCAACAAATTCATCCTCCAGAATTTCATTCAGTGGCTTTTATTGATCTATTTATTCCTCCTGTGTTTTAGTCATCCACAACATACCATGAGTTTAGTCATCTCAAATGGAAATACGAATGCTTCTCTTGGAGAATGTACATTTGGAAAATATTTCATAACAACGTTTCCTTAAACTTAACCAAAGTCTTGTCCTACATAAAGTGGGTCAGCTGTGCAAAACGAGGATTTTCTATGACATTACCAGTCTTCGCACAATCACCCCTGTGTGTAAATTCATGCATCAGTGCAAGAAAGGTTCTACCCCATGGTAAAAGATCAAAGAAAGTTTTATGTTGACAATCAAGTACCTAATAGCCCTCCTCTATTGGGGCTTTGTGCCATTCATTTAAGGCTCAACCCTCACCGTAGGCTTAGTTAATAGGATTTTAGAACAAAATTCTGGTCTATTTGCTCGAGATGGGTTTCGTTCGGATAAAAAGATGTCTTTCTCTTAAATGTCCTTCATAGAACAATAGGATAGTTTGTTGAACCATGTTGCATGAAAGTGCTTCATGAATATCTATTTTCTATAGTTTTATTTGCTTTAACAATCTTAGAATTTTATGCATGTGAAAATAACCTTGGGTGTTGCTTTTTTAAACTTATGTTTAGTTCCAGTTTGCCTCTTAATATTTATTGGAGTAGGCTACACTATATGTTGCAAGTATTGACATGCCTTTACTGTTGATACAATTATAGTGGAGAGGGTGGAAGGCCGAGCAGTGCAGGCATCTTCGTTGGGGGATTCATCTTGGGAGGCATTATAGTTGGAACTCTTGGTTGTATATATGCACCACAGGTAGTAGCGTGTGTAATCTTTTCAACTTAAACATCATTCGTAGTCATTTGTGTTTTGAAGGGAACAAGATCTGATTAGGATTAATCCGATAGGTTCCCAGAGGATGAATGTTTCAGACATAATGACCACAATCAAGAAAAAATAATTCAAGGGCTGTGTATTTAATGAAATAAAGTTTTACTGTGCTGTATTTGAACATGTCCTTCACTTTGAGTTTGTTAAATAAAATAACGTCAGAAGAGTCTCCTTTCCCTTTGAGTTTGTTAAATATCATCTACAGAATGTATTATAGAGTTTTTAAGTCATTATTCTTGGTAAAACTTCTTGGTTAACATGCTTGTGCTTCTATGGTAGTTATCTCTTCTTGTCCAAGATGCTTCAAATGTGCTGATATGCACGTCATAAACATCAGTAGTTGACCAGCATCCCATGCCTGCATCTCTCTAACCACAACCACTTAAGTGATGTACTGAACTAGGGATTTCAACATGCGTATTCAGCGTATTCACTTCAGTCACAGAATTTGCCTCTATTCTAGCTGATTGTACCAAAATTTTGACTGCACTTTTCTCCTGGACATGTATCATAGTCCAGATACTTGTTCATAATTGTTGTAGCTTTGTGATCTCAGGTATAATATGTAGATATATTTTCCATTTTGTATTGTTCCTATTAGATCTTCAAATTATTTTCTCTGGAAGGTACCTGTTGTGGGTATCAGAATTTTGAGTTTCTGCAAAAATCTTTTACTGGCCTCTGAAGAAAGTGTCATGAAAAGCCAGGTAACTTTGCTGTCCATGTAGAGTGACAACGGAAACTTCTCTCACAACAAACAGCTTATGAGTCTATGTTGGTCTGAAGAACAATACCAAATACATACGCCATCGTCATGGCACATGTAATGATATTATCCAAGTTCTTTAGTCAGGAATCATCCTGCATGCTTTGTTGTAATCTTTTGTTAAACATGACGATGTATTCAATCTGCTAGTATTTTTCATGCTTATGGATACATCAAAAATTCTTCTGGGATAAATTGTTGGAGATTCTTAAGCGTGTTCTAGACTTAAATTTTAGTGCCTATGTTCCCTATGGAACAGATTTTGCCACTTTGACATCATAGTGATCATTACCAACCTTGATAGTCTCTTGGTTGCTTGTTGCTCAAAAGTTTATTTTTTTATTTCTCAAGAAGAACTTGGTTGTGGAACTTTATTTTAAATATGTAAAAAATAGAAAAAATATTACCTTATTACTTTCACTAGAAAAGTATAAGAGAATTTGTGAATATTTTTTAAATAGAAAAAATCAAGAAAAAAGACAAACCATTATACTTAAAAACTACAAAATAACAAAATACTGAAATTCTTGTGGGAATATCATAAGAAATCTGTGAGAAACTAATCTTCTCACTCTTTTAAAGAAGAAGGCATGTTACAAATTACATTATGCCAAAAAGACTAGTGAAATGTTGGAACCCTTATAAGAAAGCAAAGAAAAAAGCGAAAAAAAATGTTAGTGAGGCAAAAGCCAAAATTTGGGAGGATTTATATAAAAAGCTTAACTCAAAAGAATGTGAAAGAGATTTTTTTTAGGATAACTAAGGCTAAAGATAAGAAAACTAAGAATCTTACTTTTGTTAGGTGCATAAAAAATGAGGATGGGAAGATTCTAGTGGCAAATGATGATATGAAAAATAGATGGAAAAATTATTTTTATAAGTTTTTTAATGATAATACAGATCGTAGTATTAACTTAAGAGAGTTAGCCAAATCAAAAAAGTTTATAAACCACAATTTCTATCGGCGTATTCAAAAGAATGAAGTCAAAGAGGCTCTTAAATATATGAAGGTTGGTAAATCTGTAGCACCAAACAATATTCCTATAGAAGTATTGAAAATTCTACGAGAGATAGAGCTCACTTCACTTACAAAACTATTTAATGAAATATGGAGAACCCAAAAGTACTCGAGGAATGGAGAGTGAGTACACTTATACCCATATATAAGAACAAAGGAGACATTCAGAATTGTGCGAATTATCGAGGTATCAAGTTAATGAGCTATACTATGAAATTATGAGAAAGAATTATGGAACGTAGGTTAAGACAAGTATCGAGTATAACAGAGAACCAATTCACATTCATGCCCAGTAGATCTACTATTAAAGTGATTCACCTATTGAGACGCCTTATGAAACATTTTAAAGCAAAAAAGAAGAACCTTCACATGCTATTTATTGATCTAGAAAAAGCTTATGATTGGGTACCAAGAGATGTTTTTTTGGAAAACCTTGGAAAAGAGAAGTACCTCATTGACATACGTAAATCATGGTGCAAAAACATGCATGCTTGAGGACTCATGAAGGAATGCGACTCCTTTAAAGTTAAGATTGGGTTACATCATGGATCAACTTTAAGTCCATATTTATTTATATTGGTCATTGATGAGTTAACAAAGATGAAGTACCTTGGTGTATGTTATTTGCATATGACATTGTATTAGTGGATGAGTTTAAGGAAAAAGTTAATAGAAAATTGAAATTATAGAGAGAAATGTTAGAAAGCAAATAGCATGTGAAGGTACTTAGTAGAACAAAGACAATATATATGGAATGTAAGTTTGATCATTTGAGTACTTTAGAGGACATAGAAATTAATATTAGTACACATTGCATCGCTCACAAGGAAAGTTTTAAATACCTAGGGTTAATTTTTCAAAGTGATTGAAAAATTGATGGAGATGTTATACGTAGAATTAATGTTGGTTGGTTAAAATGGAGAGGGGCATCCGGTATTCTATGTGATAAGAAGATACCATTAAAGTTGAAAGGTAAATATTATAAAGGAGCAATTAGATTATGGTTCTGAATGTTGAGCAGTTAATCATCAATATGTGCAAAAGATGTCTGTAGCAGAAATGAAGATGTTGAGATTGATGAGCGGTCAGACAAGGAAAGACTGTATACATAATGAGGTTATTAGAAACAAATTGGGAGTAACACCATAGAGAATAAAATGAGAGAAAAAGAAGATATGGAAAAACTAGATTATGAAAATGTTAAAAGAGGAAGAGGATGACCACAAAAGTCTTGAAAATAAACAATAAATAATGATCTAGTTTATATTGAGTTAACTGCTAGCATGCTAGCATGACACATGATAGGGCTATGTGGAAACAAAGAATCCATGTAGCCGACCCCATGTAGTATGGGAAAAGTCTTAGTTGTTGTTGTTGAAAAGTTATAATCTTGTGAGTTTTTGAAAACATTGATAGTATTGATGACCATTTTAAAATGAGGATAATGCTGCTTCAGATGTGTTTTCCTCCAATGGAGTTCTGTTTCATCACATAATAATCATCCATGTTATCTAAACTTATCTCTCCCATGCATGTGATATTATGTTGATTAGTCTATCTTTGGATTGTATAGATTAGCAAAGCATTCGCTGGGGCAGACAGAAAGGATCTGATGAGAAAGCTCCCAAAGTTTATCTATGATGAAGAGAAGGCTTTGGAGGTAAGCACTTATTTCAAGCTCAATGGCCAGCTATGTAGGCAATTCTCCTACACAGAGTTACTGGGCCTGAATCCTGATTAACTGTTAAATAATCAGCATCTAAGTAATCAAGGATGAGCTCTCATATCACATTGTGAGCTTCATTTGCCCATCCATTCAATCAACTATACGTTTAACTGTAAAGACCCATGTGTTCAATGTGATTACTGAAAAGGAGTTACTATAGAGCCTTTTTTTCTTCACTTTTATGCTCAAACCAACCAAGAGAGAAATGTTAAATTATGGTGCTAGATTGGAGGGGTTAGTCAGACCCTGCAGTGCACTGCTTGGCATCACACATCCTGTCAGGCAGTGTCATGTTCCTCCTGTCAGGCTAGGGAGCTTGATGACTGGGTGGCTTCAGATTCATGTAGAAAATGAATTTATCGTTTCCACAGCCAAAATTTCTGCTGAACCGCATATTTGACTCTTGGTACAAATAGGTTGGTTCCTCATGCATGCTGCTGGCTATATATATATATATATATATATATATATTCATAAAGTCCATAATATTTTATACAACCAAGAAATGAGACGTAATTGAAGTATCCCTGTTTTGTGAATCTTGTAACTTTTAGTTTTCTGTGCAAACTTGAACATGTTGGTTTTCCTAGTCAAGAATGAATAAATGTGTATGTTTCATGCCCTTGTGAGAGGTTTATGTATATGTTCGCGTGCGTTTTGGGTGGAAACTGCATGCATGGGATGGTGTTTATGTATATCAGGCTAGAGTTTTGTTGCTGAGAACCGATATGTAGTTCATACAACCTTGCATGACATCATGTGGGGTTGATTGGGGTTGGCATATTTGTGTGATTAGTTTCTTTTGATGAAGAAATTAAACTCAGCAAACTGTCCTGGAAACATGTGCTGCTGTTCAACAATGGAAATGCTGTTAAGTTCTCTCTTTGTTCCTGTCATGAACCCTCTGCATCCAGAAATGTTAGCCACAAGACAATGTGTCGTTCTATTACAATGCAATTGGGCTTAAAATGCGATTGGGGTTTGTGTGATTATTTCAATCATCACTGACATAGTTCTGAATGATGGTGCTGATCACAGAAAACACGCAAAATCTTGACAGAGAAGATAGCCCAGCTGAACACCGCAATCGATGAGGTTTCTTCTCAGCTTCGAGCTGATGACAGAACAAATGGTGCAGCCGTTGCTTCTGATGAAGTTGAAGCTGCTATCTAGTTATGACCGGTGATACTCGAGACAACCAATACACTCGCAAAGATCATCTCGTTGAATTTTGGATTGTTCCATGTAAAGCCATTAAGACTGTTCATAAACCAACACGTAGATCTTGAGTAACTTGTTAATGCTGCCTGAATGTTTGTCATCTTCGTTGAAATATCAATGCCATGCATATTTAGTAATGAGAACTTCTACTGGCTGGGGAAGAGATTCTCTCGTTGCAACCTGCCGTGCATTTTCAGGTAGAGTAAGTAGGTACTGTGTTTCGGTGCCAGGTACGTTGGTTGTTTAATCTGCTTTTGCTTTGCCAAAAAGGGGTTACTAGATGGTTTACAGGCTGTTGTGATGTATCCGTCGGAAGCGAGGTATGACCCGCCCTGGATTTTGAACTCACAACCTCCAACTTGTTAGTCGAGCCCCCTAGCCAGGTGAGCTATCGAAATGAGGGCCAACATAACTTGAATGCCTAAAACCTATGAATGCTTACTTGATTTCATTGCTTACACTTTTCGGGTGGAGGTGGGCGCGTACTTGCAAATCATTACATAAGCATTGGAGTTGTGAATATCTAAAAACTTTCGGCACGGATACGCCTCCAAGCAATTGGGTTCAATTGAAGTATGATCATGCAACATCATCTATATTTATGAAAAACCATTTGAAACAAGATGGGTTCATTGTCATGAAGTTGCTTTAAGAGTTGTATTTAACATCTTTTCTTTTATTTGTAAATATAGTTGGCGTTTCATGATCATGTCTCATTAATTAAACTGCTTCTACTTAACTGGATAAGCTTATGTGAGTCAGGTTGAAACGAGCACGCACTGTCCATGTTTAGCTCGTAAAGCTTGTCAATTGAGTCTTATGCGTTCGTTCGGACCATGAATCGAACATAACTGAGCTCGTCATGAGCTGAACCCATTCGAACCACCTCGTTCCTTCTAGCATAGATCTACAGGGAGTGTTTGATTGCGAGGCCGGAACTGGAACTAGTTACATTCAATGGCCACTGATGGGCCTCGTAAGAAGGCTGCTTTTACTGTGCGTCGAGGCTCACGTTTGATCATGACGGTCCAGTTCTTTAGTCTTAGGCTTCGTAATCAAACACCATGGACGATAATCTTTGAAAAAGGCATGGGCACTTTGGGAATTACGTCAAGTATAAAATCGATTCCGATCTACGCCACCCTGTGCTCCTGCAACAGCTCTCGGCTTTCTCCCAAGACCCGAATCCTTTTATCTTCCCGCGATTTCCCGATCTTCCCCACTATATCCGGAAATCTCGTCTCCTCTCCTTTCTGCGGGTTTCCCTCGGCTTCATCTTCGATTTCTTCCCGCATTCTAGCGTTTGGCAGCTCCGTTTTCCGTCTGGTTCCTCAGTCGCTAGGGCACCAGAATCCTGCCTTTCTTTCTCCCCGGCTCGAATCCTCAGTTCTAGCATGAACCGGATCACCGGAATTGGTATTCCCTTCCAGTCCAGTGCATTTTGGTTGTTCCGTACGCCGTTTGATCCGAGCAATCTCTGATTCTGCTTCTTCATGGCCGCTCCGAACATGGATTTGTTCGACGCATACTTCCGACGGGCGGACTTGGATCAGGATGGAAGGATCAGCGGACACGAGGCAGTCGCGTTTTTCCAGGGATCGAATCTCCCGAAACAAGTCCTTGCGCAGGTTGGATTTTGTAAAGAGTGATGCTTTTTCCATTTCTCTTTCATTCGTAATGAAGATCGGCGCTTTTTATATTCGAGTATTCGTTGATTGATCTTTTTTCTTCGATACTCATTTATACATTTGAATTGCGTGGTCTGTGCCGTGAAATTAATTTTGGGAAGTGATACGCTCATTCTTGATTACATTAAAATTCGTTTTTTCTTCTTCAATTCCTGTTAGAGATGCTACATTAGATAGATTAGTGTTTCTTTTTGGAAATTTGAATTTGTACATATTTTTTGTTGTCCTTTTTTGTGCAACACTTGGAAGGCGAAAGAGATTATTTATGATGTTCTAGTGCGAAAGGTATCCAATCGGAGCTCATGGAATTGTAAAAGCACCCATAGGCCATAATTCAAATGGGATCATGTTTTATTACCAGCGGGCTGCTTGCACTGCAGATTAGGTCACCAAATGATTTGTGAATAATCTTGATATAATACGACTAGCTGGGTTCCTGTGGGGGAACAAGTGATTTGATCTGCAATTCAAAGACTAGAACGAATCTGAATTGTTGTAACTTAGGTTGTAGATAAACTACCATGTCTTGATTCATTGCTGAGGAAGAGACTCTTGCTTTCTTTGAAGATTCTGCATTGTGTGCTTCCAGTAATATAGTGGACTTCTTTGTAACCTAACATGAAATTGTGGAGAAAGTTCCCCTTGTCTCTTAGATCTTGTGTTGGTAGAGATATTCAGATAGAAAAAGGTCTGCAAGGTTTGCTCTTTTGAGGTCTTTGATGCTTTGCAAAGGTCCTCACATGTACTGTGCACTTGTTAATCAATACAAGCAAAACGGTGCTCAGACTCATCATGCTCTCCTCATTCATATAGAGTAGGAAGTGGAACGTTTTGCCATGCTTGTCCTAGAATACTAGCTTCTATATGTCCTTTTATATATACCTTTACAACAGTAAATATGATACAAAGGTGACTTTTCTAAGTAGCCTTTTTTCTCTTTAAGATTCAAATGCCAAACCATCTTCTACTCCTCTTACTCCGTGGCTTTCAACATCACCATCTTCATAGCTTTCAATAATTTCCGTATGGACAGTAATTCACTATTAAGGGCATAAAGTTTCAATGTTTATTAATTTAAAAGTTATAACTAGCATATGTGAATATGGAAGTTGTTAACAAAGTACACATTTTGATTATATTAGCATGCAAGTAATTTTGAGACAACTTAATTTGTTAAATTTGTATTTCACCAGGCCTCTACTGTGTCTGCTCAGCATGTCTCCACATGTCCATGTTATGTCCTCTGCTGTTCCTTAGGACATGCAAGGGAAGTGGTATATTTAGGTCAAAAAAGCAAAATTGTATCCCAAGATACCTAAAAATTTGCACCTGTCACCTTTAGTTCATTCTCTATGAATACATGAAACAAAGTGGGGTTTTTGGACCAAGTTGGATGAACCCAGAATAAGTTGACTAAAATAAGTGCGAACTTTTCACCGGTCTGATGTAAGTGTGCACTGTCAGCTCGTTAGTGATAATACGAAAAACAGTGTCCATCAGGCAGACAACGATTAGCATGTGTGTCCATGCCCTATGAATAAAATTTATGAGCACTTCCTAAGAGTAGCAGTATTTTGTTGAATTTAACCAGATGTGCATTGGCTTGCTTATGTTCTACCTATGTAAGTATTTAAATTTGTAGGATACTGAAGGAAATTTATTAGGAGGGGAATCCTTTTTCTTTTGCAGTATAGTTGTTTCAGACATAATTTTCATGTCATGATGCTATATTGTAACATCTCATTGTACTAAGTTTACTAACTTCTCTTTGCTGTGTTTACTGGTGATCTACAGGTATGGATGCATGCAGATCAGAATAGGACTGGTTTTCTTGGTCGTTTAGAGTTCTATAATGCCTTGAAACTCGTGACGGTAGCACAAAGTGGGCGAGAATTGACTCCCGATATAGTTAAGGCAGCAATCTTTGGTCCTGCTTCAGCTAAAATTCCGGCGCCACAGATAAATTCTGCACCTGCAGCCACCACTGTGACACCACCTGCACTGCAGGTGAATTCTGTTGCACGGCCTGCTGGAATTATGAACATTGTTGCACCATCTCCTCTCCACGTGGCAGCTGCTAGGCCACCATTACAGCATCAGATAAGCTCTGGATCACAACCCGTGCAAAGTACTGGCTTCCAAGGATTACAACCACAAAATGTTGTTTTAAACCAACAATTCACACAATCCCTTGACAATCATATTGTGAGGCCTCAAATCGTACAAAGCTCTCCATTATCAACCCAAGGAATTAACCAAGGAGCACTTCTTCCAGGTAGCATGACAGGATCACAAATTCCAAACTCTAACTTATCAGTAGATTTGGTTGGCTCTAGAATGGGCGGTTCATCCATGGGGATAGGTGCACAAGTTCTTAATAGAGGAGTCACAACTTCCAATTCATCAATTGGTTCAGTTGGACAAGGTTCTTCTGCATCAACACCATCTGCTAAACCAGCTATGGATATATCATTATCTGCAGTATCTGTGAATAAGGATTCAAAAGGCCTTGTATCTGTGAATGGTTTCTCTTCAGGCTCAGTGTTTGGAGGGGATGCATTTTCTGCCACCACATCTCAACCAAAAGCTCCCTCATCTGCATTTTCAGTGGCCAACATTTCAAATTCATCTGCGATTGGTCCTGTAGTAAATGCTGCTCAATCCTCATCGAAGCAGGGTCTTGACACGATGCAGAACTCTTTGGCTGGTACTCTTACTGGTGGCCAGTTTCAACAAGCTTCGATGTCGGTTAAGCAGAACCAGTTTAATTTATCAAATAGTGTTTCATCATTAACTGGATTTGGAGTTGCTGGTCCTATGACAAGTCAAGGGCAGCCTCCTTGGCCGAGAATAACCCAGTCCGATGTCCAAAGGTATAATGCCATTTTTGTTAAGGTTGACACAGATCGTGATGGGAAAATTACTGGTGAGCAAGCGCGGCACCTGTTCCTCAGTTGGAAGCTGCCCAGAGGTAGGACTTGCTTCTGTCATACGTTTGGTCTTCTCTTATTGTGTGTTTCCATCACAGGGATTCAGGGTCCACGAAGAATCCTGTAAATCATCTCCTTCCATGAAAAGCAAGTCTGTCCTGTTGTTTCCCAGGAAAGAAGTTGACCATGTTTTAACAAGTCTCAGCCCATGGAAACTTTAGAAATTGCCCTGTTTCTGTGGATGCATTCAAAGGCATTTTTTCTGTACATGCTTAGTGGAAGATTTCTTGGTTTGCTAAACTTCATGTAGAAGAAAGGTAGTGAAGTGGCTTGAGACATCAGGGATTATTACCTCGTGCACGTAGTGCTTATATGTTATCTTCTCATGCATTTTAACACTTGTGTGACATTTTGGGCACATTGTGGTCTGCTGTGACAGAACCATCACATTGGCGACTTCAACGTTAAAAGTGGAAACCATGGTTTTGGTGGTGAGGTCTGGAATCTGTGTTTTCAACATTCAAGTGTCTGGCATGCATAAGTTGGCTGAAGAATCACGATTTGCAATTTATTGAGTTTGCAACAATGTAGAAAGTGGGGGCTCTTCGTGGACCAAATTTAGTCACAGAGTAAATAGGCCTTGAGTCCCAAAAAGAGCATAATGCTCTGGCTTGGGGTGGCTTGATGATGGTAGGTCAGGAGTTCCATATCTACATGTGCATCTGGTAGGGGTCGGCTTAACCCTAGCTCCCCTGTGAAATAAGAAGTGCCTCTTCATATTAAACTTGGAGAGACTTTTGGAAAATTACCTTTGCTTTTTGAAAGGCATCCATTTGCAATGGTTTGTCTCTAGTTTGCATATCAGTATATTTAACTTACTTTGCACTTCTATCTTTTATATGTCAATACCTGCTCTCATCATTCTTAGTGAGATCTTGCTTAATGTTCTCCCAGAGGTTCTTAAGCAGGTCTGGGACTTATCTGATCAGGACAATGATAGCATGCTTTCACTGAAGGAATTCTGTACAGCATTATATTTGATGGAGCGATACAGGGAAGGTCGTCCTCTTCCAGCAGTACTTCCAAGCAGTGTAAAGTTTGATGAAGCACTGTTACCTTCCTTTGGTCAAAGTGCTGGTTTTGGTGGTACAGCCTGGCGTCCATCTCATGGTAAGTCTATGCTTCATGATTGTTAATGTTTGCATATGGAACCTCGACAGCTGATTATGAAGTTTCATGTATCAAATCTATTTCTTAATTAGCAGCCCACCGAAACCATATCCCCTTTCCCCTGTTTCTTTTCTTATCAGCTCCTTTTCTGTAGCTTGTTATCTTTGTTTCTTATTCCGATGGCTTCGTTGATGTAGGCTTCACCCAGCATATGGTCTCGGGACCAAGTTCAGCTGCTCTGTCAACTGGATTAAGACCAATGGGTGCACGCCAAATCCTTCCAAGTGATGGCGCTCTTGGAGCACAACCTCCACAGCAAGGACCCGGGGTTCCAGTGTTAGAAAAGCAGCACCTTAACCAACTTGGTCTGGAGGAACAACATGCATTGAACTCCAAATTTCAGGAGGCAGCAAAATCTGAAAAGAAGGTTTTGTTTGTTTTTTGCCTCTTCACTTTATTTCTCCCTTTTTGGGTCTAGTTCTTCTAGTTGCCTTATAATCCTCCTCTTATGTGTTACGTTAGGTGCTTGGTTTCTATTTAATAAATTCATCTTGGTTTTACTGCTGAAATTATAAGCTTTTCTGATAGAATGGAGGTGTTGAGTGGTTAAAGTGTGTCATATTGAGCTAACAAATAATTGTTGTGCAATGTTATACTTGATGCATATATTTCACGCCCTTTTTGGCATTTGAACTTGCTTGATTTTTACTGTCTGGTTTGTCTGAGCTAGTTCTTAACTATTAGGTTGAGGGGCTGGAAAACGAGATACTTGACTCCAAGGAAAAGATGGAGTTCTACCGGACCAAAATGCAAGATTTGGTCAGTTGTTTCCTCACTCGGAGTTTATCATCGTGCACTTATGTTTGCATTTGTGTTTTCCCCCCTTGATAGAACTAAATTGAACTTGATCATTTTTTGCATCAAAGCATTGTAAGATAGCAACTGGTAAACTCAATGTAATAGTTATTGAACAAACAATTAGACTGAACCCATTGTAACCGTCAAGAACTTTACAACAGTGAGGTACTAAGGATTATTTGCAGGGTTGCTCATCAATACTTATATAAGGTATCATTCCAAATGCCTTCTTCAAGAGGGTTCAACACAAAATGTTTGCGCATTCGTTGGACATTCTTGCTTTTCTGGCATGAGGGTTCAAAACACATATGTGAGATAGTTGAAGTGACTCCCTTAATTTCTAAATGTCTTGCCTGATGCAACCTCATGATCTCCATAAGACTTTTTCCTATTCTGTTCAATTATTTTGTAAGCAGGTGTTGTACAAAAGCAGGTGTGACAACCGTTTGAATGAGATAACTTCAAGGGCCTCTGCTGATAGGAGTGAGGTACTGGTCTTTTCCTTTCCTTTCTTATGTGTACGGCATAGAACCAAATCACTGTTAATAAAAGATGGAAGACTCGTGTCCAACTTTGGTGTTTGTGTTTGATTAGGAAGCATAGACAGGATCATATAGAGAAGTTAGCATTACAAATCTAAATATGGGAAGAAGTTGATGCTCTATTTTTTGCAGTTCTTTTGACTTGACGTGTTGTATGGGGCCATATAAAAAGTTAGTCGTGTGCATATAATATGAACGGAAATCCATGCTTTTGAACTATTCTCTTTTTGCGGTTTATTATGGTTGGTAACTTTTTATCTCAATTTTTCTTGTTGGCGGTCCACTCTGAGCACAATCTTTACCCAATATAGTATTTTATAATACTTCATTAAGTTGCACACTGACTATGCGAAATTTTCAAGACTGGAATGAAGCAGACGCTTCATTTGTTCTCAACCAGAAATATCAATATCACATAAAGAACTTTGAGGTGCTTAAGGGAACTATCTATTAGGTTCGAGGCCTGGATGTACTTGGATGAACATAGCCTCTTTGGACTGATAAAATTATAAGGAATGCCGAATGCCAATAATAATAATATTGGGATGAGTTGCAAACTTATGTAGTTTTATTTTTTAAAGTGAAAATCATGTTAGGTAACAAAGTTGGGCCACCTAACCTCTGCATACTTGTCTCCAAGTTAAAGGGCATAACGTTGTCATAAGATTGATACCAGGGGTCTTCATTCTTTTCCGCAAGCATTAAAGTTGAGGATATCACGTCTTTGAGACCCAGAATGTATATTGTTTGATGTAACGTTGAAGTTGAGTATTTAATAAAGGGCATGGTGGATCTCGTAGGTTATCAATGGAGCACCTAGACCCAGCATGAATTTTCTCCGTTGTGTCCCTCTGGCTTTGGGATTTTTCTTGGGTTGGAGGAAAAATAAAAAGAAAGGACTAGTTTATAATCTTAAACAAGCCTAAATACCAACTTTGAGCATGTACCTTTTGACAAATTGTTCTATATTATATTAATATTTTATTGGTCTAATTTCGTAAATTTGTTTTTTAATAGTTAAGTAATATGAATGTCATTTATGTAATTTTTACACCAGTACCAAATACCCGGGTAAATAAAGTAGCTTTCGCAAGAGCAGTTATTTGAGCAATTTCTTAGGGTGCTAGCTGTCTTGTGAAAATTTCAACTGCAAGGCAATTTAATATAAAATTTGATCTTAGGTGCCTGTGTAAAATTACCAGGTAATAACTAATAAAGCTTATCGAAGTGGAGCACTGCCATTAGCTTATTCGAGTTTGTCATAAGTAGGAGTACTGTCACACGGGAAGCATAAAAAAAAGCACACATTGTTGAGAAAATATCCAGTTCTAAAATTGCTTGCAAAAGCATGCTTGTTTTGAGAATCCCATTTGGATTGGTTTAGAGCTGGATTTTTGCTATTTTCTTTAGAATTAATGATCTAGTCTTTTGGATTGAAGGAAGGATGTAATGGTTTTTAGTTCCTTCTTGGCATGGGAAAAGTACCTGTCCTTTAGATCACGTTGATTGATCAGATTGAGTGACTTCTTCCTTGTCTTTCCTGTATAACTTACTGGTATTTTATGAACAAACTTTCAGGTTGAATCATTGGCTAAGAAGTATGAGGAGAAGTATAAGCAAACTAGTGAATTAGCCTCTAAGTTAACTGTAGAGGAGTCTACCTTTCGTGATATTCAGGTGAGCTGTGTTTGGTTTTACAAGAATATGATGATTCTTGAGAATTTGTTTTTCTCTTTATTTATGGAGGTAGAAAAGGAAAAGCAACTGTAACACATCTGCTGTAAGTTGAAGATCTTCTGATTTGCATGTAGGAGAGGAAATTGGAATTGTACAATGCAGTTGTTAAGATGGAACAAGGTGGAAGTGCGGATGGCTTGCTGCAGGTCGACCTTTATGATGCGTAAATTGTTGAAACATGTTCTGCTAACCTGATAGGCTGATAATGTCCTACTTCTGCTTTTTTCAGGTACGTGTGGATCGAATACAGTCAGATCTAGAAGGTTTAGTTAAAGCTTTGAGTGAGAGATGCAAACACTATGGCTTGCAGTTGAAACAATCCGCTCTAGTAGAGATTCCATATGGTACACTGGCAATGATGAACCTTTTCATTTCTCAGTTCTCCAGCTTACATGAGATTATTCTTTTGAATCTGTTGGATTAAATGCAAATGACTTTGGTAGAGTGCTGCTTTTCTAATTTAAGTTGATTCTTGTTTGGATGTGTATGCCTGTATTTATTGCATAAAAGAGCATTGCATAGTTTCTTGAGTACATATAAAATATGAAGTGGGTAGACATAGAGAATGGTTGGCTTATTGCTGTGTAGCATCTCCATACTGTTCGAAGCACTGAACTCGTGGAAGCAGATGATACTTATTAGGCCCTGTGTGATTATTCATTCTCAAGAATAATCATAGAATATTTTCTAGGAAACTTTCTCAGTCTAATTTAAATAAAGAGTGACAAATAAAATTGAATTTCAATTTCTGGGATATCAGTAAAAGATTCAACAGTTCTGGAGTTGGGAGAGAAAAGACATTGTCTGAAGATCTCACCATCCATTGATTACCTTTTTTCAATTGGCAAACTGAAAACAAATCATCTTGAACACAGGATAAATATAATTGGAAAATAGACTCCTGGCAGGCTTAGGCATAAATGCGTGCTATTGTGGTTAGTTGATTTCTTTAAGTAAATTAGTTGTTATATTATCATGCACAAAGTAATATCTTGATATGTTCATATCAAGAGGCCCGAGGAATGGAGAGCAAGTACACTTATACCCATATATAAGAACAAGGGAGACGTTCAAATTTGTGCGAATTATCGAAGTATCAAGTTAATGAGTCATACTATGAAATTATGGGAAAGAATTATCGAACGTAGGTTAAGACAAGTATCAAGTACAACAGAGAACCAATTTGGATTCATGCCAGGCAGATCTACTATTGAAGCGATTCACCTTTTGAGACGTCTTATGGAATATTTTAGAGCAAAAAAGAAAGACCTTCACATGATATTTATTGATCTAGAAAAAGCTTATGATAGGGTACCGAGGGAGGTTCTTTGGAGAACTTTGGAAAAAAGAGGTATCCTATTGACATATATTAACCTTATAAAAGACATGTATGATGGTGCAAAAACATGTGTGAGGACTCATGAAGGAACGACAGATTTCTTTAAAGTTAATATTGGGTTACATCAAGGATCAACTTTAAGTCCATACTTATTTATAATGGTGATGGATGAGTTAACAAAACATATTCAAGATGAAGTACCTTGGTGTATGTTATTTGCAGATGACATTGTATTAGTGGAGGAGTCTAAGGAAAAAGTTAATAGAAAATTGAAACTATGGAGAGAAACATTAGAAAGCAAAGGCCTCCGACTTAGTAGAACAAAGACAGAATATATGGAATGTAAGTTTGATCATTTGGTTACTTCAGAGGACATAGAAATTAAAATTGACACACATTGCATTCCCCAAAAGGAAAGTTTTAAATACCCAGGGTCAATTTTTTAGAGTGATGGAAGAATTGATGGAGATGTTACACATAGAATTAGTGCTGGTTGGTTAAAATGGAGAGGAGCATCACGTATTCTTTGTGATAAGAAGATACCATTAAAATTAAAAGGTAAATATTATAGAGCAACAATTAGGCCTGCCATGTTTTATGGTTATGAGTGTTGGCAGTTAATCATCAACATGTACAAAAGATGTCCGTGACAGAAATGAAGATGGATGAGTGGTCATACAAGAAAAGACCGTATACATAATGAGGTTATTAGAAACAAATTAGGAGTGACACCAATAGAGGATAAAATGAGAGAACATCGTTTTAGATGGTTTGGACATATAGAAAGAAGATCAAAAGAAAAACCTGTAAGAAGGTTAGAAAAACTAAATTTGGAAAGTATTAAAAGAGGTAGAGGACGACCACAAAAGTGTTGGAAAGAAACAATGAAGAATGACCTAGCTTATTGGGAGTTAACTGCTAACATGGCACACGATAGGGATCTGTGGAAACAAAGAATCCATGTAGCCGACCCCGTCTAGTATGGGAAAAGGCTTAGTTGTTGTTGTGAACATATCAAGAGGCATGCCAAGCTTGTTACTGATCAAGACAAACCAAGCTTCCTTGCGTTCAGATTGATGCTGTTTATTTAGGCTTGTTTAGAATGTTACCTGGCGTCTATATAGTTCCTGATGTTATAGGAAAGCTAGTGTTGGCACAGCTGGTTGCATTTTTCTTATGTGAGGTTGGCCAAACCGTTCCCCCCCTAGTACATCAGAGTAGGGTGTTCATGGTTCGGTTTGTTTTTGTTCTAGTGTCAACCTCAAACCATACCACTACTCTTGACTTAGTTTTTAGAGAACCAAACCATATCATGTCATGGCTAAAACTCCTGTTTCGTTTGGTTCTGAACCACGGTTCTACTTATTTTAGGGTTTGACTAAATACAAAGTATTATGCCATCAACTAGTCCAGATTTTATATGTACATGAGGTAATAAAACTCATATATGTGAACTTATAAACTATCAAGATTTATACCTACAAAAGTATATAACCTAAATACATATAGGTCCAGGTTTTACATGTAATTGAGGTTATAAAACTCATATTTATAAACTTATAAACTTATCAAGGATTTATATCTATATATGTATATAAACCTTTTATATATAGGTCCAGATTTATACCTATATATACATATAATGGTTCGGTTTCAACATTGGAACTGGGAAGAAACTGCCAGTTTTGTTCCTTGTTAGAGCCAAATCGACTGGCGGTTTTGATTCAGTTCTGATGGTTCCTTGAACTACATCAGATAAAGACCTTAGTTTGGCCCAAGCTTTATTTGAACTGGATCAACTGGTGTTTCAACATGATTGTTCGAGCTTGGTTGTGGTGCAAGCTGTGGTCAAGCTTGAAGAGATGAATCTTGTAATCAGGTTAGGGCAGGCAATGGAAGCCCTAGTTTCTTGCACCATATAGGCCAGTGGCTGCATCTTCCTTTGTCAAAGGGCATCTAATTTGAATATCTAATGGCACATAACATGCTATTCATTTGCACTTGGTAATGCTTTTGATTTTCTGAACTGCAATACCCTGCACGGTTCATTTTCAACTGTCATCTTATAAAGTTCTCTGAGTTTTTCCTCTTTCAAGGCTGGCAACCTGGAATTCAAAATGGTGCTGCTGATTGGGATGATGATTGGGATAAGCTTGAAGGTGAAGGTAAAGTGTCAAAATTCGTCTATATTTTCCAGCACTTCTTGCTGTCTGATACATATGGATTGGAATCATATGTCCTTGCATCAGAGTGATTTCCACTTCAACTTTAGTTGACTGAATTGTGTAGATTATCCATACAATGTGTACCTTCCCCAATTAGTACGGGGACGGTCTAGGATTTGACATCTATATAAGGGACCTTGTGCTATCATTATCATTGATGCTGGCGTATGTTTTCCCAACAATGCTCCAGCAAGATAAAATATTTCTTGTTTGGCGGATGTCTGATGCCATACTAGGTATTATCGTGTACCTGTCCAGACATGGTGATTGCGTTGGAGTTCATAGCCGTTCCGTATGTGCATTTCTTAGGCATGCATAGTTGTACGTGTACCTATGACCATGTCTTTCCCAAACTTTTACATAGAGCGATGCAACTATTGCTAACTGATTTGATCTGTGATTCCTGTGTTCTCTTGGAGTTTGAGTGCTTCAAGTGGAAATAAATTTTGTTATGTTTTCAGTGACATCTCTCCTACTCTGTGTTTTCTGATCGCAAGCCCAGATGAGAAAAAAGGATTGCTTTAGGTAGCCAACAGCCACCCTAAAACAGTGACGGATCTTTCATCTTGGACTCAACTTATGCAAATTTCACCATGGATTCTAGAACATAGTCAGATCTTCCCGCATGTAGTTCTGATATTTAATAGGCTATTCACGTTCATATTGGAATTGGTGGTATTTATATCCATAAAAACTTTACCATAGTTTTCTCAATAAAAGTAGGGATGAAACCCTCTGTTCTTTACTTCTTGATGTGTCGGAACAAAACCTTTTAACTCACTGGAGTACATGTTTTGCAGGCTTTACAGTCGTACCAGAACTTACTGTGGAGGGGGAGAAAGTTGCTGGAAAGCCCAAGCCTCCTAGCATTTGGAATGACAAAAGCATCAGCAGTGATGGATTCTCAGCCGCATTGTTGTCTAATGTTGATAATTCAGTGGAAAAGCCATCTAATACAGGTCATCATGCCCCTGAGGATGAATCTGCTAATGCTCAAAGCGAAGATGAAGCGGCAAATGGTGGAGCCTCAAGTCCTGCAAGAAGTGCATTAAGCAGTCCGCAAGAACTTTCTGCCCCCCAATTCGACAAGACCAGTCACCTGGATTCTTTTGCCAATGCAAAGGAGGGTCAGAGGTATGTTGCATCTCAAAGTTTCACACACTACACAGCTTATGGGTATCAAAATCTTTGATTCTTGTGCATTCTCAGAAATCGATGTGCCTTGAAGTGGATTCTGAAATAAATTTCATTCTTCTCTGTTTTCATGTGCAGTAGTCCTCGAGAATCTTCTGTGACGCATTACGAAAAGAGCATTGGTGTAGACTCTCCCGTCAAAGCCATGGAAAGTCACAGGTATGTTTCATCGCTATATATTACAACAAAGTAGTCTGTTCCCTATTGGTGGAACCTTCAATAATGGTATAATCTCATACTTTGCGCATTGGTGTTTTTGTGGTGTTTAAATCCTTTTAAAAAAATTTCTGTTGTGTGTTACGATTTGTGCTTGATAGTTGACAGTATTTGGATGCCTACCCTGTTCCATGTTCAAATGTGCATGGAGGTTGAGCGCATAGTATAGCTTTTCTTGGAGCTTGCTCCCAGTCATGATGGCTTCCAGTACTGCTGCATTGAGCCGAGTTCACGACCTTTGAGCTCACGCTCCCCATGCCTGCACATAAGTGTTTTAACTCTCATTCAAATTTAGTAAAATATGAGTTCGGTCTTGCTGGACTAGGCCCAAGTTACGTTTTCACTTCAAGAATATGGTTACTTGTTTTAAAGAAAATCAGTTAGGCTTCAAAAGTATGGGAAGGGTTTCAATCCCTGATCTTGGTGAGTTTAGCTCTGCTTGACCTTAAGTTCAACTCATTCTAGATGTGTTTAACAAGCTTTAATGAATATAAACATCCCCACTGAGGCTTTTATCTGCTAAAGTTGTGCTAAAGCTGGCCCATTAGCTATTGAATGAGTTCGCATCAAGTGTAAACAAATGGAATATGTGCCAAATTTGAATGGCTTGGTTTGTTAGGTACCTTTGGCTTCCAGAATCCAAGTACCTGTCCATTTAAAGCCATGTTCCAGGGCACACTGAACGTTAGCTCAACCTGCAGGGCTCTCTGATTTTCACTGTTTGTTGTGTTAGGTTTTGGCCTCCCTTTGTAACGAAAAAAGAAAGCCATGTTCCCGATGGAAAAATGAAGTTATCATATTGTGGAACCTGTACTTAAGGATTTTCTTCATATGTTGCAGCGACTATGTTTCTGAATCAACCCTTTCTGCTGACAAGTTTGACGAACCCTCTTGGGGTGCAACTTTCAGTGATGTGAATGATGATATCGACTCTGTTTGGGGTTTCCATGCTATCAGCTCCAAGGCAAGTTCTCCTCCCTGTTTTATATTCTTTTTTAAAATAACGAAGGGCTAATTTTCACGTCTAGTAATACTTGAAAGTTTTGAGACTTAGTTATGGGTCATACTGGCTACTGTGATCAACATAGCTCACCTCTTCTAGTGTGAGGAAAAAACTTCGTTTTGTTTTGGAAGCGCTGATATCTCTATTATGCCTTTTGTTATGTTATGATTCTAAAAAGACTATTCTTGAGGCACGTCTGGCTTTTATGTCCCTCTCTCTCTCACATGTTTAGGCTCATTTGGCTACAGGACCAGGAGAATGAGAAGCACAACGATAGTTTATTTGGTGCTGACGATTGGGGATTGAATCCCATTAGAACCGGCTCCCCAGGCGCAGACAGCCTATTTGGGACAAAAGAAACGACCTCATTCTTCTTTAAGGATTCCGTTCCTGGTACTCCATCGTTCACCAATTCACCGGGATACGGGAAAGGTTCAGAGGAGCACTCATTTGGCAACACTTTCATGAAGTTTGATTCTTTTAGCATTCACGACAACTCTTCTCCTCGACATGATGCCACTCTTACTCGTTTCGACTCCATGAGAAGCACCACCACCGACTTCAACCACAGCCGTGGTTTCTCGGCTTTCGATGACACAGATCTGTTTGGGACAACAGGGCCATTTAAATCCGATAACAGTACACCAAGGCAAACTTCTGATGGTTGGAGAGCATTTTAGAGGATGCGTCCCATCTGTGTATTGCTCCTGATTTTGCAATCTCCCTTTTCCGGGTCCTGAGATAGTAGCTTGCTGCGTGATGTAATCTATATGGCTAGTTGATGGTATTGTGGTATATGATCCTTTTTCTCCTCTATTCTTATATTTACCGATTTCTAATTCCTTTTGAGTCCCTTCTGTATAAGCATGACTTCGATTGTATTTTTCTTGAACATAAAGAATTAGGTGCGGGAATCTGGTTTGGTTTCATTTTTTTTTTGTGTTGTGAGAATATTGTATTTCCAATCGACTCGAACATAACCCCATATATCCTGTAACTTAGCCTGCGCAACCTATTATTTTACTTGAGAATTCATGTGTAGTGTACGAAAATTTGCCATCAAATCCATTCCCATCAATGATCCATGTGCATATATAGGTAGACATGGGCTAGTTCCGGGAAAACTTGGACGGATGGTGCCAAACCATCGGTTCAGTTGTCCTGGTACAGTAGACGGTCCTGAATCGGGACCTATCCGTTTCTGGTTCCAGTTTCATCAGTTTCAAGTTCAGTTTTACAGTGGTTCCAATTCTGGTTCTGGTTTCGGTTCAAATTACAAGTAGGTTAGAATTCCAATTTGGTTTAGTTCCTATGGAAGGTGGAACCAGAATCGAACGGGGTGGTTCCTGGTTATTGGTCCAGTTTCAATCGGTTCTTGTCTCGGTTCTGGTCAAAACTATTGGACTGGTTTGGAGCAGGCCATGTCTAGGTGGGGATACCCAGCTCGGTCTTGGTTTAGTTGCATGTTTTGGTCACAAACGCGGTTTAGCTCCGGTCTGAACCACTAGTTCGGTTAATGTAAATATCAACTAGAAGTCTAGAACTAATAGGAAAAATGCAGTACTATAGGAAACTTAAAAAGGATCAGACACATTTTCTGGGTCGTGTTTGAGTTGAGTTACGGACGTTTTATTGTGTTGCTTCAGGTCCATACGAACCCGACACATGCTGTGCTGCATATGACATGCACAGAGATTTTATGATCCGACACAAGCTGTGCTGTATAGATGTTAGAACACGCTCCCTTTATCAAGCAAACGATAGGTTCGTGTCGAATGTTTCGAAACGAAATGGCCTGAATCCTTTGTGCGTTTTTTTCCTCAAGGAAGATTCAGACCTTTCATTTTTTAATGAGCAAACCTCGTCCACCGTCTGATTTCAAGAATCCGACGCAAGAACACCACTCTCACACGCGGATCGCCAACGTGGAAACTCACCCTCCAAACTCCTATTTAAATACCTCAATTCCGGCTTTTCCCTCCATCGAAAGAGAGTGAGAGAGAGAGAAAGAGAGGGGGAACGAAGATGTCCGGAAGAGGAAAGGGAGGGAAGGGTTTGGGAAAAGGCGGGGCGAAGCGTCATCGGAAGGTTCTCCGAGATAACATTCAGGGGATCACGAAGCCGGCGATCCGACGGTTGGCCCGTCGTGGTGGTGTGAAGCGCATCAGTGGGCTCATCTACGAGGAGACGCGTGGCGTTCTCAAGATCTTCCTGGAGAACGTCATTCGCGATGCCGTCACCTACACGGAGCACGCCCGCCGGAAGACCGTCACTGCCATGGACGTTGTCTATGCTCTCAAGCGCCAGGGACGTACCCTCTACGGATTTGGTGGCTAAGTTCTGGATTCATCGATCTCTCGGTCGACGGCTTGTGATGAACTCTCCTTTTGTTTCCTTCTATTTCCAGTGTTCCTTTTCCCTGCTTTAAGCTCTGATTTCCAACTTGTAAAAGTTTCTCTGTTGGGAATGATATGAATCCAATCTGCTTCTTCCTTTTAGTCTCAACGATTTCTATGTTATCCATTGGGGTCAGATCTTGTAGTGCCATGGATGTGATTAAAAAGACGTTTCATTCTGTGTGTGAGAGAATATCCTTCCCGAAGTTCTATGCTTTGCTATTGTTGTATCGAAGCGTTTTCTTCTGTTGTTGGGAACATCCAATTAATTATGGAAGATAAGTAAGGCTCTCTAAGCAAGAAGGGTTTTCAGATGCTAGACTGAATAATTTGCTTGGTTCATCATTTCTGTTGCTTTTGTTAGGCGATAATGCAGTCTCTATTGTGCATTCAACCGCAAATTGAAAATGCTTTCATTTTTCCATCATCTCTCTCTTTCCCTCTCACACACGCGCAGACAGACATGCAGATTTGGGCGAAACAAGTTGCGATGAAATTTTGTAAAATGACGAAATATATTTGGTCAATTTTGAGAAGCGGAAAGAGGTTAAGCAGCATATCACTAATAAAGGTGCCCCTATCAGTATCGGATTCATTTGAACTGTTTCAGCAATACTCGCAAACTAATTAAGGATGAGTTCTTGAATGTATGAAATTGATGTCTTCCGGGTACTGCTGAAACAGTTTAATGAAATTGCCTCTTTTCTGCACAATTGGGAAGGCTGAAACCAGATCTACGCCCCTGGGTTCTGAACTCATGATTTTCCTCCTGTGAGCGAACCCCCAGCTGGGTGAGCTGTAAATTATTGCTCTTGTTGTGCGTTTATCAAATGCTTGTCCGTGCCTCCGGGTATTGAACTCATAACCTTCCTCCCTAGCCAGGTGAGCAGGAGGTATTGCTGTTAGATTTAACTTTCTATTCAAACAATTTATTTAATGTTCGGTCTCTAATTCGATAATCTACTGTGGAAGAAAGTATGCTGGCGAGATATTTCAGTCAATCCTTCGAGGCTAATCAAAGTATTCAAACCATATCTTTTTTTTTTGTTATAAGAGCAGGCCGAAGCCTAACACACAGACACCCTCCTAGAGTCGAACTCCCCACCAGCAGCAACAGGGCTAGAGCTCCCTGCTGTTGGGAACTCATAGAAGTACAATTTGGTTAAAGCTAAATATTGCAAAGGGTGGACTGTGGATCTGGAACCAATGGAGTGATTTTCGGTTTCTGTTCCAGGTTTTGGTGAAACTGGAACCGGCAACGTCCACGTCAAGTACAGAAAAAGGGTCTGTTTTGGTTTTGACTGTTTGTAATTAATTACATATTAAAGCCTTTTACCTCGTTTTCCCTGCTATAAAGGTGACCTGTTCGAAGCAGCTCATGGCGCCGATCGAGCCGAGCCGCAAAATCAGGCAAACGCATATTTCTCATTTCCATATAGGTCCCAGAAAATTCTCAGTATTGCTAAGTCAGTCTACGTTTTCGGGAAAGACAACAGGGAATAATCTAACGCGGAGGCAGCGTTTTTGACTTGCGAAGAAGATAGACGAACGATGAGAGCAAAGGTTTGTCCTTTCCCTTCCTCATTCCTCTCTTCCTTCCTCTCCAACCCTTCCCTCCCTGTGTAGATCTCACTCCACCCTGAACTCATCCTTAATTCTTCCTTTCTTCTCTTCTTCCCCCAATTTTCGGTTCCCTGGCTCGCAATCTCTACCCTGAATTTCCCACCTCGGTGCAGTATTTTGCGAGTTTTCTCGATGCTCCCCAATTCGTTTCGTCTTTTGTGATCTTCACCTCCACCTTTCCGGTCAATTCGTTCGCCGTTGGGATTCATCATGGCGTCGAATTCTTACTCCAAGGTTTTCGATTGCGTGATCTTCCTCGCGTTTCTGGGCGTGGTGTATGCGTCGGAAAACTCTCCTTTTGTCGCCGAGATTAGCGAGGTCTCTACTTTGGGAGGGCCATTGAAGGCGCCTCCTGATACGGAGGCCGATGCAAGAAATCTGCTTCTTAACCACCCGCCCTTGATGCTTCCTGATGCCGACGGAGATGAGGGAAGACTTCTTAATGATCCGCCTATGAGGTAGCTGAATCTTAACATTCCTGTTCTCTACACAAAACTAGTGTTTTTTTATTTTCTGAAACTTGCTTAGTTTAATGATTCTTATCTTTTCTCTTTGATTTCGTTTGCTTAATGGGCTTGAAATCTGTTCTGGATTGTTGTTGAGTTTGGTAAACTTTTTTTTTCTGCCCTTATGGTTTACCACGGGTTGTGCTTCGAAGGGTTTTTCGATTCCTTTTCTTTTTTCAGTATTGAAAAGTATATTTGTGCACACTAAATGAGTGGAGAACTCAGCTAAATCCCAGTTGCGTGTTGTTTATAGAAGCATCGAGCATCAGACCGCCCTTGTTGCTCACTTGGACGGTGAAGTACATCTCGTTGATTTAAAATCTGGGCGATCACATTGGTCATTTAGATCTGGCCCCCCTCTTACTTCATTTTATCAAAGATCTGTAAATGATGGAGATGAGTGTAACTATTCAGCTGGTCTCGGTGGAAAGTGTGAGACTACGGGAGTAAGATCAGAAGAAGACTTCTACATATACAGCGGTGAGGATTGGGGTCTCTATATGTACTCCAAGAAGCGTGGGATTCTGGTAGGTTTGAATTGATTTTTAAGAGATCATACATTTTCTGTTTTTTTGGACGCGGTTTTGTTTTTGACTTATTTATTCTCCCATGTAGAAAATCAGATCAACTGAAGAATTTCTATCTTCTTTGCCATATGTATATGGTGGAAATGTTATTCGTGGGTCAAAGAGCGATAAGACCTTTCTGGTGAATGCAAGAAATGGGGAAGTAATGGGAAACTATGACAATGGATTGATTGAGCAAGTGCCCAAAGACCAGGGGAGTTTGGTAATGTCTAAGGAAGATATTGGAGCGTTATTGCAACCAAGCAACCTTCGACCTGTTGATCCGATTTACATCACAAGAACAGACTATACTGTGATGTCAGTGGCGCCAAATAATGAAGTTATGTGGAATGTGACTGTTTCTAAAATTGAAGCTCACTTTATTGGCAAAAATCCTCCAAGTTGCTATTTTGGAGCTAACTACGATTCTCCGGATAAACTTGACATGGAAAGCGAAAATGGGTTTGAGAATTTATTCGGGTGCCAAATAAAGGTCTCAGTCTCCCGCACTCGTGGGCCTAAGATTATAAAGAATGGTTTGACTTATGTTGATCTTGGAAAATTAGAGGACACTCAGTTGGCTGTTCAGCAGTATTCTCCAAGCAATCATATCAAGGCATTGACAACTCGTCGTGCACCTGAAGATAGCAAGATCCTTTATTTAATGCAGAAAAACGAAGTTCTTTCTCATTTACTGAGGCAGAGAATGACTCTTTTGCCTTCCAACGTGCCATCAGATCAAATGACTCGTTTGAAACTGTTGCCATCTGACTATGACAGAATAAACGAGAACAAAACAGAGTTGGAGAAAAAATCTGTAATTGAACACTCAGGAGCTCTAACATTATATGGGGAAAAGGATCTTATTTCACATGTTTATAAAAAACTTTTGCTGCTTGGCTTCTTATGTCTCACACCTATCATATATTTTATTTTCATATTTTTTCGCCCAAAGGCTATTAAACCCATAGCTTGGGTAAGTTTACCTGGTTCCAGACAATCTAACACGACAAAAAAAGATGTTCTAAATGGCAAAAAGAGGAGAACCCGAAGAGCTGGTAATGTGAAAAGCACAATAAGGGCTGAGATACAGGACAAAGAGGTACATGACAAACTTCCTTCTGAAGTAACTGTGGAAGCACATGAGCGTGCCTATCCTGAAAGAATTGATAATGAACCATCGCTTAACATTATCAAATGTATTGAAAGTGGAGGGCAGACAATTGGTAATCTCTTCATGTCTAACACTGAAATTGCAAAAGGAAGTAATGGTACAGTGGTTTTTAAAGGAACCTACAATGGGAGACTTGCGGCTATTAAGCGCCTTGTGCGTGCACATAGTGATGTAGCTAGTAAAGAAGTGGAAGCCCTTCTCCAATCTGATAACCATCCAAATATTGTCAGATGGTTCGGTGTGGAGTATGATGCAAACTTTGTTTATCTTGCTTTAGAGCTTTGTACCTGCAATCTCAGTGATCTCGTTGAATTGTATGCGCCACTTTCACCAGATTATGCTTCCTTTGATACCTCACTTTCAAACATCCAGAATGCGGTGGATTCACGATGCAATTCTATTGATGGTGTTAGAGGAATGGTTTTATGGAAGGAAAATGGATATCCTTCAATTCAACTATTAGAATTAATGAGGTATGCTTATGAAGCTTTTTGATTTTCTATGCATTTATGTTTGTATTTTGTAGTAAATATATTATTTGCTTTACCATAACATGTGAATATTCACTTTGCTTTTATTCGGCTCTCATGGCAGTTAGGTAGTGATATTATTCAATTTAGGTTCATAACCAATCTTACATCCTTTTCTCAGCAAATAATAGTTTGGTGGACATCTCAAGATCACATTGATAAAACATCCTTGATAAGCATTGCTCTTGGCATATAGTGAAGTTCTGCTCCTCTTTTTGAGTTTTTATGATCTAAATGGTCTACTTCCTACTAAAGTCATTTTTATTTATAGTTCATCAGTTTCACGCCAAGGAACTTGTGGTTTCTAGTGCATTACTACCAACTCGTTCTTGTGTCTTGTCACAAATATTTCTTAATATCATTAGCATTTGCTTTATTGATGATAGTTTTCTCTTTGCTCTATACAGACTAAGGTTCAGTAGGTTTCTAACAAAACCAAAGCAATTCTTCTGAAAAGTGGCCATCAACACGGTTTATTAGTCACCATTGCGCTCAATCATGTCAAATTAATATTTAACTAGAAAATATGAGATCATTTTATTTGAAAGAAGAGATGTAGGGCATAGCTTTTGGTTTTGCTGATTTTGTTTTCCCTGCCTCTTTTCAAGTGTACAGCTTCTGAGGTCTCATACCTTATCAGAGCTCCATGTAGCTGCCTCTCTAGATGCACAAACCATCAGAGGGTCTTGGCCCTTTTATTTTCTATTGACGCCACTCCAACTCTAGTAGCCTCCTTTACCCATCCAGCCTTTTCTTGTGTGGGCCCACATCCTTTTCCTTTTGCATTTTCTCTGCTTACATACATATGTTGATGGTTGACTCCTACTTGACTCCAAAAAGCACTACTGCTCTTCTATTGGTGCCATACAGTTGCTTTATAATGCCAGTAATATTTTGCATATGCTTTGCTTTAAGGGATATCATACAATGTTTATATATTTTCTGGATTTTATATGTGTAGTACTCATATTCTTAGAACTCCGCCAATGTAAGGGATCACCCTTGCATGGCCGGTCCCAAGCCCGGATAAAGGAGGAGGGTTGTGATAGGCTTCCGACAGCCAGCATAAAACTTTGTCGGACTTACCACAACAACAACAACAACAACTAAGCCTTTTCCCATACTAGACGGGGTCGGCTACATGGATTCTTTGTTTCCACAAATCTCTATCGTGTGCCATGTTAGCAGTTAACTCCCAATAAGCTAGATCATTCTTTATTGTTTCTTTCCAACACTTTTGTGGTCGTCCTCTACCTCTTTTAATACTTTCCAAATTTAGTTTTTCTAACCTTCTTACAGGTTCTTCTTTTGATCTTCTTTCTATATGTCCAAACCATCTTAAACGATGTTCTCTCATTTTATCCTCTATTGGTGCCACTCCTAATTTGTTTCTAATAACCTCATTATGTATACGGTCTTTTCTTGTATGACCACTCATCCATCTCAACATCTTCATTTCTGTCACAGACATCTTTTGTACATGTTGATGATTAACTGCCCAACACTCAGAACCATAAAACATGACAGGCCTAACTGCTGCTCTATAATATTTACCTTTTAATTTTAATGGTATCTTCTTATCACAAAGAATACCTGATGCTCCTCTCCATTTTAACCAACCAGCATTAATTCTATGTGTAACATCTCCATCAATTCTTCCATCACTTTGAAAAATTGACCCTAGGTATTTAAAACTTTCCTTTTGGGGAATGCAATGTGTGCCAATTTTAATTTCTATGTCCTCTGAAGTAGCCAAATGATCAAACTTACATTCCATATATTCTGTCTTTGTTCTACTAAGTCGGAGGCCTTTATTTTCTAATGTTTCTCTCCATAGTTCCAATTTTCTATTAACTTTTTCCTTAGACTCCTCCACTAATACAATATCATCTGCAAATAACATACACCAAGGTATTTCATCTTGAATATGTTTTGTTAACTCATCCATCACCATTATAAACAAGTATGGACTTAAAGTTGATCCTTGATGTAACCCAATATTAACTTCAAAGAAGTCTGTCGTTCCTTCATGAGTCCTCACACATGTTTTCGCACCATCATACATGTCTCTTATAAGGTTAATATATGTCAATGGGATACCTCTTTTTTCCAAAGTTCTCCAAAGAACCTCCCTCGGTACCCTATCATAAGCTTTTTCTAGATCAATAAATATCATGTGAAGGTCTTTCTTTTTTGCTCTAAAATGTTCCATAAGACGTCTCAAAAGGTGGATCGCTTCAATAGTAGATCTACCTGGCATAAATCCAAATTGGTTCTCTGTTGTACTTGATACTTGTCTTAACCTACGTTCGATAATTCTTTCCCATAATTTCATAGTATGACTCATTAACTTGATACCTCGATAATTCGCACAATTTTGAATGTCTCCCTTGTTCTTATATACGGGTATAAGTGTACTTGCTCTCCATTCCTCGGGCATCTTTTGGTTTTTCCATATTTCATTAAATAGTCTTGTGAGCCAAGTGATTCCTATTTCTCCTAGTATTTTCCAAACTTCTATAGGAATATTATCTGGTCCTACCGATTTACCACTCTTCATATGTTTAAGAGCCTCTTTGACTTCATTCTTTTGAATACGTCGGTAGAAATTATGGTTTATATACTTTTCTGACTTGGCTAAATCTCCTAAACTAATACTAACATCTTTATTTTCATTAAAAAGATTATAAAAATAGTTTTTCCATCTATTTCTTATATCATCATTTGCCACTAGAATTTTTTCATCCTCGTCTTTTATGCATCTAACATAATTAAGATCTTTAGTTTTCTTATCTCTAGCCCTAGCTATCCTAAAAATATCTCTTTCACCCTCTTTTGAGTTGAGTTTTTTATATAAGTCATCCCAAATCTTAGCTTTTGCTTCACTAACGGCCTTTTTTGCTTCCTTCTTTGCTTTCTTATAAGCTTCTAAAGTTTCACTAGTTTTCTTAGCATAATGTAATTTGTAACATGCTCTCTTTGCCTTGATTTTGTTTTGTACTACTTCACTCCACCACCAAGCTTCTTTTTGTGCTGGTACACCTCCCTTAGATACCCCTAACACATCTTCGCCACTTTCCTAATATGTATAGCCATATTGTTCCACATATCACAGGGTGTGCCAACATAATTCCAAACATCTCCTTGAAGGACTTTTTGTTTAAATATATCTTCTTTCTCGCTTTTGAGGTTCCACCATTTAGTCCGAATAGCTCGATGCACTCTTTTCTTCTTTGTCCATTTTTTTATTTGTAAATCCATAACTAAAAGTCGATGTTGGGTGGTTAAGCTTTCTCCTGGAATTACCTTACAATCTTTACAACACGCTCTATCTTTTTTTCTACAAATAAAGTAATCAATTTGTGTTTGTGATAAGCCACTCTTATAAGTAATTAAATGTTCATCTCGTTTTTTGAAGATTGTATTGACTATAAAGAGATCAAATGACATAGCAAAATTTAAAATCTCCCTACCTTCCTCGTTTATATCCCCATAACCAAAGTTTCCATGAATCCCTTGATATCCTAATGCCTCTTTACCGACATGTCCATTTAAATCTCCTCCTAAACAAATCATCTCCCTTTGTGGAATCTTTTGAAACACCTTATCTAACTCTTCCCAAAAAACTGTCTTTATACTATCTTCTAGTCCTACTTGGGGTGCGTAAGCACAAACTATATTGAAAACCTCTACTCCTAACACTAATTTCAATGTCATGATTCGGTCACCATATCGTTGTATGTCTACTACACTCTCCTTTAAATCTTTATTTATGATAATACCAACTCCGTTTCGGGCCTTTTCTTTACCTGAGTACCATAATTTAAAACATGTATCCTCTATCTCCTTTGCTTTTTCTCCAACCCATTTTGTCTCTTGTAAACATAGAATATGAATCTTTCTCCGAATCATAGTATCTACCACCTCCATTAGCTTACCCGATAATGTTCCGATATTCCAAGAACCAATACGAATCTTATTATCTAGGACTAGCTTCCTTACCCCCGCATCCGTCCATAATCAAAATGCGGAGACCCTCTCTGAAAATTTTTCACTACATTCGGGCGGCAATGTAGCGGGACTAACTTCTTTACCCACACCCGTCCATGATGTGGGAACCCTCTCTGCAATTGATTCACTACATTCGGGCGAAAATGTAGTGGCCCTTGCTTACTTCTTACTGCATTCGGGCTCTGCAGCACGTCGCTAGGCGGGGACGCCCCAAAGCAATGCTCATAATTTTTGTAATCCATGTTGTAGAAATCCGACGAAGTTTTACGCTGGCTGTCGGAAGCCTAACACAACCCTCCTCCTTTATCCGGGCTTGGGACCGGCAATGCAAGGGTGATCCCTTACATGGGCGGAGTTTTTGTCGGACTTACCATGGATTCTAAAAAAACATAATCCATGTAGCCGACCCCATCTAGTATGGGAAAAGGCTTAGTTGTTGTTGTTGTTGTTTGTACTCATATTCTTAGAAATTTCATTGCTTTGGCAGACTTTTATCTGATAATCATGTGTTGTTTCTTGTTGATTACATTTTCAGAGGTATGGTCTCTGGGCTTGCACATTTGCATGACTTAAAAATCATACATAGAGATCTAAAGCCCCACAATGTATTGATAAGTGCTGGAAAGCCTGCCTCCGCAAAGCTGTCTGACATGGGTATAAGTAAACGGCTTTCTGATGGAAAATATTCTCTAACAAATAATGCTACTGGTAAGGATTTCTGCATAACTGATGAGTGATACTTGATACAAGGCATAAGAAGTGCATTTTATGTTTGAATTTGTTTTAGCAACCTTCTTCAATGGTGTCCTTCGTCTATGTAACAGGAAGTGGTAGTTCTGGATGGCAAGCACCAGAGATCCTTCATAGAAGATCTCAGACATTCGCAGTAGACTTGTTTAGTTTAGGATGTGTCCTTTTCTTTTGCATCACTAAAGGACGTCATCCGTTTGGGAAGCATTTTGAACGGGACATGAATATTGCAAATAACAAAGTTGATCTTTCCTTGGTATACCATATCCCAGAAGCTGTTCATCTTTTCTCCCAATTGCTACAACCAGATCCATCACTGAGGTAAAAGATCTTGTTCAGGCGCACTTTCTTTTGTCCTTTCTCATGTTTCTCTTGGAAGTAATCGGGTTTGTAGTCTAACATGTCATATTTCAGACTAGCCGTGCATAAAGTGTTGCAACATCCATTGTTGTGGAGTTCTGAGAGGCGTCTATCTTTCCTTAAAGATTGTAGCGACAGAATAGAACTGGAAGATAAGGAGAAGCAGTGCGATCTCATAGAAGCAATTGAGCAGATTGGACCGGTAGTTTTTGGTGGGAGTTGGGATGGTAAATTTGACAGTGTGTTTCTTGGAAGCATAGGTAATCACAGAAAATACAATGTAAACAGTTCGCGCCATCTCCTAAGGCTCATCAGGAATAAATGGAATCATTACTTTGAGTTCCCAAAAGAAGTTCAGGTTCGTACCTTTTTCAGTTATCCTTGATTATAATTTCCTTCTACTTTTTTACTAATAACGTAATGTGCTATGTTAGACTCTTCACACTAAATCGAAGCAAATATACAATAGAAAGATCAAGATGGATGCTATCTCCATGAGGGCACTGAATAGCATGCAGGAGCTTTTCTTTCTTCATAAATGGTACTGATGAAACATACACGAAACTTTTCTGGAAATAATTGAATATACAAAAAAGCACCGAACAAGAATCCTCAGACTTTCTTGTGAAATATTACAGAAAAATTTAGAGGTCTTTTAACACAGAAAAGGAAGAAAAAACCACAAAAAGGAAAAAAAATGAAAAACTCTAAGATGTTACAATGCTTCTTCTATGGGACTGTTTCTGATTGATACATTCAGACTATTGTATTTCCATTTTCTTTCCTGAAGCTTAAGAACCTTTAACATTGTGATATTATTAAAATACTAGGATATCTGTTGTTATCCCTAAATTAATGGACTTGCTTTCTTTTTTCACCATTTTTACCTCAACATCTATAGGAAAACATTGTAAGTGTGGGAAACGGCTATATGTAACTACCATATATATATATATATATATAAAAATAGAACTAAAAGGGAAAATATCATGTTCATGAATTAATTTTAGTTAGGTAATAATCAGTCATTATACGTGAAATGTCTTAGTGACACATCACCAAAATATGAAATAGAACTAAGCTGAGTGAAGAAGGGGAGAAGTACGGGAGTTAAGTGTTGGAATGTCTGGGTGCAGCCCCCAGTAGAAGTGTCTATTTAACAGAAATTAGAGCCGTTTAATTTGTGGAACCCGTGGTGAGCTCACTTTTAATAAATGCGTGCAAGTATCATCTTGATTTGTAGTTTGAGCTTTTCTTCTATGTGCAGCATTATTTTGGAAATATGCCTGAAGGAGAAGGATATGACGACTACTTGACAAAGCGATTTCCTAACCTCTTGATTGAAGTATATAAGGTCATTTATGAGTACTGCAGAGAGGAAACGCAATTTGCAAAATATTTCAAGAGAAAGAATTGACCAGAGGAACACGATAGAAATGAACCTCGAGTACCCTGGCTCTCATCACCCCTAGGACAAAAGGGTGGCATTTTCAGGATCGAACTGCCGCATATGCTCTTCTTATTTACTTGTAATGATTCACTGATCTTGTTGTTACATTTGCTGCCATCTTCGTGCAGGTGTACCATATGTTCTTAATTATTTTATTCACCATTGTAAATCTCAATTGTATATAAAGACAAGAATTTACTTTAGTTGTATTTTTTATCCTCATTGATTCTCTCCTACCGGCATTCAATAGTGTGTAAATTGACTAAATAGCATCAGTGCATGCTTTTGTATTTGGTACCTAAGGCTGTTCTGAAAGTACTAATCCGAGCTTTGAGCACCTTCAAAATTATATAAACTTATGTTAACACAACGTGTTTTATGTCTTCATGCATGCAAGGCGTGACAGCAGTGAACAGTGTCCCCCTTGGTCAATCCAGGACCATGTTCTTGCTGCTTTGCGCAGCATAAGCAAAGAGCAGATGGTTGGTTGGAGATTTACCCGGATAATTTGAAGAAATGCCATTAAAGTTCTTACTGTTTCGTGCAATATTTCTTTATATCCATCTATCAAATAATGCTTGGTTGAACCTAATGCTTCGTTGAACCTAACTGCTACGTGTGCACCATTAGTGGTTGCATGTAAGCATCACGTATCGCTCAAAGTTAGGCTTGTTCGAACTTGGACAGAAGCCAAACCTGACCCGAAAAGGTGAGCTCGAGTCTGCCTAAATGGGTTGCTGACCGCTAGTAAAACAATATAGCTTCTAATGTTTTTAACGCTGCATGCCCGCAATAAAGGAAAATGAGAGAAAAAAAAAGAGCCAAAGAAAAATTAAATGGCAACATGAGGACTTTCAAGAAATTACCGTTTCCAGAGTTACTCCAACCAGTCACTTAACATGAAGGCATATGCTCAATTTTATTAGAACCTTTAAATTGCCAACAAGATCGATCTTGCAAATATAAAATTACCTTGAATTAATAATACTTGACGTGCAATGATTTTAGTATGGGATTTAAAGCTAACATTTTGAAGCATTGGATTTTAAACCTCATCGAATTAGGTTCTACATGTTACAGTTAAAAGTAAAAACATGGTGATAGTGCATAAAAGTAAAAAATATGGTGAAAGATCCGGTCTTTAAATTTCAACTTGTATTGCATCCGTCTCGTATGGCATAAGATCGAGCTGACTGGCGAGCTAGTATCCATGTAGCTGACACCATTTGATGCAGAAAACTTGGTTTTGGTCTTGGTTGGATCCATCTCATACGGTTGGATAACAGCACAATAGAAGCGTTTGCCAGTGATATGTTCAGAAGATTTGCATCTTACTGTCAAGGTTTGGGGAAGGTAATTTTCACTATTAAATTTATTTTAGGTACTTCTGAACATTATCAGAAGCTCAGATTCCATCTTCATCACGGGTCAAATAGTTCGTGAATTCTATTAAAAGAAAAGTTAAATATAAACTAATGTTCTCAAATCACACCGGGGCAAACCCCAGGATAGGAAACCCTGCAGATGCATAATGCTCTCAAAATGAGCTCCCAATTGATTCAATTGAATTTGTATGTTAAATCAAGCAACAAATTAACCAACCAACATTTATAGTTATAAAATCAACTTTGATGAAAAGCCATTCTGAATTAATGATAAGTATCAACAAAACCATATTTTTGGGATTCATTAAAGAAGATAAATCACAAAGCTGTTGTTGTTGTTGTTGTTGTTGTTTGTTGTATTAAAGAAGATAAATCACAAAGCTGCATTTAAGTAACACGAAAGTTATCCACAAAAAGTGCTTCAAATTTCAGGGAACCTTTTGAACATACGTTAGGCAACCATATACTCTTCAAAATTGTGGAGTATACCTTACAGCATCGGCGAGAAACTAGAACACAATTTGATACATGCACCTCTTCACCTTCAGCCAAGTAGATTTCAATACTTCAGTATGTTCTCTGTCGTTTGCAGCTGCATCTTGGGGGATGGAACAAAGAAAGACACCCTGGAAAGTGCAAAAAATCCAGAGGAATGTGCTCCCGCATGCAAGGTGGATCAACTTTGTCATGTTTCCAAATCATCCTCGTCCTTCATATACTTTTCTTGTACAGCTGCTGTTGTAAATTGCAAATTAAGGCGGCAACATGTTTTAAAACACAATTAAGGCACGTTTACCATAATGAAAAGCAGGCGAGAGAAAAGGATATTTATAATATTCCCAATCCAATGGTCCGGCCGCTATTTTACTGAATTCAACAGCGCTTCCTTCTATTCCAGCAAATACATATCCATTACTTTTGTCTATCAGCTTTACAAGATTTCCAACACTTTCTTTGTCCTGTGAAAGTTCACATTGGTGAGAAAGCTCATACTAGTGCGCTAAGCTACGACTCAATTTTAAGCAAAAGGCAGACTAAACTTGCCTGAATATCCAAAGTTGTGAAGCTAATCAAACTGAAATCTTCTATGATCTCACAAAGCTCTTTGGTAAGCTTCCTGTTGCAAAACTTTCTTGCGTTGACAAATCAACCTGTAACAAAAGGATGTAGAAGCTATAGTTCTTACCTGTATCTTGCAGATCGAGGGTCTTGATCAAGATGGCGTTGCAGGTATGATAGATCTTGCACATCGGTATGAAATTCTAAGTTATAAGCTGCAACAAATTCAAGAACATCATGTCACAACTTTCTGATATTGGGAACTGAATCTGGCGAGTCATTTCTATGATGAATGCTCAAAGTTGAACATACCAAGCTTCCAGTAACTATCAATGAGATCAATCTTGGATAACACGTTGATGTGTGGAAGCTCTAAATGCAACATGGTTGTCAATAATAGAAGCAACGCACTAATATATTTGCCAGGATCACTGCAGAGGTGAGCATTTACCAAGTGTACAGCAGTTAACTGAAAAGTATAGCACCATTTTCCATTAAAAAGAGGGCAGTCAGCCTACTGATAATATGACTGTCTAAGAATCATGGAACAAAACAACATAAGCTCAGATCCATATTCTTTATACGAATCTGATTGCATGTTATGTAACAACGTTCGTAGACATCATACTCTGAGGTTCATCTTCTTTATGAGTTTGTCAATAACCTTCTTTGCATTCTGATGAAGGAAAAACAGTTCAACTTGGCCAGGAAAATCAAATAGGAGGTAGTGATCTGCAGATGAACCGTTTCATACAAATGAGAAAGCAAAAATCAAGTCAGATAGCTTCAAGATACTACCAAGGTGGCAGAAACTGCTGACAGAATACAAATACCGTGAGTGGATAGAGAAAGGATAATAGTGTAATCACATATCCTTTCTAATGTAGCAGCAGAAGATTGAACAAATATCACCAAAATCGTCAATCACAAAGCCTTGGAAAAGGTTATAATCACATACATGCAACGAATGCACTAATAATAACGGAAATCAATATTATTCAATAGCCATACAAAGAGGCTTTGTGAGAGAGTGTACATAGGGAAATTTATAGAAGAGAAAAGGGGAGAGGAGAGTGAGAGAGTGTTGGGAAAAGGGCTGAATGGCCCTGGCTCTTTCAACAGGACTGAATAACCCTAGTTTACATAAAAAAGAAAAAATTACATTTCTTTTAACACCCCCTCAAACTGTTGTACCATGATCGAAAGTTTGCTAACCAAAAACTAAAATACTCGAACATGTAGCGATTTGGTAAAGACATTTGTAAGTTGATATTTAGATCTGACAAGTTGTAGTGCCAAATTGCCATGTAGATGACAATCCATCTCGATATGCTTGGTCCGCTCTAAATACATAGCACTCTTATTGTCACAGTACATAATTGAAGTAGTTTCCAATGTCACTCCCAAGTCCAGTAGTAGTCATCTTAACCATGTCAATTCAGTGGTTGTGTTGGTTGGAAGAAAGAGATACCTTTTGTTGTTTCTTATATTTGTAAGATATAAGAGAGTTGCCAAGGAAAAAGTAATAAACTGTAGTAGGGTGTCTATCATTTATATCACCACCCCAATCAACATCAGTATATGAAGATGATATAAATACTACTTTGGTTGCAGTTTATCAAATATATCGAATAATCCTCATGACAACACTCATATGTTATGATGTGGGTGTATGTTGGAACTGATTTACAGTGTGAACTACATGAGCAATATCAAAATGGGTATGAGATAAGTGAGTACCCCAATCATCTGTCCATAAAGGGTAGGATCACTAAACGACTCTCCATCAATAAGTAGCATTTTCTGATTGATCACCTTAGGTATCTCAACAACTTTGTCATCTGTAAGTTATAATCTAAGAATAATATCATTAGCAAATTTAGTTTGTGATAAAAAGAAATCTCAAACATCACTAGTTACCTCAATACCCAAAAAATAAGAAAGTTGTTCAAGGTTCTTCATCTCGAACATCTTACCAAGTTCTTGCTTGATTTATCTAATTCCGAAATCATCACTACTTATAATAATCATATCATCTACGTAGAGCAAAAGTATAACAATATCTGAAAAATACTTTCTTATAAATAGGGATGTGTCAGTATAAAAGATAGTAAAACCATGCAATGTCATGAATTCAGTCATTTTATCAAACCAAGGTTTGGGGCCTTGTTTAAGTTCATACAAAGCTTTTTTAAGCATAAAACTTTATCACTATTAATATCAAGACCATGAAGAGGTTCCATATATACTTCTTACTTCAACCAACCATTCAAAAATGCATTCTTAACATTCAATGTTGAATAGCACAAACAACTATAAGAGTGCCTAGAAGATCCGATCATGAATGTAGACTTCGAGAATGGTTTCTCCAGTGGCATAGAGCTCTTTTGACCACCATTTTAGCCATAAAGGAACATATAACTTTTAAAGAAGCTCATGCATCACAAGTATGAATTCATGCTATTGATGAAGAATTAGATGCTCTATATAGAGCTCAAACTTTAGACATTGTTATTAGACCGCAAAACAAGAAAGCTATAGGTTGTAGGTGAGTCTATAAGATTAAGACTAATGGTGATGGTTCTTTAGATCATTATAAAGCTCGATTAGTTGTCAAAGATTATTCACAAAAATATAGAATTGATTATGAAGAAACTGATTATAAAGAAACCTTTGCTCGTGTTGCTAGGATGACAACTTTGATGTTAGAAATTCTCCTAGAGTACTATTCTTCAAAAGGAATGACAGAATATCTTGGAGACATGTGTTCATCTATATCATTTTCTAAATTGATCACATCATCTCCTAAAATATCATTAAAAGAGGAATAGAAAGAGTCTTCCATAAATTTGATATCATCTATACTTTTAAATACGTATTCATTATCAAAAAATTTAACATCTATGGATACATAGAGCTTGTCATTTTTAAAATCATAATACCTATATCTTTTTTTATTTATCTCACGTCCTAAAAATACACATTTGATGGCTCGAGAAGATAACTTAATCTTTGTCAGTATAAACAAAATATCTACATCCAAAAATTCTTAGTGTAAAATAGTTAGGAGGAATTTTAAAGAGTTTTTCTATAGGAGACATGTTTTGTAAAACTGAAGAGTTTCGTCTCTGGTGATTACGTGCAGCTGACATCCTTTAATTACAATGACACAATTATCCCCCCTTTCAGGGGGGCTCTAACCTGTGCAGTGCCACACTTAACCCTGATTGGCACTTCAGAATCTAATGGGGTAATATACTCCCTACCCCGGGGAGCATTACCACCAGAAGCCCCATTCACTACTCAATTCCTGCGACTTTTATGAGTGTCATATGAGGACAACAGCAACTCTCATCTCGTTGCTCGTCCTCCCTTGCTACCCTGAGCTTCTGTTGAAGAAGCAATAGAGGATGAATCCACTTAGATCCGCAATTTTGCATCACAGCCTGAGATTCTCCTGAATGTGTCTCCAGGACAAGGCATGTCTTAGTCATCTTCGTCATTCGTCAATGAGAAGGAAAATATGTGTATGTTCAGTTCCAGTAGAAAACAAGCGAGTGGATATAAGGGTGTGTCATCGTTGGTTGTGATTCTATTTCAGTTTAAGATTTGAAACTCATGCCTTGAAGAAAGTCACAATTGCTTCGTAAGATTTATGCAACGAATGAATCATTTAGTATTTTGTTGCATGCCCTTGCATTATAAAGGCTCTTACCCATTACATTTACAGCTATTGATAGCCCAAATTCCTCAAACGCATATACTTGGCTTAAAGCGTACTGGATTTGGTTCATGCCTTCTCCTGCCTTTTCTTTCACCCATTTCATACTTTTACATATAAGAAGCACAGAAGTGTCGCAGATTTGTTCTCCTGTGATGAAATAAAGGCAGAGATTAATGTGGCTAAAGTGTCAAAGGAGAAGCTTATTTCTTTGATGAAGGCAAAACCGATGCATTTTTTTAATTCATCTGTTAAACTATGGTTGAATTTTACCAAGGGCAAAGACAAAACAGTAAAAAAAAGGTTTTCCTTTTCATAAATAATACCTACTTTGTTTCTCTTACAGTGAAAGCGAAACCAAGCCTTGCACAATAAGTGTATTTTCTATAAGCCAAAGCAAAACCAAGACTTGCACAATAAGTGGTGTCAGCTAAGTGGATTGTGGATTCTTACTCGCTAGTTTGCTCCATCTTGTGTCATTTTAGCATTATTTTCTGAAATAACCAGGTGCTGTATTTTCTTATTTCAGCAGTTTTGAGGTCAAAGTGTTCAACATCCAACTAGTGACACATTCTCACTAGAGGCTCATTTAGCAACCCTTCCACACATCAAAACCACCTTAAATGCATCTCTCTAATTTTATCTTCTATTCTCCCCCTTAAACTGCATTCTTGTCACGACAGTGTTCCATATACTTTCGTTCAGTTCATTTAGTTGTGACTTTTAATAATGCAAAGTTAAAGATAGTGTAGATGTTGGGAATTTCCCTGATAGACTTTGATCGTCGTGCTTTCCCTATAGTGAGTGGCACATATGCAGAGATTGAAACAAAGCAGGTGCCATTCTTTAACTTGAGGCTCGCACTGATTCTCTCTTCCTTTTAAACATATAAGTTGAAGATCGTGTTGATGTTGGGAATTTCCCTGATAGACTTCGATCATCTTGTGCTTTCCCTATTGTGGGTGGGACATAGGCAGATAAGCAGGTGTCATGCTTTAACTTGATGCTGGCATTCATTCTCTTCCTTTTAAACATATACAAGCATGCAGAACTTCACAAGTGCCGCCATTGAAGAGTTGCGGATCAAACATATAGTACATTCAAGAAAATTTGATCCTACCCATTCCAATGATCAGACGATGATCAGACGTAACAGTTGATCATTCAGTACAAAATTGATGTATCACGTGTTCTATTAGATTGCTAACTACTCACTCCTTGTTGTTATAGATACCAGAATGTGCGCTGTTTACTTGCGTGCACGCACACAAACACACGCAGAGACACATCCATATACATACATGTGTGTGAACAGATATACATATAGATTTATATAGACGCACACATGCATATAGATAAATATGTGTAGGTGAATGCGCGCGCACACACACACAGACAGAGTCTGGCAAGAATGGACTTTCATTTCATAAGACATATTTGATACACATGCTTTTACAATCCAGAGGTGAAGGGAACACCCATAGGTGGAATCCATTCTTCTCCATCTATGAATACATCGACCGTGTAATATATAGCTTCATCCACTGTCAAGTGAGGATGTGTCCAATTCGCCCTCATTGTTGTGTTGGATCGAAGTCCAATGTTGCTAAACTCCCCATAGTATGTTGTGAGATGGTTGGTGCTGCCCTGCCATTCTTCCCAGCCAGCAGGATCAACAAAACGATCCAGCCATGATTGCATCACTACTGTAACTGCATACATCTTCCATGGTCGACCCAAATAAATTTTTACATTGCCAATATATGGCGCAAGCTCATCCGTAGGTAAGATGGTACAGTTTTGAAGGACAATTCCAGTACCTTTATACTTATCTTTCCTGCCTTGAGTAGGCCTCCTGAGATATAAAACACAGTTCTGGAATACACTCGCAGCATCTCCAAATATAAAGTCTACTGTCCCATAGATATGGCAATCTCGATAAAATTGCGTATGTTTATCAGCATATAGGGTATCTTGAAATCCTGAAATTCTACAATTGTATATGATTGTTCTATTCACAGTCACTCGTAAAGCAACAGCTTGATTTTCTTGTTGGCCCAGCTGTATTTTCAATTGTTAAGTCTCGGGCCATGAAGTAAGCTCCATCAACACCTAACAAAAATAAGAAATTATAAAATTTAGAAAACAATTCAATGGATAAATTCTTCATTGATTCATTTGATAATAGAATTCTTGATGCTAACATTTTTCATTCAAAATAGTATAATGGATTATGTTTTCTCATTTCCGTTCTATCATGTTTTTCCATGGATTATGCTATCGATGGATGCAGGAGGATTAAATGTAATCTAAATCAACTAATTATAACAATTATAAATAAAACTTACAGACGGTGCATGTGTAGTAGGTGTCCACACCAGAGGCATTAGATTTTCTCCCACTGATGATGGTATAGTCCTATGGGAAAAGGCTTAGTTGTTGTTTGATGATGGTATAGTCAATTCCATCACCCACCAAGCTTATGTTCCCCTTGTTCTCGGGCACATTGACAGTCTCTCTATATTTCCCTTTTCTAATGTGTATTGTGTACCTTGAAAAAATAGATGTTGGTGCAGCATCTATGGCTGCTTGAATTGAAGTGAATTGTCCACTTTCATCTTGAGCAACAATTATGTCGGTTGATCAGCAGATATCAACCGACATAATTGTTGCTCAAGACAAAAGTGGACAATTCACTTCAATTCAAGCAGCCATAGATGCTGCACCAACATCTATTTTTTCAAGGTACACAATACACATTAGAAAAGGGAAATATAGAGAGACTGTCAATGTGCCTGAGAGCAAGGGGAACATAAGCTTGGTGGTGATGGAATGGACTATACCATCATCAAACAACAACTAAGCCTTTTCCCATAGGACTATACCATCATCAGTGGGAGAAAATCTAACGCCTCTGGTGTGGACACCTTTCGTCTTGAGAGACAATTATGTCGGTTGCTTTGCTGACTGCCTGCATATCATTTCAGAGAAAAATGTCAATGAAAACTCATTGGAGAATTTTCTGTAAAAATAAAAAATTCTCTTCTAACATCAAACACTAACTTACAAATTAATAGCACACTGAAAAATTAACTAATGGGTGTTTATCTATTTGAATGAGGAATTTGATTAGTAGACAAAGAATCGTCATGTAAGAAATAGTTCTTTTGAAACGTGGAAAATCATGCAGCAAAAGAGTGCATTTCCAGATTGTGGAAATGAGTCCAATGAACTAGCAGAAAATTGAAAGCATGAACAGACTTAATGTAGCTTGAATTTGAATTGCATACTTAATTTTTTGAAGCTATTGGGAAGCGTTATGCAAATCGTGTATACGTCAAACGATTACAACAGTTTGAGTTAACGTGCTTTGAGTTTAATGACACAATTCTGGTTCTTAATAACCAGTTTCATGTAAAAACTACAGAGAACTTGTTCAAAGTAAAAAAATAAGATTCACATAGGATACTTTGTTAACTTGAATCAGAAAATAACTGAAAAATGAGGAAATTGCCACAAAGAACAACAGAATTGTAAGGCAAGGACAGAACGATAAACACACCAAGTACATGAATACAGAAACTAGCAAGATCAACTTCTTGCCATCTTCAATCGAGAATCAGGTAAGGCAAAGTTTTGCGTTGAGGACTTTATATAATGAAATCGTATTAGTTTCATTTTGATTAAGAGCTTCATTTACGATAGATTAATTTTGATTGATATTAATGGTCCATCGACAATAGCAAAAAATGAAACCGATTTGCAGTATAAATCAGTAACGTTATTAAAAATAGTGATTATAGTACTCATTTTTGTATACAAACTAATTCTCAGTGTCGCAGATGATAGTTATAGTGAATGACAGTTTCCGTGAAGAAAAAACAGAGACATTTTAAGACTTAGTACTGATAGTCATTCTCCGCGTTGTGTGGCGTCCATGCCAGAACAGGGAAAATGAGAGAGAGAGAGAGAGAGAGAGAGATACCTGCTTGTGGTCGCCGGCCAAAGGAGAACTAGGGGAACTCGGCCGTCGCTGGCACGTGGACACCGGTGGTCTTCCCCTGCGCCACCTCTCTCTCTCTCTCTCTGAGAATGGAAAGTTCGTGGAATAGTTCAGTTTGAAACATGATGTTTTAAAACATTGCATCACGGGGTTCAAATTGAAAAATATTACATGCCTCCTTTGTTTCTATAGAAAGATTATCGTCTTAGTATTCAGCGATCAGTCGACACGAACTTGACACGACGAGACACAGAGATGAACTATCAGGTGGTGCTAAATTAAAGTCTTACATTGTAAACACAGAAATAATGGTAATGGACTTGATCTGGCGTTCTTTTACAAACTTGTTTCTTTGATAACGACACATTTCTTAACAAGGCTAACACAAAACCGTCAGCTTCCCAAATAGGAACTCCTTTACGCGTTCCATCAATCAGAGAGAGAGAGAGGGAGGGAGAGATGGTGGACCAGTTTTTCATCATGCACGTTACTTTGAAAGCCGGCACTGTTATGCTGATTCTTGTTTATCAATCAAATCGCCTTCTCGAAAACATCATGACCAGTTTCTTTATTAATCTTGTTTCTTTTGGATTGATTAACCCCATATTTCATAAGATCATTTTGTTCCATAGTTCGCTCATGGGTCCCTGCATCAAGTCACTCACTCCAAATGAAATGCATTATTTCTTGTCACTTATCTGCTTTTGGTATCTGTCTATGCCATAACCACTATAATCTATTTGCAGAAAAGCCTTGGGACCATACTGTAGACCTTCCGCCCACTCATATATACTGTTTTGTGGTATATTCATAAATTCACACACACACACACACACACATATATATATATATATATATATATATATATGTGTGTGTGTGTGTGTGCTTGTGTGTGTGGAATAATACGTGGAACACCCTGTGATATATTTAAACGAAAGTCCTTCAAGGAGATGTTTGGAATTATGTTGGTACACCCTGTGATATGTGGAACAATATGGCTATACATATTAGGAAAGTGGCAAAAGATGTGTTAGGTATATCTAAGGGAGGTGTACCGGCACAAAAAGAAGCTTGGTGGTGGAATGAAGTAGTGCAAAATAAAAAAGGCAAAGAGGGCATGTTACAATTTATATTATGCTAAAAAAACTAGTGAAACTTTAGAGGCTTATAAGAAAGCAAAGAAGGAAGCGAAAAAGGCCGTGAGTAAAGCAAAACCTAAAATTAGGAGGATTTATATAAAAAAACTCAACTCAAAAGAGGGTGAAAGATATATTTTTAGAATAACTAGGGCTAGAGATAAGAAAACTAAAGATCTTAATTATGTTAGATGCATCAAGGACGAGAATGAAAAAATTCTAGTGGCAAATGATGATATAAGAAATAGATGAAAAAATTATTTTTATAAGCTTTTTAATAAAAATAAAGATGTTAGTATTAGCTTAGGAGAGTTAGCCAAATCACAAAAGTATATAAACCACAATTTCTACCAACATATTTAAAAGAATGAAGTCAAAGAGACTCTTAAACATATGAAGGGTGGTAAATCGGTAGGACCAGACAATATTTCTATAGAAGTTTGGAAAATACTAGGAAAAATAGGAATCACTTGGCTCACAAGATTATTTAATGAAATATGTTAATGAGTCATAATATGAAATTGTGTGAAAGAATTATCGAACGTAGGTTAAGGAGAACCAATTCGGATTCATGTCAGGTAGATCTACTGTTGAAGCAATTCACCTTTTGAGACGTCTTATGGAATACTTTAGAGCAAAAAAGAAAGACCTTCACATGATATTTATTGATCTAGAAAAAGTTTATGATAGGGTACCGAGGGAGGTTCTTTGGAGAACTTTAGGAAAAAGATATATCCCATTGACATACATACGATGGTGCAAAAACATGTGTGAGGACTCATGAAGGAATGATAGACTTCCTTGAAGTTAATATTGGGTTACATCAAGGATCAACTTTAAGTCCATACTTATTTATAATAGTGATTGATGAGTTAACAAAACATATTCAAGATGAAGTACCTTGGTGTATGTTATTTCCAATGACATTGTGTTAGTGGAGGAGTCTAAGAAAAAAGTTAATAGAAAATTGGAACTATGGAGAGAAACATTAGAAAACAAAGGTCTCAGACTTAGTAGAACAAAGACAAAATATATGGAATATAAGTTTGATCATTTGGTTACTTCAGAGGATATAAAAATTAAAATTGGCACACATTGCATCCCTCAAAAAGAAAGTTTTAAATACCTAGGGTCAATTTTTCAGAGTGATGGAAGAATTGATGGAGATGTTATGCATAGAATTAATGCTGGTTGGTTAAAATGGAGAGGAGAATTAGGTATTCTTTGTGATAAGAAGATACCATTAAAGTTAAAAGATAAATATTATAGAGCAACAATTAGGCCTGTCATGTTTTATAATTCTTAGTGTTGGGCAATTAACCATCAACATGTACAAAAGATGTCTGTGACAGAAAGGAAGATGTTGAGATGGATGAGTGGTCATACAAGAAAAGACCATATACATAATGAGGTTATTAGAAACTAATTAGGAGTGGCACCAATAGAGGATAAAATGAGAGAATATCGTTTAAGATTGTTGAAAAAAAATCAAAAGAAGAACCTTTAAGAAGGTATGAAAAACTAAATTTGGAAAGTATTAAAAGAGGTAGAGGACGACAACAAAAGTGTTGGAAAAGAAACAATAAAGAATGATCTAGCTTATTGTGAGTTAAATGCTAACATTGCACATGATAGGGATCTCTGGAAAAAAAGAATCCATATAGCCGACTCCGTCTAGTATGGGAAAAGGCTTAGTTGTTGTTGTTGTTGATGATGATATCATCCATTCCATCACCCACCAAGCTTATATTTTGCTTGTCACTAGGCACATTGACAGTCTCACTATATTTCCATTTTCTAATATATATTGTATACCTTGAAAAAGTAGATGTTGGTGCAGCATGGTTGTTTGAATTGAAGAAAATTGTCCATTCCCGTCCACGTTGCTTGCTTTTCTTGTTGCGTGCACATCATTTCGGAGACAAATATCAATGAAAACTCATGGGAGGTTAAACAACAACTAAGCCTTTTCTATACTAGATGGGGTTGGCTACATAGATTCTTTGTTTCCATAGAGCTCTATCATAATTTGTAAAATCCATGATAAGTAAGTCTCACAAAGTTTTACGCTCGCTGTCGAAAACCTAACGCAAACCTCCTCCTTTATCGAGGCTTGGAATCAACTATACAAGGGTGATCCCTTACATTGGTGGAGTCCATGAGAGGTTATAAAGGCTTTAAAAATCTACCAAATGACCAACCAAATTTGTCTTAAGGGGCTTTCTCAAAATAGATTATAGTGGTTATGACACGGACAGATACCATGTAGGGACCCATGAACGAACTATGGTACAAAATGATCATATGAAAGATGCGGTTGATGAATCCAAAGAAATAAGATTAATAAAGAAACCGATCATGACAGCTTTCAAACTCTACGGGTTGTGTGGTTCACTTTGAATCAGTGTTGCGTATTGATTCGTATCGTGTTGAAAGCGTGTATAGGGTCATGCAAAGCGTATGTAAGATTTTGCCGCTATGACTTGCAAAAGTACGTTTTTCAGTTGTGTGGGTGCGATTTGTTCATGTTTTGATATATAAACTTTTGTTTTTTTTTTCATAGGTTTTATTACATTTCTTATATGAATCATCGTTTTCCACTTTCCTTTTATTTCATGAACACATATACATGTATGTATATATTCCTTCACTTTGATTAAATAATAAACTAGACTAATTACTTTATTGTTTTTCATTGTCAGTTACCTTATTAATTTGTTTATATTACAAACTTATGAATATTATTAGTTCATGACAACTTAATGTAGCATATGTAGGTGTTAACTACCTTGTTAAATAATTTAAATAAGTTATATTATTTTGATACATATTTAAAATTTATTCTACTTATTTTAATTCATATCAATTATTTAGAATTTTTTATTTTTCTTTTTAAAAAATTAAGATACGTTATGATATGATCATATGCTACAAAGATGATTACTTTGAATTATTGACTAAACTTAAGGTTGCAATAAGACAGTCTTCACTTATATTGATGTTTTTGAGAAGTTGATTGATAGACAAGAATCAACATTACAGTGCAGGCTTTTACAGTAACGTGCATGATGAAAATCGTCTTTCGTTTCTCTCTCGTCCTTCGTCTAAAGAGGACGTACTGATTGCTTATCTAGCATTTTCACTACTATTGGCACATTGCTCATCAACATGCCAATATTCTCATACAATGGAAGAAGATCAGCAACCTTTTCTATATCCTCTGATGGCTGATGCAAGAGAACATTATGGAACTGATAAGAAACTTTGTGAAGAACAGCTTATTTTAACATTAGCAACTATTTAATAGCTATTTGCATGAAACAGAGGATAACATCAAAACAGAAGAGTGAAGGAGAAAGGCAAAGAAGAACGGTCATGTCTGACAAGAATTTCTATCCATTTCAAGCATAACGATCATCATCCTGGGAGCTGACAAGATGCAGAATATTTGAAACTTTGAAAATTATAGCACATGGCTGTCAACACATTCAGGTTAAAAGTGGATACAGTGAAGCACAGACGTAATAGGAAGGCGGTGAGTTTGGCGAATTTCATGTTGAAGAAATGGATCTGGTATGAAGGTTTAAGGTAGGATCTACAATATCCTGATTGCAAATTAAACCAATGTTTAGCACGAATTCAAGATCCTTTGAGCATTCTTTCCATGCCTTCGTGTCATCTCGTATAGTCTCGCGGTGACGTTGCAACAATCATCTCCAACGATCTTTAGGTTTAATTCCATCGTTCTGCACAACGGCACCATTTAAGAGATGACTACTGATTTATTGAAACTTATCTTCCATGCAGTAGAAGTTGATGTTGGTGATAGTTTTTCTTCACCTTCATGAGTTTTGGTGTGTCGTCCACTACAAATCTCTTTGAGAAACCTGTTCATGGGATTGCAATTGAGCATATAATGTTTAAGAAAGTAACAACCAAGTGAGGCATTATTAGGTTTCCACAAAATTAGACACAAACACGAAATAATACATCACAAACAGGACTCTATGCAAGAACTGCTGAAAATATAGCAGCCAACACAGAAACCCCACGAGAACACGACTGCAGATTCAGGCCAGAAGTTGACACAAAAGAATCGAGTTATTTTATATGATACAAACACAAAATGAGACGACACGAACACGCCAAACGACGAAGTTGCCTTCCCTATATGGAGAGATGATGACACGCCGGCGTGCGTGACTGCGTGTTGAACCTGGGTCCCATTACAGTACGTCCAAAATTCCTCAAGTATACAAAACAAATAAAATAACCCCCAATTGGGAAGACTCAGTGACGAAAGCCCCAAATTCACGTTCTTCATATTCTTCGAATCTCTCTCTCTGTCACACACACACACACAATGGTTGCCACTCTCAGACACTCGTTCACAAACTCACTACCCATCTCAAACCCTAATCTTAATCCTAACCGGCGGAAGCCGTCCCCTATCGTCCGCTGCAACTCTCGACTGGAAGCGGAAGCCATCAAAGCGGAGCCAACGCCCGTCTTCTCCACCGTCCGCACATTCGCTCCGGCGACCATCGCCAACCTCGGTCCGGGTTTCGACTTCCTCGGTTGTGCGGTCTCTGGACTGGGGGACCACGTCACCGTGTCCGTTGATCCCTCCGTCAAGCCCGGACGCGTCGCCATCTCCGCCGTCCATGGTGCGCCCCGTCTTTCTCTCGACCCGCTTCACAACTGCGCCGGTATCGCTGCGATCGCTGCGCTACGTGCGCTCGGCGTCCGCTCGCTCGGCCTTTCGCTCTCCCTGGAAAAGGGACTCCCGCTAGGTTCTGGGCTCGGGTCGAGTGCGGCCAGTGCTGCCGCGGCTGCGTTCGCCGTGAACACCCTTTTTGGCGGGCGACTTTCCGCCACCGACCTCGTCGTTGCTGGGCTGGAGTCCGAGGCGAAGGTCAGTGGCCGCCACGCGGATAACATTGCTCCGTCGATCCTCGGCGGCTTCGTGCTCGTCCTCGGATGCGACCCGCTCGAGTTCGTCCCCCTGACGTTTCCAACCGGCGGCAAGCTCCTGTTCGTTCTCGTCTCACCGGAGTTCGAGGCACCGACGAAGAAGATGAGGGCCGTGCTGCCGGAGGAGATCGGCTTCAAGGAGCATATCTGGAACTGCCGGCACGCGGCGGCGGTGGTTGCTGCAGTGACTTCCGGCGATATCGCCGCCCTTGGCGCTGCGATGTCCGCCGATCGAATCGTTGAGCCGCGTCGGAGCCCATTGATCCCCGGGATGGATGCCGTCAAGAAGGCAGCAGCGGCAGCCGGAGCATTCGGGTGCACCATCAGCGGCGCTGGGCCGACGGCGGTGGCGGTGACGGACGACGAGGCAAAAGGGCGGATGATCGGCGAGGCCATGGTAGAAGCCTTCTTGAAAGTAGGTGGGCTAAGGGCGAAAGCGACCGTGCAGACGCTCGATCGGGTCGGCGCACGCGTTGTGAATGCCAATTGAGCTTTCCTCTTCCTGATTCCTCCATTGTTTGTCATGTCAACCATTTTGGATGATCTCTGAAATTGTAATCCAGTTCATATTGTATCCAAAAGCGTAAAAAATCGTGATATTTTTTGGGGAAAGTTCGTGAAAAGAGTTCTGCTATACTCTCAAAATCACGAAGTTGGGAGTTCCTAATCTGAAATTTAGGACTGTGTTGTAAGGATTATGATGATTTTTGGTTTCTCTCGCTTCCTTTAGATTTCTTTCTTAAGGGGAGGCCGAAGGTAAGGTAAAGAGATTCGTTTCGCGGGCCTAATGCACACGCACCCATGTAGGGATGCAATATTGGCCCATATCCGTGGGATCTAGATCCGACAGACCCAATCAGATTTGGGTTCATAATATATGGGAATGATGCATTCCGACTCATATCTGATCTGATACTTGTCCCGACCTGTTTCGCTATATATATATATATATGTATGTATATATATATATATATATTGGGTTCATAATATATGGGAATGATGCATTCCGACTCATATCTGATCTGATACTTGTCCCGACCTGTTTCGCTATATATATATATATATATATATATATATATATATATATATATATATATATATATATATATATATATATATATATATATGACTTGTGGCACATGATAGTGCTTTGCGGAAACAAAGAATCTATGTAGCTGACCCTATCTAGAACGGGAAAAAGGCTTAGTTGTTGTTGTTGTATGTATATGACTTGTCTTGTGTCACCTACTCTCAATTCCTCTATCATAATTCAATTCAAATTCAATCCGACTTATCAAAAATCTTTTTTGAAAGTGATACTCTTTAAAGAAAAAAGATCTAAAATTTGAAGGTTTGAGTCGAAACTGGGTATAGGTGTACTCGTCCTTAAGTCTCCATGTTACCGTGTATGCATGCATGCCCTAAGAAATTGAACTAACCAACCAAGCACGAGTTGAAGAGCCCTACCAAATGAGCTAACACTCTGAGAGCCACTTCCTTGATCTTTTACGTTTAATGATTTCCTAGCAAAGGCTTCCATTAACTTAATTAAGCAGCGTCAAAACAAAAACCAAGCCCTTTCTCGCACCAAGGGGCATCGGGTAGATGGATTCTTGGTGGGCAATGATCTTATCTTAGAATCAACCTAATTTATATATTTAAATCTGCAAGTTGAAGTGCTTTCTCCTTAAGTAAGGCCTCCTGTTCAATTATCAAAGAGCTTCGCCCCTACAGCGGCCGACCCCTCTCGAGGCAGAGCTTGATTGTCCTCTTTGGTGGGGCTTCTGATGAATCAAACCCAAAATCAAAGTCCTTTTAGTAGGATGTCATGTCTTTGAGGGCATCAGTTTCTTGAAGATTTTGTGGATTAGCAGTATCATAAATCTTTTGTGTCAATTTTCGTCCTCGTTGCCTGGATGCTACTCGAGTTGCCTCGTGCTTGACGAATTCAAATAAAAAAAAAAACTTAAACCAGGCTCAAGTTATTGTAAAGGAAAAAGATGTCATCCAATATGAGCTAGAGCTCCAACTTAGCTCGATTGACTTTCCATGCAAAAGCTCGGATTCATTTCGTACATCATCTTATTTGGCCAAGTTAAGTTCCAATGAGACCAAAAGGCTCCAGCTGAGTTTGGGCCAAGCATATATAAATAAATAAATATATGTATAATTTATAATGGTATACGTTCAAAACTATATTTTGAAAGTATTAAAAGAGGTAGAGGATGACCACAAAAGTGTTGCAAAGAAACAATAAAGAATGATCTAGCTTATTGTGAGTTAACTGCTATAGGACTCTCTGGAAACAAAGAATCCATGAAACCTACCCCGTCTAGTATGAGAAAATACTTAGTTGTTGTTGTTTGTTGTTGTATATAATGGTATACGTTCAAACCTATCTATGCTTAAAGATTACTCAAACAAATCTCGGTTGTTGGCTTAAGAAGATTGATTGTTTAGATGAAAAGCAATGCCTTTCTACTTTTTTCCTTTTCATCTAGTTCATTCATCTGTTATCTTTTGCTTTTCTCATCCACATCATTCATCTTTTCTATCTACTTGGATTAACATTCATGCTCTATCATAACTGAGAGTCTAGCATTTCTCTCTCTACATATGTGTATATAAATACACATGTACATATAAAAAATCTAGATTTAGGGAACCCACTAAAATAGAGAATCATAAGAAATCCATCATCTTTATTGTTTGATCGGCGTGATTGACGGTGAATATTTAAATTAAAGAAGTAAATACTTTTGGAGGGTTACGTTTAATGGTTTATCACATCAATCATTCATTTCAAAGATTTAATGGTTGTAATGGGTTCTTTGTGGTTCTCTATTTTGGTGGATTTCCTAAATCTACACACACTCTCTCTCTCTATATATATATATATATCTCACACACATAAATTTAAAGAACCCAAAGGAACAGAGAACTATAAAAAAAAACTCATCACAACCATTTGATCATTGAGATGAATGGTTGATATGATAAAATAAAAAACATTTAATACAGACAATGCAACCTACAAAAAGGTATTTACTTTTTTAATTCAAATCTCCATTACTAATTATGTCAATCAAACGGTGGAAATGATGTGTTTCTTGTAGTTCTTTATGTTTATGGGTTCTCTAAATTACCCTCTCTCTCTCTCTCTCTATATATATATATATAAAGTTGGTAGAACCCCATTTTGACTAGGCTCCCTTTCTATATAAGTGATTGGGAGTTGCTAGACTCTATGCTAAACCATCCTTGTTAATCCAGATTGTCGGATTTGATAGATGAATGATATAATAAAAGAAGCAAAAACATAAATAATATACTATACACATTTTTTAAATAATTCTCATTTTTTAATCTATATCATCCATTTATGGTCTAATATAAATCAAATTTAGCAACTCTCACTCTCCTTATGTATTTGCGTGTGGATCTTGAAAATAGACCAAAATACGAAACCAGTTAGTGGCCCCACCCTCACCCGAGATGATTACCAATTGCAAGTTTGCCACCCCAGTCTAGCTTGGTACTTCTTGGAGCAAGACTATCCGGGATGAGACCCGATCCGAATCCAAACGGGGTGAGGAGTGTGGTGGGCCCCTCTGACGTAGGGAGTGCGAATCCCCGAAGCAAAAGTGTTTTCACTTCAACCAATCAACGTCACGCGCGGGCCCCACTCTCCCTCTCTGAAAGCAAGGTAGAAAGACATTTTGGAATATACACAATTACCTTCATCATATTCCATAAACACCCCAAATTTTTTCAGATAATGACAGAATAAATCTATTTGCAAATTATATTCCTTCCCAAATGAACTCAGACTCATCAATTTCGAAAGCAACCAAATGTAGCACAGAGAACTACAGCTTAGCCGGCTAGTTGATCAGCCCACAAGTTTAGTCCCGTCGGCTTCCCCGTTGTACCCGAGAGAAGCAACCAACATAGAGCTGGTAAACAAGCCGAGCTGCTCATGGTTCGACTTGAGGTGAGCTTAATTAAGTTCATGTTTAGTTCCCATGCGAATGCATGCTCGGTTTTGATTCAGCTCAACTTGTATAGGCTCACTTAGTTAAATATATTGGAAATGTGTGTTTAGTTTGACTTAGCTTATGCAAGCTTTCGTATGCTCAAATTAAGCTAGAAAACGATGAAAAAACAACTAATTAGATAACTATCACATAATTCTATGTTAAAATTTTTCAATAGCTCACTTGGCTGGTGGGCCGACTCACAAGTTGAAGATCACGAGTTCGGTATCTGGGGCATGTATTTTCTTTCAGCCTTTCCATTTGTACCCAAAAAATCTCAATTCACAAAAAGATATATTAAAGTATGAGTTGACTTCATTTTTAGTTAATAAGTTTCCCCCTAGAGTTTGTATATGAAGAACATCTTAGCTTTAACAAAAAGATGTCTAACTCGACTCGTGCTTGGTTCAGACGGTTCAGCACTCGTTTCCCTCAAGCAAGGTTTCCGGTTCGAATCTTTGAATGAAGAAAAGCAGCATTGGGAGAGCTTTTATCTCTTAGTGGGCCGACTCGGCTTGAATCAAATAAGCTGAGTTTTTTGTTTTGTTACAAGAGGAGGCTGAAGCCCACACATGCACCCTTTGGGAGTCGAACCCCCCACGAGTAGCAACACACTAGAGTGCCCCATTGTCGAGTTAACGCTGTCGATGCATAATTCGGGGTCTTTGATGTCTTTCAACAACGAGGGCAAATAGAGATAAATGGGAATATCTTTTTTCCTCCTAACAACTCAAGCCGTTGGATAGGGGATGGACGGTAGATCACAACTACATAAAACTTATGTGCGGTTGCGGTACTTGGAGTGATTACTGTATGCCGTCCACTACTCAACAAGCTACAGTATCGGAGTTAGGCTTTTTAAATTCGAGATATTTGGAAAGTACGATTTTGGACGATCCACGATCATGTAGTGAAGCGAACCCGCAAAGAACGTTTGATGGAAAAAGATAAAATCGCAGAAGAAGAATCTCTCGGGAATTTAGGATTTTCTTATTTGTTGTTTTCTGGGTTTTCCTTTTCCCTCGCTTCTCCATCTCGTTCTGCTGAGAAAATACTGCCCAGAAACTTCTAGTCCGCTCTCTCTCTCTCGTATGGGTTCTGTGGGATTTCTTCTAAAATCCTGATTACATAAGTTTGTGACCCCACTTCGGGAGATGAGTAATAAGGTAGAACTGCGAATTGCTGTTTGTGTTGTGCGCGTGTATGTTTTGGGAGAATGATGTAATTTGCAACGCCTTATTTGACTCAGCCAGAGATGGCTGAGTTTTAGTGTGAATTGTTGGTTTCGATTTCTTTTCTTTTGGATCGATTGGACTGTTTCTTGAGTTTCTTGTGCTTTATGTTGTTGCTGAATTTAGGGTTCTTTCTTGATCGAGTTTCTAATATAAAAAATGGATCGGGTTATGCTAAAGGCTCGTTTGTAATTTCATGCTATGATTGGACCGTGCTCGGCACTATTTTAGCATTTGATCAGGGGGATGCTGAAGTTAATTTGATGTCTACTCAGGCAGCGTCTTTTATGCCGTGTCCATTTGAACCAATCTATTATTTTTGTTTGTAGATTGAGATGCTTAAGTTTGTTTTTATGGTGTGTCTATGTAAGGAGGCCATGAAGGAAAATATTATCGGTGATGGATGTTTCTTTCTGGATAATCTAGACGCTTTATGCTTATTACATTCTAAGTTTGCATTGTGTAGTTGAAGATGGAATTGTCATTTCCAAATTGGTTTGAAGGTTCTCTTTCTTAAGTTCTTAGGGTGCATAATGTAATTGATCCTTCTGTTTTTGTTTATTGATAATCAGACATTGGATATAACATGTAAACGAAGCTGTTTAAACATGGATTTCTGTATAGAATTTCAATTGGTAATTTTAGCATTTGGATTTTTAATTCTGAATGACTGGTTGCTCTGATATGAAGTTTCCTAATTGGTTTTGTCTTCGGGATTTCTCACTGCAATTTAGTGTATATGGATATTGCTTTTAAGATTTCTATGTATATGAATATTGCTATTAAGATTTCTATCTTCCAAGAGGGATGCGTTGATCAGGTGGGTATATGGAAGTGTAGTAGGAAGTGCATGGGGATATGAATTACTTCTCCTTAAAGTTTTAGAATATGATTTCTTTGTTCATGAATCGGGGCTTCCTATTTCAGGTTTTTCATTGTTTCGGACTTGTCATTATTAGGTTCCAGAAACAACTCAAAAGAATTGCTCTTAATTAGGGAAGGAAGTTGTTAAAATTGTGCTCATTTCTTGTGCTTCTGGTTATGAATATACCTCTCTGTCAGATTTATTTGTTTTGTAATTAAAAGAATCTGTTAGTTAAGTAATTCTTTGGTATTGGGCAGGAAGAAGGAAAATGCATCGAGGCTGTCAAGCCTTCTGTCCCTCCATTGAATTCTGAATCTTGCCTGCCTCCCAGAAAACGTCTTCTTGTTGGATTCAGGGGGCAGAATGGATGTGTGCCACCTTTATCATCTTTATCCTCCTCTTCATCATCCACGTCATGGTCATCATCATCATCTTCACTATCATCATCATCATCATCATCATCTTCACTATCATCATCATCATCATCTTTGTCTCCACCATCTATTTCATCTGTTTCAAGTGAATTCAATGTACATATTCGTAAACTTCTATATGGCAATGCATGGTTTTCTCTGTCACCTGAAGAGATGATTGAGGCGTCTAGGTCAGCAGCTTTAGCTGCTGCTGAAATTGCAGCTGCAGCAAAGGCTACTGCTTTGGAGAAAGTGGCTGCAGCAACTAAGGCAGCTGCCGCTGCCAAAAAGTTACTTGACCTTGTGGCCTCCACTTCTGATAAAGCCCTTATCAAGGAATCCTATAGGAAAAACAAGCCCAAGAAGCAGATCCCAATTAAGCTGTTGTATAAGAAACGTGAAGCTGGAAGAGCTAAAGGTAGTGGTAATTCTTTGGTTAGAAAGAAGAGAAACCCAGTTCTCCAGGATGTGGAAAGTGGAGAAAGTCTGAAGGAGGTGGGTCATGATAAGGCTTTGGGAATTCATAAGCATGTTGATGATGAAGAACTAGCTCTCCAGCTGCATCGTGCCATGAATAGCTCTCCAAGGATTTTAAAGAAGGCCATGAATACTGATTCACAGACTGACTGTAGAGCCAACGCTTCTGATCATTCAAGGGTTGTTACTCGCAAGAAACACAAAGGACCCAAGTTTGCTTCATTAGAAAATGTTCGAGTCAACTGTGATCCTCAAATTTGTAAAGCCACAATGACATCTTTACCTGACGGAAATGGTAGTGTGTATGTGAGAAGTGAACAATCTACTTCCTCTACAGAAAATGTTTCTCCTGCAGAAAGGGTCTCCAATCGACCTTCTAATGAGTATAATTACCAATCACACAAGGAGAGAGGAAGTCACCCCCAGGTTGAGGGAGTAGCTGGCTACTTTATGACTGATGATAAGCAACACGTTGATACCCTAGAAAGTAATAGTCTTGGCAAGGCATCATATAATGGTCCAAAGATAGTTGTGAGTCCATGTAATATTAGAAACAGTGAGGACCATTCAGTTTATTCACTTCCTTTAGAGTTTGGTCAATGCAGAAGGTCTCAGGTTCTCCAGCAAGAAGGGTTGGAACCACAAGAATTAGCATCAGCTGAGGCAACTGAATCACAATGTTATGCTGATAGGCTGAAATCTGAGCATTGTCATAAAGTCATAATCACACCGACTTCATCTGAAGAGTGGGAACCATCTTTTATAGGAAACTGCAAAAAGTTTGTATTCCCACAATCCCAGTGCCTTGCAGCAAGCAAAAGTTTGTGCTCTCTACATAGTAATTCTACATTTACCACCGGAATTTCTTCCATCAAAGTTGATGAATGAGGTAACATCTTTGTACATAGCTGTTACAAGTTTTCCCCTCTAATGTAGGTTCCATTAGTTTCATGATTACTTTTTCCTTTCTTCTCTCAATGCTACTCATGTTTGGATCACCCCTGCATGATCAGTTCCAAGCTCAGATGAATGAAGACAGTTGCATTATGTAGCCAACGGCCAGCATAAAACTTTGTTTGGTCTTAAGGGGTGTGACACTTTGAGTATGAATACACCCGATCCCATCCAAATTCGGAAGTTAAGTATGGTTGGGGGAGACTAGTTCTATGATGGGTGACCTCCTAGGAAGTCATGGTGTCTAGTCAATCCCACTTTGTGTAGGAAAAGGCTTAGGTAAGGTAATGTTAGGTTTTTCCTTTCTTCTCTTAGCATCCCCCTTGTCCCCATCCCACCCCCTTTTCTAATAACATGAAATAACTATCAAACCTCAAACACCTATTTATAGTACATGGCACTTGTGTTAAAATGTAATAGGGTTGGGCCAATAGGACCCATAAGTTTATGTTTGTAATCAAGTTCCATCAGACCCAAGCCACCCGGGCCAAGGCCTTTGATTGTGTATGAGTTATTTGATTTTTTAATAAAATTAATTCAGGGATTTTACCTGTTTTCTAACATGGTGTTGCATGGAAATAGCTGCATTAGGGTCGTTTCCCGTTTCAAAGTGACAGGGAAAGTGGAAATTTGTTTTAGTGCCTTTTTGGCACATAGGAAGTCTTGAGTTTGAATTTTATTGCCAACTTCTCATTTTTTCTTTACGATTTTCCCCATATCTTCACACACACACACACACACACACACACACACACACACACACACACACACACATATATATATATATATTTGCTGTTTTCCATTTTCACTTTTAGATATTTATCGTTTCCTTTTCCCGCTTTGTTTCCTAATCTATCTCTAGGCCACATAGTATGGGACTATTTGTAGCATAAGCCATATCCGATCATGGGTTACTCTTGGAACTCTTTGTATTTAATTATAATAGCTATGTGACTCGAAGGATCTTTTTTTCTTTGTTGGCATGCATGTTGATATTAATCAGCAATTTTATCCAGTGTTGTCCGACGCGTATCGCTGGGCTCCACGATACAGGTGTATCGTATCGTATCGTATCGTATCGTATCGTACTTTAATATTAAAAAACTATAAAAATTATTTAAAAAATCAATAAAATTAGTAAAAATCCGAAAAGAAACAAGAAAATTCTGGAAAATTTTGAAAAAATCTGGTAATTGCTTTAAATTCATATAATGCAAAGTTTAGCACAAATTGAACATTTAATATTGAACAATTGCATCCAAAATTATATATTTTGAATCAAAAAATGAAATACATTTATATTTTACATATTGTAAATTTGTATCAGGATCATTAACTAAATAATCTTCATCTTCTCCTTGATGATGTTGTTGTACTTCAAATTAATTCATGCAATGCAATGTCTTCTTCAGTTAGGACTTAGGAGTGCATTTTCTTCGTTATCTTCCATAATTCACTCATGTAATATATCAAAATTAACAAACTGCTATCTTTGTACATGTAGTCATATTTGCTAATTTTCATATGTGAGCAAAACAAAGAGCTCCATTTCTTTGATTATTGAGTCTATGACACCTTAATGATGTTATATTATTACTTGATAATGTCCCCTTTTTCTCTTATTGGAGACTAGCTTTTTAACTAATGCATGAGCTTCATTTCTCACTTCACAGACTGAGTTAAGCCTCACACACATTGATCATGTTCAACTCAATGGAAGTCATGTAACGTGAACCTTAAAATAGTGAAGTTGTGAAATCCCTACTCAATGAACCGAGAGAATTAAATGTTTTTAATTGTTTACGATCTTATGAAATTAGAAACTGTTAGCAAAAATATACCTAAAAGTTGTAACAGAAAGGGAAATGATTTTGTCATAATTTTTTTTTTTATACATTATTTTTATTAAATAAATGAAATTATAAACCCAAATTATAAGCATATTGGAGGATGCCTTTAAGGGAAGTGAAGAGAGGGAAAGAGAGGGCAGAAACATGCAAAAAAAATTTGAAAAAAAAAATTTTTTTGAAAAAAAAAATTTGAAAAAAAAAAAATTTGGGCGTATCGCCCGTATCGTACGATACAGTACCGTATCGTACGATACGGCACGATAACCTGTATCTTACGATACAGGTTACCGTATCGTATCGTGGCTTCCCACGATACGATACGTATCGCACCGTATCGTACGATACGGTGCGATACGGATAACACTGATTTTATCTGAATTTTGTTAACGTTTCCTGAAGATTAGTATATACACATCCATTTTTGACAAATTTTTTCCTAACATCTGTAATCTATGTCATTTAACAATTAAATTTGAGTTTCTTTTCATATTTATCTTTTTGTTATTTGTAACAAAATTTTTATCATTCGGTTCTTATTGAGATCTTCTCAAGATAACAGAAGAATTTAAAGATCTTTGGGGGTAACTTTTCAATTGGATTTTTTCTTCAGCAAAAAATCCCGAGAATCATATTTCCTTCATCTTATCTTGTGTAGAGTTTGTTTTTATGGAGAAACTTTTTCAAGAAATTAAAGATATTTGGGGGCAACTTTTCTCCCCTGTAATTATTATGGAGTTTGTTTTTATGGAGAAACCACACATCCATATCAACATTTTCAAATTTGCTTCAGTTATCATGTGCGTGCGTGTGCAGTCAATCATCATGTGATGTTGCAGGTGTTATCACTGTTACCTTTTAAGTAATATGCAGAACACCTGGTGGCCTGTTTTGCACGTATACCACATGCATATTTTTCTATGATCCATAGCTCTCAACTATCAGTCTCCTACTCATGGTTGAAGGGGATATCCCTACATGTTGAGAGGGATATTACTGAAAGGTGGCCAACTAGCTGTTCTGTTACATGTACTGGGGTTATGTATACTCGTGGTTTTGCTTGGTGCTTTATTGCCCGTCCAGCACTGTGGAGTTTTTGGTGTTGCGTCCTTAGTTCTTCAAAAGCCCAACCAATTAGTGATCTCCACTACCCATGGCATAATCGGTGCATGCCACTAGCATCCATATGCACACATTGATTCTGGAACAACTTGTTCTTGCAAATTATGGTAAATGCTTTTTATGTTGATTCACATCGTTATGATGCTTTCTTTTTGCTTCATATATTCACAAGATCTCTTTTTGCTTCGTATATTCACAAGATCTCTTTTTGCTTCGTATATTCACAAGATCTTGTGCATGGTGCTATCCCAAACTCCACTGCATTAACATTAAATAGTTAAGTTCAGAACAACATGGTTAGGTTGAACGCTTCGTGGCACATGCTATTTAAGATGTCTGCTTGCCTTTACTTTCTCCTTAGATTTTAGAACCTTCTCATTTTCCGTGGTTTTTATCCTACTTGCTGAACCTGATAAACAAATGTTGAATCGATGTCATTAAGCCTCATTGAATGGGACAAAGCAGGTCAGAACCGCAGCGTTCACAATATGTTGAGGAAGTTTCTATTTTGTTTCGTGCCTACTTCATATGTGGTATTGAAATATTAGATGTTAAGTTGCTTTCATTCTCATTGCATTAGAAACTAAACTCTAGTAGTAACAAGAAACAGATGTTTATGATAACTTATTACGTGCCTCCTTATGGGTATTTTCCCCCCTAGTAAGTTATCAGCAATGGCTGTGTCAATTTAGCTCCTACTGCAAAACACCACTGAAATATACTGGCACGTATTCTTTTCATGAAGAGAAATAAGGGCACATCACCTTCTTTGGATTCCACACAATGTCTATGTCACACGGGTGCGGGATACAACAAATTTCAAAAATTTTGGGTGCGATAACACGGTTAGGGTATATAATATTATATATTATATATGATATTCAAGCTTCAACAAGTGAGACATCAATTAACATAAGTATATGACAATAGCAAGTAGCAAAACACATAAATAGTAAACAACTACTAATTTCATCATAATACACAAATCAATCTTCACTATCCGGACCCATTTATCAAAAAAGATCCGAACTTCAAAATCGATACCAGATTTTGAAGCGTGGAATATCCACACAAAAGGAAGTGAAGAAGGTCCGTATTGAGATATTTTTCTATGTTCATTGGCGGAGTTTCATGGGAGATAATGGAAGACAAGCTTAAGGAGCATTTTGGAAACTACGGTGAGCTAACTCAGGTGGTCATCATGGGAGATAAGGTCACGAGTCGACTAAAAGTCTTCGGTTTTATCGTCTTCACGGATTACTCCCTCTTTGATCGGGTTATGTACGATAAATATACCATAGACGGTAGAACCGTGAGTTACAAAAAAAAAAATTGTATTTTTTTTTTGCCATGCCGCACTGACACGGTGTCGGTGTCGGTGTCGCACCCATGTTGAGGTCGACACTCCATCCCTTAGAAGTGTCTGTGTGACTTAGCACAATGTTACTTAAAATATCAATGTTCATCACATGTTCCTCCGGTGCAACACAGATTGTGTGCATGTTTCTGTGTGTGCGTGTGTTAGCCTAGTAGGGCGTTTCAGATGGATCAGCCATCTTCATCCGAATAAAGAAGATATCAAGGCACATGTTTAACTTAGATTGGACCGTCAAAGCTAGTTAGGGATGAGAAATTGCGTTGCTTGCTGAGTGTGAAAACCTGCAACATCTAATGACACTTAGAAAACTGTAATCGCATGCATTAGAGTACCAGGCAGTCTAAGCAAGAGCCTGGGCAGAATTTCAAACTATTAAGGTATGCTTGGATATGCATTATGTTTGTCTGCGTTTGGACTTCACAAAATATTTCTCATGTACTTCATGTTTCGTATTTGCAGATTGGTTTTTGAGGCATGGGAAACTTCATTCGGCAGCTGGCTGTTGGTGTATCTAATACGTGTAACTCAGATCAAGAAAGAACATAGGGACCCTATCTTTCATCTGCTGGATCTTTACAGCATATATTGTAAGTATTGAACCTCAAAAGACTAACATATGCCTTCCAGCAGAGAGTAAGGTATCTGTGTTACTTGGCCTGAGAAGCAAACAGCAACTGTACTGGATGATAATTCTTGTTGTGCTGCTTTCCGGCGTTACCAAGAATATGTTTCAGTTCTATTGCATAAGGTCTTGTTAACGTGAAATTTTACGACACACACGCACACAGGATCTCCTCGAGGATGTAGATGGTTCAATGTCATTACTGGTTGCCCATGAAGGGCCATCGGGTCCAATGGGAGAACTTTAGCATTATATGTATATATATATATATATGTATGTATATGGTTCAATGTCATTCCTGGTTGCCCATGAAGGGCCATCGGGTCCAATGGGAGAACTTTAGCATTATATATATATATATATATATATATATATATATATATATATATATATATATATATATATATATATATATATATATATATATATATATATATATATGTGGTGTGTGTGTTTTCCGGTTGGTTGCAGGAAGGCAGGCTAATACGTTAACTGGTTTTAGCGACTGGCAAAACGAGTGTTGCTGTTTAACACTTTAACAGAGGCAGAGGCCTCAAAAGCAGTGTTTGTGAAACCGGATCGGTCAGTGAACCATGGAACGCACCAGTTAACTGCAAAGGAGGCTCGACTGGTTGGATCTTGGTTGATCTGGTAATATATATTATATATATAGTGATTGGATCCAGCCTGTCCTTGACATTGGCCACATTGTTTTTCAGGAGAATGAGGGGAATAAGTTTGTCTTTTGGGTTTTTTTTGAAAACCTTAAAAAAATTAAATTACACTCTGTACAACGAATGGGCATATCAAAAGTGGGTGGTTTTTGTGTATATATATATATATATATATATATATATATATATATATATATATATATATATATATATATATATATATATATATATATATATATCGTGTGTACTACCTTTTAAAAAAGGTATAGTGCACCATAAAAATAAGATATTAAGAAAGATAAAAATAAGTAAATAATAAGAAAAGTAAAAAAAACTGCTAGTTTGTTGCTTGACTAGTTTTTGAAACCCTGTTTACATTGTCAAACTGAACTGGGCCTATTTCCGGTTCTCAGTTCAACCGGTCCAGTTTCACAAAGACTGCTCAATAGACAATAGTGTTGAAGGAAGCTATAAAGCACGACCGTACCTTTTTGGATGTAAATGCTACTGTCACGCGAGATCAAGTATATTGTTGTCTAAGTAGAGGCTTGGTTGTAGTGATATAAACATACAATTGTGGGACTCCATGACAGTCGAACTGGCACGAACCCATTCTGTTGATAGCTTGATTTAAATTACAAATAAAGGATTTTCTGTACTTTTGTGGGATAATACAATAAACATTTTTTTGTAACCAACGTAAATTTATTTTGTTATTCTTTGTCTTGTTTAATACAACTCACATTTTCTTATCGGAATTGGATTGAGTTTTTGGGTCTGGTTGAGTTCAATTTCAGGAAGATTTTTGGATTGGTTTGAGAGTAAGAAGCTTGAGCTTGCACATAAACTGCTCGGTTTTATGCCTAAATGAGCTTACATCTTTCCAACACAAGCAGTTTAAGTTTCTCAAGCAAGCTCGCTTTCAGCTTATCTAGCTTGTAGTTCATCTTGGTATGAGCCAGGCCAGAGATGTGTGTGTGTGTGTGAGAGAGAGAGAGACTAGTTAGCTCTATCATGTGTGTGTGTGTGCACGCGTGTTTAACATGGCTTGGGTGCATAGCTTGAGCAGGCAATAGCTTCTTTACTTTTCATGCGTACAGGTGTGTGTGATCCTAGTTAGCCCCATCATGTGTGTGTGCGTGCGTGCATAACTAATGGTTTGGATGCATAGCTTAGGGCACGCATTTACCGGAAAGCTATCAACCAAACTAAGTTCCAAGAATCTGATAGAGATGTTAACTTTGTTAACACGAGTGTTTGAGGTTTAACATTCATTCAAGGCCCACATGTCAAGATCCAACCAGACCTGCTCGTTCCAAGTACCGCATCCAACTCAATAAGACCCTCTTTTGTTTAATTTGTTGTTTTTTCACAACAACGTGACCATTCAAGATCCAGGTTGTACAAGCAGAAGCAACCCTTTGGACCCTTGCCCCCCCCTCTCTCTCTCACTCTCTCTCTCTCTCTCTATATATATATATATATATATATCTCTCTCTCTATATATATATATATATATATATATATATATATATATATATATATGTATATGTATAAATATGTATGTATATATACATTTTCGGGTGTCTGGAAGCCACAACTTGGTCCACTTTCGGGTAAAGCCCTCTTAGAGCTGGTTTTCTCCACTTTTAAGACTGAAACTCAAAAGCTTGCATAAGGGAACAACTGCCGAACCACTTGAACCAACCAAGAATTGGTTGACCCACTTTATATTATTGTCTCTAAATGGTTTGCCTTCATTAATAACGAGATGGGATCAAAAGTAACAGTTGCATCACCTTCATGAAGTTTTGGTGGCTTTCACACCCTTCTCAAAACACTTTACCTATCCAACCAAAACCAAAAGCGAGCCTTCTCACGCTTAAGTTGGGTTTGATCACACCCATTGTTAGTCACCATTGTGCTTAATATAGGACCTTCCTTTTTTCGGTGCAATGGCGAGGCCAGGCATTGAACGCATGATCATCTTGTGAATCCACCCCCTATCCAGTTGAGCTATTACTCGTTTGTCAATATAAAACATTTTATTTACATATAAAAAATGTAAGATAATTTTCTAAGTAGCACCCTAAGTTAAATCATACCTGATGTGAAAACAGAGTGCTTACACAAACGTATTTGTCATGTTGTGAGTTTAATTATTCTTGGCATGTCATTAAATTCAATTATTGCATTAGTGAAAACTTAGTGGGTCACGGTTCATTAACATGGAGATTCCCTGAAAATGACATCAAACAACATTTGGTAGTCACCATTTAAACTTGATTTAAACAATAGAGCATGTTAAGCATAACCTAATTTGCTCCTAGTACTAAAATACTGGTGTTAACACAAAGGGCATAATGTCTCACACATGCACACACATCCCATGTTTCACACACACACACACATAGCCAAAGGTTTGTTTTGTATCTTCAAAGTAGGAGTGTTCATGGTTCAGTTCCAGCCTCAACCTCAAACCAAACCGTTAGTCTTGGTTCTCAACTTTTAGAGAACTCAACCACCGACACTAATTGATTCGGTTTTGAATCACGGTTTTACTTATTTAAGTGTTTTGTTAAATACAATATATTATGCTATCCTATTATTTGGATCTATATATTTTATATGTATATGAGGTTATATAATTCATATATATAAACTTATCAAGATTTATATTCATATAAGTATATATATATATAGGAAAACATAATCCTACCTAATTTTGATATGCTCACTCATGCCTATCAAATATTTTTTGGTGGTATGAATGTAATTTAAAAAATTTAAGGGTTTACAATAAAAACATGATAATTTTATTATACTCATGCTCTTTGCTCCTGAAAAACAATAATCGAGCATGAGTGATAATGTAGGAGGAGGCAATGCATGCATAATTTAACATTTTTTCCTCTAAAAAGAATACCAATGCACATATATCTCAAGTTGGGTCTCACTTTCTCTAATTTCAATGAGGAACTTAGTTTGCATTGCTTTTGTTGGTTACCAACTCCAAAATAACCCAAAATGCACAACTTAGAGGTTAAGAAGATCATCCCAAGAACTTTACAAAGCATTGGCTTGTGCACAAGTAATGATCATGGAAGTCCAACCTTGACTACTCATCGACGAAGTTAAGGCCCCTCGGAGCACATTTTAGTGCATTGAAACCGCCTTTCGAGGGGTTGCAACAACTCAACATAAAACTCGAAGACTAAGACCCTCCTCCAGTGGCAGTGGCGGATCTAAAAACTTTTTTAGGGTGGGGCAAATATCTTATCAAATGGTTTAGGATGGGCGAACTATGTATTATAGTCCATAGATCGGCCATCGGGTATAGATTTTGAGTTGATTTTCAAAATTTAGAGGCAGATGCCCCACCTCACGGCTCAATGTAGATTCACCACTGGCCTTACCGAATTGAGGATCCATCTAAACACTAAGCAGCTAAGGTGGAATACAAGTTTAACTGAATGTTTAAGAGGAATAACTATTTTAATTAACCAACTTTTGGTGTGTTCAAGTGGTTTGGGCGCTTGTTTCCCTTAAGCAAGGGCTCAAGTTCGAATATTGTGAATAAAGAAGACCAGCTGGTAGAGCTTTACACCTATAGTGGGCTGGCTCGGCTCGAACCAGTTTAGTCGAAGTCTTTGTGCCTTCCGGACACTGGTGGTTTAGAAAGAAAAAAAAAACTCTTCCTTTCCTTACGGTAGAGAGGCAGAGGCAGAGCCAGCACAATAGTGGGGCGAATAAAAGTCCAATAAATTCAAAATAATAAAATATTTTAGTAAATGAATCGAAAGAGAAAGAGAGCGAGAGTCAAAAATTTATTCCGTCCTTGACCCGAGGATACTGGTGCACCGTCGTAATCTGTCGGCAAAGAGAGAGAGAGAGAGACTCACCTTCTCTGTTTAAAGCACACCCCTCCAAACCAAACCTTCTCTCTCTCTCTCTCTCTCATGGTCGACCATCCGGTGGTACATTCCCGGCGGCTCCTGGACTCGGCGCCTCAGCCGCCGGTGGACGGGACGGTGGACTCGGATGTGGTGGTGATCCTGGCGGCGCTGCTCTGCACGCTCATCTGTTTGGTGGGTCTGGGCTTCATGGCTCGCTGCGCCTGGCGATGCCGCTTTCTCCGCCGCTCCGGCGACGTCCCGGCTGGCGTCGACCCCTCTGCGAACAAGGGTCTCAAGAAGAAGGCGATTCGTGCACTCCCCATAGTCGTCTTCAACTCCGATTCCGGGAAATCCACCGACTGCGCCATATGCCTGACGGAATTCCTCGCCGGAGAGTCCATCCGCGTGCTCCCACTGTGTGCTCATTGCTTTCACCCCTCCTGCATCGATACTTGGCTCTCCTCCCACTCTTCGTGCCCCTCTTGCCGCCACATTCTTGCCGACAAGCCACTGCCACTGCCGCAGCCGCAGCCGCAGCCGCAGTCGGCGAGATGCCAGAGGTGCGGATTGTTGCCGGAGAATCCTTCTTCGTCACCGATTTCTGGCAGATCCGGGGCTTCTGCTTCTGGATGCGTTGTTCACGACCATGGTGTTTCTTCCAGTTCCAGAGAACCGGATCCAGACAGGTTCTTGCCTTAGCTACCCAAAATTTCTGTACTCGCTGTAATTCGTAATGCCGATACAGAAAAGGGGTCTCTTCTCTCTCTTTTCTTGATTATACAAATGGTTTTTAGCATGTAAGTATTGAGATAGAGATATGGTTAAGCTTTCATTGTAAATTAACATGATGAATGTTGGGAAAACACAAAGCTAGGAAAGACACTTTTGTCTGTGAATTACTTGGCAAATTCAACGATCAATTTGCAAATGATGAAAATCGAGACCCCTTGATGCTATCAGATCCGTTTGGTAGCATTGACATGAATTTGTTTGCTGTGTTTATGAAACGTCTGTGCTCAATTAGAGTTTTCCATCTTAACAAGAGGAAGGAATCTCAATGGAGCATAATTTGTAGTGAAGAAAGAGGGGAAGTGCAGCGCAAAGTTTGGGATCCTTTGTAATTTTCAGCTCTCTCTCTCTCTCTCTCTTGTGGATGGAGCTTGATTTTCCACCATGAACGAACTGAAAAGGGCAATGTTTGCACCTTTAATGGTGATGGTGGAAATTATAGTTATATTGTGAAAATCGTCCTTGGGAGTTCAGGCGAGATCATGCCTTTTCCGATTTCGAAAACGCCTGCAGCATCAATAGAATTGATATCTGTTACTGGAATTTGATGTTGTAAACTCAAAATAGTCATCGACTGCATTCTTTTGGAAAAACTCACTGTATTTATGTGATCTACAGGGGGCAAAGATCTTTGAATCCGTCTTGTACCTTGTTTGATAAGTAATTGAATTATAAGGGTTAAAATCGACCGTTTTAGTTTCCTTAGCTTATAAAATTTTATTCACGCAATGGAAAAGTTCTATTAGTTCCTATGGTCTTTCAGCATTTTGTCTACATCTTTATGGTTGGTTATTTCTCTAATAAACTTCAATATACATATACATATATATATATATATATATATATATATATATATATACATATATATATATATATATATACATATATATATATATATATACATATATATATATATATATACATATATATATATATATATATACATATATATATATATATATATATATATATATGCATATATATATAGTCCCAAAGGCCATTACTGTCCCAGGAGAGATGACCCTCCCTCCCCTAGGATGGTAAAGTGGACACAAGAAAATCCGCACCAGTTAGCTCACCTAGCAGTGAAGGATACCAAATGTAGGTACATGAACTTGACCCCAATATTATATAGGTGAATGAAAATCAAGACACTTTGAAGTAAGGGTGTTCATGAATATTTCTCTAATAAACTTCAATATACATATACATATATATATATATATATATATATATATATATATATATACATATATATATATATATATATATACATATATATATATATATATACATATATATATATATATATATATATATATATATATATATATATATATATATATATATATATATATATATATATATATATATATATATATGCATATATATATAGTCCCAAAGGCCATTACTGTCCCAGGAGAGATGACCCTCCCTCCCCTAGGATGGTAAAGTGGACACAAGAAAATCCGCACCAGTTAGCTCACCTAGCAGTGAAGGATACCAAATGTAGGTACATGAACTTGACCCCAATATTATATAGGTGAATGAAAATCAAGACACTTTGAAGTAAGGGTGTTCATGAAACCGCTGGCGGCTTGGTTCAGTTCAGTTCAGTTCTATCAGGGAAAAAAAATCTGGCAGTTCAATTCATGGTTTGAAAATGGTTACATATTAATAGTGGAGATTAAAGCTCAACTAACATGGATGAGACATGATAACTTTAGAACCAAAACTTGGGGATTGAAATATTTTTCCATCACCATAAAAGAGAGGTCTTGTTCAACCTAATTCATTAGCTCACTTGGCAGGGCTCTCTCACTTCCATGACGCAGGTAGTAAGTTCGATTCTTGGGGTTTACATACATACATGCATGCCTCTGTGTGTGTGTGTTAAGGCTTTGGCCTCCCTTTATGACCCTCCACGAAAAGGGAGATCTTGTTGAGGAGGATCTTAAGGGTCCCTTAACCCCCTCAATGATTAAGAAAGTATCTATAACTTTTTTGATTTGGGATAAAGGGAAACCACTTGCATGACAGTTAAAATAAAAACCCTTTTTCTCAAAAGATCCATTTCTCAAAAATAGTGGTAAATTTCCAAAGACACGCTGATAAATGAGCCAACCCATTCGCTGTTCGAGCTTGTCCGACTCATGGTAGGCTCGTACCTGTTAGGTTCATGATCTAAAACGATCCGAACATGCTCTGGTTCATTTAGCTACACGAGCTCAAGCTGAACAGTTCATGTTAGGTTCGATACTAGTATGATATCGACTAGTTAAGCATATAAAACTTTTATGTGCACATATGCTAGAAACCATGCCAACCCGACCAATTGGGGATCTATAACATAACTAAATGAAGACGATTTTCAATCCTGCAAGAAAGTTTATGAAGATAAAATTTTTACTTAATTTATAATCAATAAATATGTAGCCGACCCTGTCTAGTATGGGAAAAGGCTTAGTTGTTGTTGTTGTAGTTGTTGTTGTTATAATCAATAAATAGTATTTTAACTTAAAATTAAATGTAGAGTGTGTTCTCTTCTTATTTTGGTCTACTCAAACAAGCTGAGCTGAAAATAACAAAGATCTTGAGCATGATGCTCTTCTTGAGCTCGTTCGACTCGTTTACCGGCCACTTCAAAGACTCACCTAGGCAGGATGACCAAACTCTGTATCTAGAAAGAAGACTACATGGTTTTGAAAATATCTTGCCACCAAAAGTATGTGGAGAAGGCTCCAAAATCATATATGAGAATGGACAAAACTTCAAATGAAACAGTTCAAGAATTGACATAAACAAATCGTTTAAGCTCACACTGAACCTAATCTTCAACATTTTTTCATCTTAAAGTAAGCAATTGAACAGCACAGGTTTAGGCACACCCACCGAACCTAGTGCCTTTACTGTAAAGGGAGCAGTTGGATAAAGATCTCCATGTGGGTCAATCCAATCAAAACTGGTTTATGGATCATAGTTATCCAGTTATCCCATCACTTATCTATAGAGGTGATAATGCTTTAGGAAATGAAACTACCTCGAGGTTTGGTTGGTCCGGTCATCACTTCGACCGCCTTTTAGTCCTCGCCTTGGCTATGGGGTTGCGACGACCGGAGTGAAGTTGTAACAAGGTTGCCATACTCTCGGTCACCTTTCCAATGAGAGGTAATGCTTGTTGGTTGCACTAGTGTAAATTGGTGTTTTTCCGGCCATTAAAACTATCAGGAGAGGCATTTCCGATAGTTCAATTGCCAGAAATAGGTCAACCCCCCCGAAATAAGTCCACCAAAAAAATATAAAAAACGCTCAGAAATACATGAGAAACCGCCGGAAATAATATATGAAGTCGGAACCTCTGAAAAAAATGCAATTCCGGCACTGCTTGAGGACCAAGAACACGAGCTAGAGCCTTCTTTCGTTGTGATGCTTAATTTAGGCTGGTAAACCAAACCTAAAACCTTTAAATTTCTTCCTCAAGTGGAAGATGCAGTGCTTGGGTAAAGATTTTCATGTGGGTCACTCCAGCTAGAATTGATATAAAGCGCATAGTTATCCTCTTACACATCTATAGATGTGACAACAGGTTGGGTTCGGGTCATATGTCCAAATTGATACCTCTAAAATAATATACGTAGTACAGCAGTTGTGACTTGATGTAAATCACAAGCGTATTGCTAATGGCAGCTGTACCATAAATATATTTTATGTATAATACAAACATAGGAGTGTTAGTATACGCTATAATGGTAGAATACCCTCGGTCGATACTCTTGTCGAACAATACGGACCCAGAACTGTAACTGAACACAGGGGTCCCAGGTTCAGTTATGTTTCTTCTCTCCATGTCATCGGAACCACCGTTTCAAACCGCCAGTTTTGGTCTTCTTTTTCTATAAGTTTTTTTTCTAAATCTTTAATTCTTTTAGTGTTTCATTTGCAGTTCCGGATCATATATGATATATCAGGCATAGTGACGGATCTAGAAACTCTTTTAAGGTGAGGCGAATTAGCTCCTGTAATGGTTTAGAGTGGAACAAACTATGTATTATAGCCCATGAAATCTCACCATGAGCTACAGACCTTAAGTTGAACTTTAAAGTTTCGGGTGGAACGAGAACCCCACCTTCGTTTAACGTAGATCTGCCACTGGTCAGGCATGTGGTTGGTGTCGGTCGGGCCATGCACAGGTCAATACTGGCACAGAACCAGAATCGGATGGATGGATGAGGGCCAGGGCGCCCATTTATTGTCTCGGGTTTCGTTCCAATTGTGTCATTCATACTCATGAACATGACCCTTTTCTTTTCGTGTCACTCTGGGTAGTTGAGAATACACTCCAGGGTTGCATTCGTGTTGGCTTTCCGTGTTGTTCTAATTCCCGATAATTTTCGTGATTCAAGTCGTGTTCATGAGTGTCTTATCCAAAGGCGAGCTGATTTTTTCCTGTCACCTTGGATGCACATGATTACGGGTTTTTTTGGCTCGTGTTCGTGTCAGATTATCTTGCCATGCCCGGAAAGTAAGTGGACAAGACGGTGCCAGGGCCAACCCGGGGACATGTAGATGGGATTTGTTCCTCTCGCATGTGGGTATGTGTAGCTTTATCGCGCAAGGCATGATCCTCATCTCTCACAGAGGATACCTAACAGAAGATTCCTCGCCAAGATAATGAAAACGAAAGCGAAAGGATCCCCCTGCATGAAGAATAGGCTTTTAATAAAGATGGTAGGCCATAGAAGATAATGTGATGGGAGAACCCATATGAATCTAATCACTGCAACACGAACAGGTAGTAGTGGATCATGTGATGCACCTGAAACAATGGCTGCTTGAAAACGCAGAGAGTAGAATACACAGTATTGACATTCAAAAGCACTGGATCTCGCATGGTGTGGTGAATCTGTGTATAATATGCCGGGACTCAATCGTGAGCCACAGCTTTTTGTCGATCTTTTTGATTTCGGTAGGGCGCGTAATGCTTTTGGAAAGATACAGGAATCCTTATATGTGAGCACATGCAAAATGCAAAGAGTAATACTGGCTTCCAACTATCATGGGAATAAAGTGAACTGAACAAATAAAGGTGCAATCAGCAAAAGATAATGGAACTCATTGCTTCCACCAGTGGAGCATACAGAGACATGCAAGCTGATAAAGACACAGCACCGGAAAACATGGAATCCTGCCCATGGATTTAGTTTTCACATAAAAGAACACGATCAGATAATACAAGATCAAGCCCACCAGGGGGCCCTTGATACGGGAACTACAGGGCCGCTCTGATGACTATTGCAGCTAACAAGGAGAACTCGTGGATGCATGGCCGAACAAGAAGCAGTTGCAGCAGAAGTCCGCACACCACCAGAGACGAGGGAAGAAGAGAAGAGAAGGAATAAGAAGACGAAGGGGACGAACAGTTACTCGTTCATAGTTTTGACGAAAAGCAGTTTGCTTGTGTTTTTTGTATCATCTTTCCCTATTCATTTTATATATACTTACCCTTTTTTTTATGATGTCATTTCATGTTTATTCCAAACATTTTTATATCTTTTATAAAAAATAAAATGATTTTTATTTTTATTTTTTTTATTTTTTAAGTTTATCTTTTGTAAAGGTAACTCATGAAATACAAGAAGAGAACTCTTCTTCCTACATTTAATGATTGTTGAGGTTTAAAATGACCACCACTAACTTACATCTATCACTTAGTCACTTAAATCAATTTATGATACTCTAGTTTTACCTTCCACTTGTTTTAAGATTTTTTAAAGTTGTAACGTTTTTAGTTGTAAGGTTTTTCATAATTAATATATTTTTTCTTACATAACAATGAATAAAGTATATTTCTACACTCAAACTCTAGGCATATCTCAAACCCATGTACGTAACATGTTTAGTGAAAAGGTCTTTTAAGATATCTCTAGTTAAGGGGTCACTCAACATATCATTAGTTGACATATAAGATATAAATATCTCATTTCTTTTAAATATTATCATGAACATGGTGATATTAAACCGTTATATGTTTGTTTCTACAGCTATCAACTCCACTATTAATAAGAGTAATAGTTGCATTATTGTCACAATAAATGACAACATGCTCATTGGCTATTTTCAGCTTCGGATATTGTATAAAGCGGCTTATCCAAATGGCACTTAGTGCAGCCATACTGAAAGTAACATACTCAACTTCTTATGTATGCAATATTACACAACCCTATTTCTTGAAAGTCTAAGGAACACCACCACCTTCAAATAAGAATATTTGATCGGTGATTGACTTACTATCATCTTTCTTTTTAACAAAGTCAGCATCTTAGTATACTATCACTTTTAGTTCATCAACTTGAAAACAAAGTTTTAAGTCTTTTGTTCCTTTAAAATATCTTAAGATCTTTTTCACATCTATCAAATGGTGCCAACCAAGATCACTTTCATATCTACTTAAAAGATCAACAACAAAGTTGATATCAGGTATTGTACACAACATCGCATATATAAAGCTACCCACAACTTGTGCATAAAGAACATTAGGCTTGTTTTCTCCCCCACAAGGACAATCAACCTTACTCAGTTTGACCCCTTTTACAACGGGTGTAATTATAGACTTGCAATCATTCCTTTTAATTTTTTTAGTATATAATCAATATATCTCTCTTTACTCAAACATAGAAGTTTACATTCTTTGTCACGAGAAATCTTTATTCCTATAATATAGAATGCCTCTTCCATATCATTCATTTCGAACTTTGAGTTTAGTCATGAGTTACTTTCGACAGTAATTTTGGGTCAGGAATTACTGAATTAGCTACTGTCAAATCCCTGGTCATAACTAGCATTTGGTTGACATGTTCAACCACATTGTCTCATTTTTTCAGTTTATCTATATTATATATTTTTAAGAAGTAACTGCATATGAAGTTTTAATATTGTATCATATTTGACTATTAAGGAATCAAATAAATCTTTCAGAGTTTTATAATCCTCAAATACTCTAAGGAGATCATCCTTCGTATAGGTAAGTATGATGGTTCTATCTAAGGTGTCATCCTTGAAGAATGTTAAATATATTTCTTTTTCCCTTTTGTTCTTATTTTGTTAGAGGAATTACTGATTCTTTTAAGACATAATCCACACCCTCTAGTGTCAAGGCCAATGAAATTCTATGTTTTTTAGTTTGAAAATTTAAGCTATTAAGTTTTAAAGGCATAAAGAGAATATATAAATTTTAAGGCTAAAACTAAGAACAAACAACAAATTATTAGATTTAAATATGAAATCCAATTATACACACTATTAATTAGCCAGATACTCAACTTTAAATAGAACCATGCATCAAATAATAATTTTAAACAAACCCAATGTACCATTTTAGAATAAATCAAAGGACCTAACATTACTGTGTTATTTCAGAAATAAATGAGAGATAAAACTATAGTTTTCCCTTACTATCTGTTATTGTAAATTCCTTATTGTTAGAAGGGTAGATTAGTAATTTGATCAGTCGATCTTGTTTAAAAATATTTCAAAAAAACTTAAGGATAGGATTGTAAAATTACTTCATGGTTCTATAGTAATTTTAGAAACTAGTCAAGGACAAAAGAATAATTTTGCCCTTATAAAGTTATCAAACACATGGGTACAAAACCATATTCTTACTTAGTGGCAGGCTTGTGAGTATCCTATACCGTTAGGGATAACTTTGGAATTTCACAAGTGGGCATCAATTTGTTCTCTTGTTGCCTTTTGAGTAAGCAACATTTGTTGATCTTCCCAACAGGTCTTGCTTGACGATAAAGGGCCTATGCTCCAATTGCCTTAGGCCAACTTCAAAAAGACAACTTCGAACTCACCTTCCACACATAGGAAATATCTTCTCTTTTGTTCTTTTTTTGTAAGAAAACTTGTGTGTCTTAATAGATATAGTTGAGAACTGAGAGGTTCTGATACCAATGTCAATTATTGTAGCGAATAAGATGAACCCATGGATGCCTAGCCGAACAAGAAACAATTGCAGTAGAAGTCCTCACAACAGCTGAACAAGAAAAAAAGAGAAGGAAGAATTCGAAGAGAACAAACGATTACTCGCATAAGATTTTCATGAGGAGCAATTTAGAGATTTTTATATCTTTTATAAAAAGCAAAAATTCGAGAAGAAACCCTTCTTCCCACACTTATCATTGTTTCTGAAAGTAACTACCACACTCCATGCGACGCAAACATGCACACTTTTAAGTGTGGCCCATATTCACCGTGAAGTTCGTGTACCGCGGGCTCAACACAGAAAACCAAATGGCGGGCCGGAAAAAACTCAGGTTCTGATTTTGGTTTTGGATGTAAAAGAATGACGAGGAAAACTACCATGAAGATGGAAAAGATTAATGTATGTGCATCCTGCGTGCGGATCCCAGGTCATGTTCACTAACAGTCGTCTGTCTAAAGGTTATATCCGAGTTTATAGATAGATTTTAATGTTTAATCTCCGTTTGGTAGAGGGTTTTTGAGAGGGAGTCAACCTGTAGAGTTGCAATGGTAATGGTTGAGTCAGTTTGTTTGATATAAGAAATGTTAAACAAGATGGAAATGATTTGGCAGTGTCATCCCCCATCTCCCCCGACTAGTATAGAGAAGAATGGCAGAAACGGATGTCAGTTCTATCATATTTTCCGGTCCTCTGTCAGTGTGTACCTTGGTACGCTAGCTCCCCACTTGTTATCATATACTACGCTTAAAACATTTCAAAGTAACCAACAAGCAAAGCTCATATGGCTTCATCTTATCAACATGAGTTCTCCCACTAAAAAGACTGAGACATTCAACCGAAGAAGACAATCAAAAGACACATGCAAGATGTAGCATTATCCTACAAAAAGTAAAGAAAAGCTCAATTAGGAATAAAAAGAGTCTTCCCTCATATGCTTTTGTACAATCCACTTGGTTGCAAAGGGTTTTTTGTAAAAAGAGGGGATATATTATGTTGAGACATATTCTCCAGTAGCGAAATTTGCATCCATACGTATAATCCAAGCAATATCTACATACAATGATTTGGATTTACATCAGTAAGATGTAAAGACAACTTTTCTAATTGGAGATTTAGAAGAAATCATATACATGCAGCAGCCCGAAGAATTTGTGGTAGATGACACAATTAATACATCAATCAATACAATCGGTTTGCCTTATACAAATATTCTCAAGGACCCAGTACCCAAAACTTTCGAGAAAGTATTATTTCCCATATAGACTCGATGTTCCCCGGGTTTGTATTCCATCAGATCCATTGCCCCTTCCTTGGTCTTCGAGATGTACCATGTAGCTCCTAAGTCTATCCACCAACCTGTCACCAGGAGGTGATGTTGGAGGTTGACTACTTCCAGCGATGTACTTCGATTCTGTTCTTGCCTAGAGCTTCAGTTCGCCTAGAGAGTCTGCAGCGAAATTCTTTTATGAATTTGTTTGAGGTTTCCACATAGGGGTTTCCTGGGAGAGTAACTCGGTTTGGTTTTTCCTTTTTCACAGTATTTTCCTGTGTCATTTCCTGTATTGCTGCTCTGTTTATATAGAGCAATGTGCTCCTCCCTCTTCCCGGATTTTCCTCCTACGACTTCCCTCATCTAGAGTGTTAACCAAAGTATTACTGTAAAGTCTAGTAATGTCTTCTGGCTATTATGATCCTTTATTATCTAAGATACAGGTAATTGTCTAGATGATCAGTCCAACCGTTACCTTTACTGGATGGATGGTTGAGAATGACCACAACACATCATCTCCACTTGGCCATTTGAGCCAAGTGTACAGACATACTGGTTTCCTCCCACTCTTAGAGGGTTTCTCCTAGTACTATCTTTTCATGATTGCTACTGCAATCAATACCTGTTGTGTGGTTATTTCCCTTCACAATAATCTTTCAGTTTTGTGGTTATTTACCTATACAACACTTTTATCCGTTGTGTGGTTATTTCCCTATACAACAATCAAATATACCTCAAACTCATGTTTGTAACATGTTTTGAGAATAGTTCCTCTGTTATGCCTTTTGTCAAGGGGATTGCCAACATATCATTTGTTGGTATATATGATATGGATATTTCCTTTCTCATAACCATGTCATGAACGTAGTGGTATTTCACCATTATATGCTTGCTTTTTGAGCAATCAGCTCCACTTTTGATAAGAGTAATTACTGCATTGTTATCATAGTAAATGGTAACTGGCTCGTTGGTTATTTCCAACTTCAAATCACGTATGAAGCGGCTTATCTAGACAACACTCATTGCAGCCATACAACAAGCTACATACTTAGCTTCCTGTGTATGTAATGCTACACAACACTGTTTCTTACATTCTCAAGAAACAACACCACTTCCAAATAAGAATATTTGTCTCGAGGTTGATTTGCTGTCATCTTTGCTCCCAGTAAAGTCAGTGTCTAGTATCCTACCACTTTCAGATCATCTGTTTGAAACCACAGTTTCAAGTCTTTTGTTCCTTTCAGATATCTTAAAATCCTCTTCATAGCTACCCAATGCTGCCATCCATGATTACTTTGATATCTACTTACAAGACCAACAACAAAGCTGATATCAGGTCTTGTACACAACATAGCATACATCAAGCTACCCACAGCTTGTGCATAAGGAACATTAGGCTTATCGTCTCCTTCATCGGAACAATCAATCTTACTTAATTTGAACCCTTTTGCTACAGGTGTATCTGTAGACTTGCATTCACCAATTTTAAACTTCTTGAGGATATAGTCAATATATCTCTCCTGATTCAGGCATGAGAGTCTAGATTCTATATCTCGAGAGATCTTTATTCCTAGGATATAGGATGCTTTTTCCATATCCTTCATTTCGAACTTGGAGTTTAACCATGACTTGGTTTTGACAATCATCTTGTTGTCGTTTCCAGTCAACAAAATGTCATGTATATATAACGATAGGATGACAAAGTATCTCCCACAGTTCTGGACATATACACAGTGATCAAGTTTATTAGCCACAAACCCAAGTTCTATAATGGTATTTTGAAAAGTCAAATAACATTGGAGAGGTGATTGTTTCAGGCCATATAGGGATTTTTTCAACCTATATACTTTATCTTCTTCGTCTTCAACCACAAATCCTTCGGGTTGCTGCATGTATATGATTTTTTCTAAATCTTCATTTAGAAAAGCTGTCTTTACATCTAACTAATGCAAATCCAAATCATAGTATGCAGATATTGCCATGATTATACATATGGATGCAAATTTCGCTACTAGAGAATATGTCTCAACATAATCTATCTCCTCTTTTTGTGAAAAATCCTTTGCAACCAACCTCGCTTTAAACTTGTTGATTGTACCATCGAGCTTATATTTCTTTTTCAGAACCCATTTATAGCCTATGGCTTTCCTTCCTTTTGACAAATCAGCCAATTCCTAGACTTTTTCTCAATGAATTCAATTTACTCATCCATGGCTTTCCCTCAGTCTGATTCTTTAGATGAGTTCATAGTTTGCTGATAAGTCAAGTTATCAGTCAACTCATCTAAATCCACTGAATTACACACTTCTTCTGCAAGATAAGTGTGATAATCCTTTAAGTAGGACAGAGGGGCTCTTGGCCTTTTATGTGCACTTAAGGCTTTGGTAGTTTCAGGAAGATCTTCAATGGGCTTAAAACATGATTGGTCTAAATCGACCATATTATCAACACATTTATCATTGTTTTTCACGATGTCATTCTTAGTATCTTCTAAGAATTCAATATTTCTGATTTCAATGAGTCCGTGGTCCTTATGATAAAACCGATATCCTTTTGAACCTTTTGAATATCCAATAAATATACATCTTAAGGACCTACTGTATAGCTTATCTCTAGACTGATCAAGGATCTTTATATGTGCAACAGATCCCCACCTCCTAAGATGACCTAGGTTGGGTTTTCTTCCAAACCACATCTCATATGGTGTAGTGTATACAACTTTACACGGTATTCTATTGAGTAAGTAAGTTGTTGTACTTACTGCTTCTCCCCAAAATACCCTTAGAAGAGAGACATCGATCAACATAGACCTTGTCATATTCAGTAAAGTTCTATTGTATCTCTCAGCTATACAATTTTGTTTAGGTGTCCTAAGCATTGTATTTTGCTTTGCAATACCAAAGTCTTTACAGAATTCAAGAAATTTTGTCGAGGTATAATCACCACCTCTATCTGATCTTAAGACTTTGATTGAATGCCCTAATTGATTTTTCACTTCTTGATTATATTCTCTAAAAGCATCAAGTGCCTTAGATTTATGTGCCAAAAAATATAGATACATATATCTAGAGTAATCATCGATAAATGTTATAAAATAACCCTTTCCACAATGTGACCTTACTCTAAATGGTCCACATAAATCTGAGTGAATGACCTCCAACAGGGTTGTTGGCCTTGTTGAATCTTTGAAAAAAACTTTCCTTGTATATAAGCTTCATACTTGTTGAAAGTATTTTCCTCAAATCCAGGCAATAAGTAAAAGTTGGACAGTTTCCTCAACTTTTCCAGACTTATATGCCCAAGGCGTTTATGTCATATATTCACATCAACAGAAAAGGCACACTCAATATAAGGAGAAGAAGTACCAATTTCATTATCACTTAGTTTAAAGAGACCATGCTCTACATCAAATTCCCCAAAGAATAACATTCTCCCATATTTTCCCACAATCACCTTGTTAGGGCATTTCTTTACTAAGGCATGGACCGAGACCAAATTGCACCTTATAGATGACACAATTAATACATCAGTTAATACAATCTGTTTGCCTTGTACAAATATTTTGAAGGACCATGTATCCAAAATATCTGAGAAAGTATTATTTCCCATATAGACTCGATGTTCTCCGGGTTTGTATTCCTTTAGATCCATTGCCTCTTCCTTGGTCTTCGAGATGTGTCGTATAGCTCCTGAGTCTATCCACCGACCTATCACTGGGTGGTCCATATAAAAGCATTCTGAAATCATGCAGATTATATCCTACTTCTCCGACTGTCCGTGCTGTGGGTTGTTTCCTTCACCTTTTTTATTGTGGCAGTCTCTTTTGTAGTGTCTTATCTTTTCGTAGTTGAAACACTTAACTCGAGAAGAGGTTTCCTTCGATTTCTTAAAATTTTGACTAATTTTCTTGTTATTCTTGACAAACTTCTTGTTTGGTTTATTTTTCTTCTGGTTGTTTTAGAGCTAGACGCTATGTCATCTTGGACCACTAGCAACTATTCTTTCTTATTTTTGATCATGTGTTCTTGCTCTATTGCTAGTTTTAGGGACAATTCAGAAAGGTTAATTTCAGACCCTAACCTCATGGCAGTGGTGATCATGTTTCATGACAGGGGCAGACTGTTTAATATTGTTAATATATGCATCGGTTGTAGGATGATTGATTTTGTCATTGCTAAGTCCCTAGCCATTACTAACATGTGGTTCACATGTTTTACTACATTATTTCATTCTCTCATTTTGAAGGAGTTATACTTTTGTAGTAGCAACTGCATATGCAACTTGGCAGTTGTATAATATTTGGTTGTTATTGAGTCAAGCAATTCTTTAGTGGTCTCGTATTCTTCGAAGACCCTAATCAAGTCATCCTCTATGTAAGTCAACATAATTGTCCTTGCTATAATGTCATCATTTAGAAATGTTTTATACATTTTTACTTATTGCTCAGTTGCGTCTAGAGGTGGCAGACGCACAGTTTCCTTCAACACATACTCAACACCTTTAAGTGTTAGAGCTAGTGAGATTCTCCTCTTCCATGTTTCGAAGTTAAGATCGCTCAACTTTTCAATTTTTGCCAACTTAGACACACATATTCTAGAGCTTATTTTTATGTGTTTGGCAATAATAACAATTAAATGGTCTAAAAAGGAGACAAATATAAAATAAAGAGCACACATAGCAAGAATCACGTTAGAACGATACATAATATCATAAAAACAAACCAACGATAATTCCATAAGCACTTTGGATAAACTCGTAAACTATCCCAAAGAATTTCTGCCTTTGAACTTTTTTTTCTAATAATAACAAGGGCAAAACCATAATTTTAACTATTTGTCCTCATCTAATTTTTTTTTAAAAACTTAAGGACAGACTTGTAAAATTACTCTTTGGTATTTTTGTAAAATTTGTGACAGATCGGAGTTAAAACTGTAATTTTAACTCTCAAGCCGAATCTGTAATTATTTTAAAAGTACAGGGACAATCCTATCTTTTCACTAAATGACAAAACTAAAATTATCTAAACTGGGAAGGGCATAAATGTAAAATGACAGCTCGGTATTTCGTAATTTTTATAAACTACTGAAGGGCAAATTTTACTTTTTGCATAATAAGGGCAAAATAGTCTTTTTACCCTAAAATATCTGGACAGTTTCGTAATTTCGTATAGTGGCAAAATCATAAATATGAAAAATTGGCCTGGGCAAAACGGACTTTTTAGTCTACTGCCTGTGGTTTTCTAAGCTACTATGAAAAGAGGAGAGAGAAAGGAAAATTCGAGAGAGAGAGAGAGCGGGAGACAATCAGTTGTTTGCCGATCGTCGGCGTTCTCCTTTTTTTTTTCTGATAGAAGGATGGCAACGGAGAGGGAGACGCAAGAAGAGTCGACTGGCAACTCTGTCGTGATTTTTTTTTTGTGTGTTCCGCTCTACGGCGGTTTTGGCCTGTTCTTGTTTGCCGGCCTTGAGGTCATTGGCGGTTCCTGTCTGCCTGTCTTCTGGCCATGGGAGGCTCCGGCCTGTTTTGGCCTATCTTACTGACTTTTGGTCGTGGGCGGCTCCAGCCTGTTCTGGCCTGCCTGCCTGCCTTCTGGCCGTGGGCGGTTCAGGCCTCTTCCTTTTGCTACCTCTTATTTTCCTTTCTTTTCTCTTTTGCCTATCTCCTCTCTCTTTTTTTTTTGTTTTTCTCTTCGTCTGATAATCTTTTTACTTGAGCGATTTTTATTTGCAAGGTCAGTGACGAGGCTCTGATACCAGATGTTGGAGGTTGACTACTTCCAGCGACGTGCTTTGGTTCTATTCTTGCCTGTAGGTTCAGTTTGCCTGGAGAGTCTGCAACGAAATTCTTTTGTGGACTTGTTTGAGGTTTCCACACAGGAGTTTTTCGGGAGAGGAACTCGGTTTGGCTTTTTCTTTTTTATAGTATTTTCCTATGTCATTTCCTGTATTGTTGCTCTTTTATATAGAGCAACGTGCTCCCCCCTCTTCTCGGATTTTCCTCCTACGGCTTCTTTCATTTGGAGCGTTATCTAGAGCGTTACCGTAAAGTCTGGTACCGTTGTCTGGCTGTTATAATCTTTCCTTATCCAAGATATAGATAACGGTCTGGATGACCAGTCTAGCCATTACCTGTGCTGAATGGCCGAGAATGGCCACAACACATCAGTTATGTCATTCATTCTATTTTTTCCAACATTACAATAGTTATTTATAGGCCTTCCTCGATGCAGAACAATTGAATCGATCACTGTACATGATTTCTAAACTTCTAACTCACCGTATTATTGTATATGGTTTACCAGTTGTTACCACCATTATTTCGAATATCAAACCCTATCTACACCCATATTGTCGTCTTCCTTTTTAAGTCCGTTTGAGAGCTTGCCACATACTCCTTTTATTTTTCGACATCAACAAAAACCAATGAGCAAAATCATTAACCAAAAAATTATTTAGTATCCTTTAATACCATAACGATATATTTAGGAGATTTTTTATGTTGTTTGAGAAGTATAAAAAGATGATAGTTGAAAGCCACCTCTTTATTAGTTTCATGTCTTTGCGTGTTGTGGGTGCGTGCGTATAAGTTGTATGGTAAGTATCATATGCCACACTATATATTCTACCATATCGTAAACGTCTCTTGACTGATATATATATATATAATATGTTGTGGCCATGGTCTCGATACTGCATTGATTTGCTTTTCTACGCACTCAATTCTGGTACCTTGAAGTTCTTTCTGCAATCTCTTCCTTCAACAATAACAACTATAATTAACCTTTTTCTCATGTTAGATGGGTAAAATTTATAGTAGATCAATTCGATAAAGTTTTATGTTAATCATTAGAAGCCTAACATAATTTTCTTTCTTTATTTGAGCTTGAGATCAATGAGAGGAGTTAAGCTCTTCCTTCTATAGTGAGAAATAAAGCTATGATCGGTTATTTAGGTCATGGTATTGGATAGAATGTGCATTTAACGACATTTAATTTATATTGGTGTCCCTAAATATTTAATTGATATATGTGAGAGTCCTAAAGTATAAAAAATAATATATGAGGGACTTTTGCAAGAGATGACTAAGAGATAAAGTTTAGCCCATATTGAAAAATGTGACAAATTCGCTAGTCCTTTTATATATTTGGTAGCTCATAAACTTTAGTTCAAAGAGCTTGGGGAGAACATCGATACCACACACGCGCACTGGCTTGGGCTTGTGGTTTGGGTTTATCTTTTTACATGAAAAACTTTTGATTTAACGGTCAAGAGTTTTTCATGATTACGAATATGGATAAGATGAGATGGTTCCAGATAAGACGGGACAAATTGCTGCTAAAATGGTGCATCGTTTGGATCGGATCTATGATCCGTGATCCACACATGTACCCTATAAATAGGTGATTAGGTGTCCTTCTTAAACATACAGTTTTCACTCTCTCTCTCTTCCCATCTCTTGGTTTCGTCTCTTTACCTGTGGTGTTGCTCTAGTCCCTATGCTCCTGGTTAGTCTCTCTCTACCCCAACCATAAGCAACTGAGGTGTATTCGAGGTCGTCTCGAAGCTAGGTACGTTCTCTTCGAGTTGTGTGTGTTTTATCTTGTAAGGAAGGTGCAAATACCCGTATGTATTCTAGCGGGGCACTGATTTCTCTAAGGCAAGTTCGCAAGAGCGACTCGTACAGATAAGTTTTTTATTTTGCTTTTGTTTTCTGTATGGCTTGATTATGACTTATTTTGGATTTGCAGCTGTTGTTTATGATTGGAGCATGTTTACATTTGTTGCATATTATTTTATTATACATGTATGTCTACGGTTTATACCAACACATGGTGTACTTATAACGAACATGTACATCGTGAAAGTTATTCATGCTTTTCAGTTGTTTATGTGCTGCGAATTCGCTTGAAGTTTTTTTATGATAAAATTTGCTTTAAGTGCTTTAGAACGAGTTAAGATTATGCTTATGAACTAAAGACAGATACTGAAGAACTAAATGAATTGGTAAAACAAAGGATTCAAACACTTGGTATTGTAACTCAAAATTATGAACAGATCGTTATAGCCTTGACTGAAAGATGAAGGTGCCTATTTCTTTTATTAAGCCAAAAGTTTTTGAAAGAGTGAACCGTTCTTATGATCTTTGCATTATGTTTGGAGATGCAGTGAAGCTCGACCCGAATAACTCCCCTTCTTGATCCATGCAAAAGTTCGCGCGACATACACCAATTTAACACCATATATGACTATGATTAATATAATAATCTCCTTGATTATTAGGAGTGATTCTATTTTGTCCACATTGATATCTTTGGGTAACAGTAATAGAAATATCTTTATGCTTTTTCAAAACTCTTTAAAAAATTTAAAATTACATTAATACCGTTTAAAAGTAATGTATGAACATAAATGAGTGTGTTAGTGTGAGCATACTGAAAACTAAGATGAAAGTTATTGTCTTTCATTCTTCTTGACACAATAGAACCTACATTGTTGGCTTACGAACATCACCGAGAAATATCTCATTTATGCCGCAAACATATACATAGCAGTAAAGACAACTATTATCAATCAAATAGTTAAAAGATAAAAAAGAAGGATGGCACAACAATCAATACCTCACCTAGTTAGGGTGTCAACTCCCAAGTTGAAAGTCATGAGGTCGATATCCACGAGGTACATCAACTCTTATGCCTAAGATCTTTTGTAACAAAAGAAAAAGATCAACATTCATATGTTGAATTCTGTGTAGACAAAAGAGTATTTTTGAGGTGACTTACACTTATATTTTTAGGTGAAGCGTACTTATATTTTATGTTTATAAAACAGTTATATATATATATATATATATATATATATATATATATATATATATATATATATATATATATATATATATTATATAATAGCGGACCAATTAATTTTTTCAGATTTGGAGTGAAGTACGTCTCAAATCCCGTGAAGTCTGCCTCTGATTCAATTGATACATCGTTCAACTCAAGTCTGCATAGTGGGATCAATCTCAATTCATCTGAAAGTCAAGATGTGGCTGTTAGGCCAGAAAGGATCTAATGGGGGCCAGGACCTAAAAATGCCGTGTTAGATGTTTTATCAGTATCCCTTGTGGCCATTGCGTCCCAATGAGATCTGGTTCGAGTCTCATATGCATATGAATGCCGTATTGGGGTCCAGATTAGTTCCACCAGGGTCTAACTTTCTCTACACTAGGGTCCACGAGTACCGACTCCTAAGGTTTTCGTACTAGTTGATCAAGACAACCTTAAGGACTATTCTAGTCGAGAATGTTAGGTGAAGGAAAAACTATACCACCGTATAACCCTCACTAACCACCAAGTTCAATTCCAGTTCCACCATCAATGGAACTGGAACCAACAGTTCTAAATTGAACATTCCATGTTTATATCTTTTAAATTTCAAAAATTTAATGAATTTTTTTCTGGTTTTGAGCAGTTCAGAACTCAAATCGACATGTCTAATTTTAAGGTCAATAGTTCAATATCGGAGCCTGCACATCCGATGTAAACGATCGACACTACAAAGCACAATGCACCTTACCAACTGAAATACATAAATCTTAAATCGATTAACATAGCCACCGTGTTTTGAGCCATCTTAGTGATGAACATAGCATCTATTGGTGTATGATATCTACTCAATATAGCACCAAGAGCTTTAGATGGACATGTTCGGTTTTGGGTAAATCGAAACCGACAGTTGGAAACAATCGGTTTTGGTTTGAGTTTTAAATTGGTTGAAACCGACAATTTTATTAAAATTTAAAAAAATATCAGAACCGACGGTTTGAAACAGTCTTTTCCGGTTGTGTAAAAGGTGAAACCAAAACCGAACCAAATGAGTCTCAGTTCCAGTTCTGGACCAACCGATTCTTGACTCAGTTCAGTTTTGATTGGAGCCCTCGAATCGGTTGAGCTAACGGTCTCGGTGCATATACATTTTGAAAATTTGACCTCTTTTATACGGGCACCTCTGTGTCAAAGTCGGTGTAATAAATAGTACAATATGGTGCAAGGTATCCAGCTCTTGGATTGGTTGGATCAATATGGCCCATGTATTTTGAACTTTGAGTTTAGTCATGAGTTACTTTCGACAGTCATTTTGGGTCAGGAATTACCGAATTAGCTACTGTCAAATCCCTGGTCATAACTAGCATTTGGTTGACATGTTCAACCACATTGTCTCATTTTTTCAGTTTATTTATATTATATATTTTTAAGAAGTAACTGCATACGAAGTTTTAATATTATATCATATTTGACTATTATGGACTCAAATAAATCTTTCAGAGTTTTACAATCCTCTAATACTCTAAGGAGATTATCCTTCGTATAGGTAAGCATAAGGAGATTATCCTTCGTATAGGTAAGCATGATGGTTCTATCTAAGGTGTCATCCTTGAGGAATGTTAAATATATTTCTTTTTCTCTTTTGTTCTTATTCTGTTAGAGGAATTACTTATTCTTTTAAGACATAATCCACACCCTCTAGTGTCAAGGCCAATGAAATTCTATATTTTTAAGTTTGAAAATTTAAGGTATTAAGTTTTAAGGGCATAAAGAGAATATATAAATTTTAAGTATAAAACTAAGAACAAACAACAAATTATTAGATTTAAATATGAAATCCAATGATACACACTATTAATTAGCCAGATACTCAACTTTAAATAGAACCATGCATCAAATAATAATTTTAAACAAACCCAATGTACCATTTTAGAATAAATCAAAGGACCTAACATTACTGTGTTATTTCATAAATAAATGAGAGATAGAACTATAGTTTTCCCTTACTATCTGTCATTGTAAATTCCTTATTGTTAGAAGGGTAGATTAGTAATTTGATCAATCGATCTTTTTTAAAAATATTTCAAAAAAACTTAAGGATAGGATTGTAAAATTACTTCATGGTTCTATAATAATTTTAGAAACTAGTCAAGGACAAAAGAGTAATTTTGCCCTTATAAAGTTATAAAACACATGGGTACAAAACCATATTCTTACTTAGTGGCAGGCTTGTGAATATCCTATACCGTTAGGGACAACTTTGGAATTTCACAAGTGGGCATCAATTTGTGCCCTTGTTGCATTTTGAGTAAGCAACATTTGTTGATCTTCCCAACATGCCTTGCTTGACGATAAGGGCCCTGTCCTCGATTGCCTTACGCTAACTTCAAAAAGATGACTTCGAACTCACCTTCCACACATAGGAAATATCTTCTCTTTTGTTCTTTTTTTATAAGAAAACTTGTGTCTTAATAGATATAGTTGAGAATTGAGAGGTTCTGATACCAATGTCAATTATTGTAGTGAATAAGATGAACCCATGGATGCCTAGCTGAACAAGAAACAGTTGGAGTAGAAGTCCTCACAATAGCTGAACAAGAAAAAAAGAGGAGGAAGAATTCGAAGAGAACAAACGATTACTCGCACAAGATTTTTATGAGGAGCAATTTAGAGATTTTTATATCTTTTATAAAAAGCAATAATCCGAGAAGAAACCCTTCTTCCCACACTTATCATTGTTTCCGAAAGTAACTACCACGCTCCATGCGACGCAAACATGCACACTTTTAAGTGTGGCCCATACTCACCGTGAAGTTCGTGTACCGCGGGCTCAGCACGTGAAAACCAAATGGCGGGTCGAAAAAAACTCAGGTTCTGATTTTGGTTTTGGATGTAAAAGAATGACGAGGAAAACTACCATGAAGATGGAAAAGATTGATGTATGTGCATCCTGCGTTGCGGATCCCAGGTCATGTTCACTAACAGTCGTCTGTCTAAAGGTTATATTCGAGTTTATAGATAGATTTTAATGTTTAATCTCCATTTGGTAGAGGGTTTTTGAGAGGGAGTCAACCTGTAGAGTTGCAATGGTAATGGTTGTTTGATATAAGAAATGTTAAACGAGATGGAAATGATTTGGCAGTGTCGTCCCCCATCTCCCCCGACTGGTATAGAGAAGAACGACAGAAATGGATGTCAGTTCTATCATATTTTCCAGTCCTCTGTCAGTGTGTACCTTGGTACGCTAACTCCCCACTTGTTATCATATACTATGCTTAAAACATTTCAAAGTAACCAACAAGCAAAACTCATATGGCTTCATCTTATCAACATGAGTTTTCCCACTAATCCGACTGTGACATTCAACCGAAGAAGGCAATCAAAAGACACATGCAAGATGTAGCACTGTCCTACAAAAAGTAAAGAAAAGCTCAATTAGGAATAAAAAGAGTCTTCCCTCATATGCCTTTGTACAATCCACTTGGTTGCAAAGGGTTTCTTTGCAAAAAGAGGGGATATATTATGTTGAGACATATTTTCTAGTAGCGAAATTTGCATCCATACGTATAATCCTGGTAATTTCTGTATACAATGATTTAGATTTACATCAGTAAGATGTAAAGACAGCTTTTCTAATTGGAGATTTAGAAGAAATCATATACATGCAGCAACTCGAAGAATTTGTGGTAGATGACACAATTAATACATCAGTCAATATAATCGGTTTACCTTGTACAAATATTTTGAAGGGCCCAGTACCCAAAACTTTCGAGAAAGTATTATTTCCCATATAGACTCGATGTTCCCCGGGTTTGTATTCCTTCAGATCCATTGCTCCTTCCTTGGTCTTCGAGATGTGTCGTGTAGCTCCTAAGTCTATCCACCAACCTGTCACCGGGAGGTGATGTTGGAGGTTGACTACTTCCAGCGACGTACTTCGATTTTATTCTTGCTTGGAGCTTCAGTTCGCCTGAAGAGTTTGCAGCGGAATTCTTTTGTAGATTTGTTTGAGGTTTCCACACAGGGTTTTCCTGGGAGAGTAACTCGGTTTGGTTTTTTCTTTTTCACAGTATTTTCCTGTGTCATTTCCTTTATTGCTGCTCTGTTTATATAGAGCAACGTGCTCCTCCCTCTTCCCGGATTTTCCTCCTGCAACTTCCCTCATCTGGAGTGTTAACCAAAGCATTATCGTAAAGTCTCGTAATGTCTTCTCGCTGTTATGATTCTTTATTATCCAAGATACAAGTAATGGTCTAGATGACCAGTCCAACCGTTACCTTTGCTGGATGGTTGAGAATGGCCACAACACATCATTTCCCACTTGGCCATTCGAGCCAAGTGTATAGACATACTTGTTTCCTCCCACTCTTACAAGGTTTCACCTAATACTATCTTTTCATGATTGCTACTACAATCAATACCTGCTGTGTGGTTATTTCTCTTCACAATAATCTTTCAGTTTTGTGGTTATTTACCTATACAACACTTTTATCCGTTGTGTGGTTATTTCCTTACACAACAATCAAACATACCTCAAACCCATGTTTGTAACATGTTTTGAGAATAGTTCCTCTGTTATGCCTTTTGTCAAGGGGTTTGCCAACATATCATTTGTTGGCATATATGAGATGGATATTTTCTTTCTTATAACCATATCATGAACGTAGTAGTATTTCACCATTATATGCTTGCTTTTTCAGCAATCAGCTCCACTTTTGATTAGAGTAATTACTGTATTGTTATCACAGTAAATGACAACTGGCTCGTAGGTTATTTTCAACTTCAAATCACGTGTGAAGCGGCTTATCTAGACAATACTCATTGCAGCCATACAACAAGCTACATACTTAGCTTGCTACATACACAGCTTCCTGTGTATGCAATGCTACACAACCCTGTTTCTTATATGCTCAAGAAACAATACCACTTCCAAATAAGAATATTTGTCTCGAGGTTGATTTGCTGTCATCTTTGCTCCTAGCAAAGTCAGCGTCTAGTGTCCTACCACTTTCAGATCATCTATTTGAAGCCACAGTTTCAAGTCTTTTGTTCCTTTCAGATATCTTAAAATACTCTTCATAGCTACCCAATACTGCCATCCAGGATTACTTTGATATCTACTTACAACACCAACAACAAAGCTGATATCAAGTCTTGTACACAACATAGCATACATCAAGCTACTCACAGCTTATGCATAAGGAATATTAGGCTTATCGTCTCCTTCACCGGGACAATCAGCCTTACTTAATTTGAACCCTTTTGCAATAGGTGTATCTGCAGACTTGCATTCACCCATTTTAAACTTTTTAAGGATATAGTCAATATCTCTCTCCTGGCTCAGGCATAAGAGTCTAGATTTCATACCTCGAGAGATCTTTATTCCCAGGATATAGGATGCTTTTCCCATATCCTTCATTTCGAACTTCGAGTTTAACCATGACTTGGTTTGACAATCATTTCGTTATCGTTTCCAATCAACAAAATGTCATCTACATATAACGATAGGATGACAAAGTGGCTCCCACTGTTCTAGACATATACACAGTGATCAAGTTTATTAGCCACAAACCCAAGTTCTATAATGGTATTTTGAAAAGTCAAATAACATTGGCGAGGTGATTGTTTCAGGCCATATAGGGATTTTTTCAACTTATATACTTTATCTTCTTCGCCTTCAACTACAAATCCTTCGGGTTGCTGCATGTATATGATTTTTTCTAAATCTCCATTTAGAAAAGCTGTCTTTGCATCTAACTAATGTAAATCTAAATCATAGTATGCAGATATTGTCATGATTATACGTATGGATGCAAATTTTGCTACTAACGAATATGTCTCAACATAATCTATCCCTCTTTTTGTGAAAAATCCTTTGCAACCAACCTCGCTTTAAACTTATTGATTGTACCATCTACCTTATATTTCTTTTTCAGAACCCATTTACAGCCTATGACTTTCCTTCCTTTTGGCAAATCAGCTAATTCCTAGACTTTTTCTCAATGAATTCAATTTACTCATCCATGGCTTTCCCTCAGTCTGATTCTTTAGATGAGTTCATAGTTTGTTGATAAGTCAAGTTATCAATCAACTCATCTAAATCCACTGAATTACACACTTCTTCCACAAGATAAGTATGATAATCCTTTAAGTAGTTTCAGGCCATATAGGGATTTTTTCAACTTATATACTTTATCTTCTTCACCTTCAACCACAAATCCTTCGGGTTGCTGCATGTATATGATTTTTTCTAAATCTCCATTTAGAAAAGTTGTTTTTACATCTAACTAATGTAAATCTAAATCATAATATGCAGATATTGTCATGATTATACGTATGGATGCAAATTTCGCTACTGGAGAATATGTCTCAACATAATCTATCCCCTCTTTTTGCGAAAAATTATTTGCAACCAATCTCGCTTTAAACTTATTGATTGTACCATCAATCTTATATTTCTTTTTCAGAACCCATTTACAGCCTATGGCTTTTCTTCCTTTTGGTAAATCAGCCAATTCCTAAACTTTTTCTTAATGAATTCAATTTACTCATCCATGGCTTTCCCTTAGTCTGATTCTTTAGATGAGTTTATAGTTTGCTGATAAGTCAAGTTATCAATCAACTCATCTAAATCCACTGAATTACACACTTCTTTCACAAGATAAGTGTGATAATCCTTTAAGTAGGATGGAGTGACTCTTGGCCTTTTATGTGCACTTAAGACTTTGATAGTTTCAAGAAGATCTTCAATGGGCTTAAAACATGATTTCTAAATCGACCATATCATCAACACATTCATCATTGTTTTCCACGATGTCATTCTTAGTATCTTCTAAGAATTCAACATCTCTGATTTCAATGAGTCCGTGATCCTTATGATAAAACCGATATCCTTTTGAACCTTTCGGATATCTAATAAATATACATCTTAAGGACCTACTGTATAGCTTATCTCTAGACTCATCAAGGATCTTTATATGTGCAACAGATCCCTACCTCCTAAGATGACCTAGGTTGGGTTTTCTTCCAAACCACATCTCATATGGTGTAGTGTATACAACTTTACACGGTATTCTATTGAGTAAGTAAGTTGTTGTACTTACTGGTTCTTTCCAAAATACCCTTAGAAGAGAGACATCGATCAACATAGACCTTGTCATATTCAGCAAAGTTCTGTTGTATCTTTCAGCTATACCATTTTATTGAGGTGTCCTAAGCATTGTATTTTGCTTTGCAATACCAAAGTCTTTACAGAATTCAAGAAATTTTATCGAGGTATAATCACTACCTCTATCTGATCTTAAGACTTTGATTGAATGCCCTAATTGGTTTTCCACTTTTTGATTATATTCTCTAAAAGCATCAAGTGTCATAGATTTATGTGTCAAAATATATATATACATATATCTAGAGTAATCATCGATAAAGGTTATAAAATAACTCTTTCCACAATGTGACCTTACTCTAAATGGTCCACATAAATCTGAGTGAATGACCTCCAACAGGGTTGTTGGCCTTGTTGAATCTTTGGAAAAAACTTTTCTTATCATTTTTTCTTGTATATAAGGTTCACACTTGTTGAAACTATTTTCTTCAAATCCAGGCAATAAGTCAAAGTTGGATAGTTTCCTCAACTTTTCCAGACTTATATGTCCAAGGCGTTTATGCCATATATTTACATCAACAGAAAAGGCACACTCAATATAAGGAGAAGAAGTACCAATTTCATTATCACTTAGTTTAAAGAGACCATGCTCTACATCAAATTCTATAGAGAATAATATTCTCCCATGCTTTCTCACAATCACCTTGTTAAGGATAAACCTAACCTTAAAACCTTTCTTTACTAAGGCATGGATCGAGACCAAATTGTGCCTTATAGATGACACAATTAATACATCAGTCAATACAATCTGTTTGCCTTGTACAAATATTATGAAGGACCATGTACTCAAAACATCCGAAAAAGTATTATTTCCCATATAGACTCGATGTTCTCCGGGTTTGTATTCTTTTAGATCCATTGCCCCTTCCTTGGTCTTCGAGATGTGTCGTGTAGCTCCTGAGTCTATCCACCGACCTATCACCGGGTGGTCCATATACAAGCATTCTGAAATCAAGCAGATTATATCCTGCTTCTCCGACTGTCCATGCTGTGAGTTGTTTCCTTCATCTTTTTTGTTGCGGCAGTCCCTTTTGTAGTGTCTCATCTTTTCGCAGTTGAAACATTTCACCCAAGAAGAGGTTTCCTACGATTTCTTAAAATTTTGATTGCTTTTCTTGTTATTCTTGACAAACTTCTTGTTTGATTTATTTTTCTTCTGGTTGTTTTAGAGCTAGACACTATCTCATCTTGGACCACTAACAACTTTTCTTTCTTATTTTTTATCATGTGTTCTTACTCTATTATTAGTTTTAGGGACAATTCAGAAAGGTTAATTTCAGGCCCTAACCTCAGGGCGGCGATGACCATGTTCCATGACAGGGGCAGACTGTTTAATATTATTGATATATGCATCGGTTCTAGGATGATTGATTTTGCCACTGCTAAATCCCTAGCCATTACTAACACGTGGTTCACATGTTTTACTACATTGTCTCATTCTCTCATTTTGAAGGAGTTATACTTTTGTAGTAGCAACTGCATATGCAACTTGGCAGTTGTATAGTATTTGGTTGTTATTGAGTCAAACACTTCTTTAGTGGTCTCGTATTCTTCGAAGACCCTAATCAAATCATCCTCCATGTAAGTCAACATAATTGTCCTTGCTATAGTGTCATCATTTAGAAATGTTTTATACATTTTTACTTATTGCTCAGTTGCGTTTAGAGGTGGCGGACGCACAGTTTCCTTCAACACATACTCAACACCTTTAAGTGTTAGAGCTAGTGAGATTCTTCTCTTCCATGTTTCGAAGTTAAGATCGTTCAACTTCTCAGTTTTTGCCAACTTAGACACACATATTCTAGAGCTCATTTTTATGTGTTTGGCAATAATAACAATTAAACAGTCTAAAAAGGAGACAAATATAAAACAAAGAGCACACATAGCAAGAATCATGTTAGAACGATGCATAATATCATAAAAATAAACCAGCGATAATTCCATAAGCACTTTGGGATAAACTCGTAAACTATCCCAAAGAATTTCTGCCTTTGAACTTTTTTTTTTTAAACAATACTAAGGGTAAAACCATAATTTTAACTATCTGTCCTCTTTTGAAATTTTTGAAAAAACCTAAGGACAAACTTGTAAAATTATTCTTTGGTATTTTTATAAAATTCGTGACTGGTCGGGGTTAAAACTATAATTTTAACCTTGAAGCCGAATCTGTAATTATTTCAAAAGTACATGAGCAATCCTATCTTTTCACTGAATGGCAAAACTAAAATTATCTAAACTGAGAAGGGCATAAATGTAAATTGATAGCTCAGTATTTTGTAATTTTTATAAACTATTAAAGGGCAAATTTGACTTTTTTGCATAATAAGGGTAAAACAATCTTTTTATACAAAAATATCTGGACAGTTTCGTAATTTCTTATAGTAGAAAAATCGTAAATATGAAAAACCGGCTTGGGCAGAACGGACTTTTTAGTCTATTGCCTGTGGTTTTCTGAGCAACTATGAAAAGAGGAGAGAGAAAGGAAAATTTGAGAGAGAGAGAGAGAGCGGGAGACGATCGGTTGTTTGCCGATCGTTGGCGTTCTCCTTTTTTTTTTCTAATGGAAGGATGGCAACGGAGAGGGAGACGCAGGAAGAGCCGACTGGCAGCTCTGCCGTGATTTTTTTTTTTGTGTGTGCTCCGCTCTATGAAGAGACAGAGACATGTATGATGGTGCAAAAACATGTGTGAGGACTCATGAAGGAACGACAGACTTCTTTGAAGTTAATATTGGGTTACATCAAGGGTCAACTTTAAGTCCATACTTATTTATAATGGTGATGGATGAGTTAACAAAACATATTCAAGATGAAGTACCTTGATGTATGTTATTTCTAGATGACATTGTATTAGTGGAGGAGTCTAAGGAAAAAGTTAATAGAAAATTGGAACTATGGAGAGAAACATTAGAAAACAAAGGCCTCCGACTTAGTAGAACAAAGACAGAATATATGGAATGTAAGTTTGATCATTTGGCTACTTCAGAGGACATAGAAATTAAAATTGGCACACATTGCATTCCCCAAAAGGAAAGTTTTAAATACCTAGGGTCAATTTTTCAAAGTGATGGAAGAGTTGATGGAGATGTTACACATAGAATTAATGCTGGTTGGTTAAAATGGAGAGGAGCATCAGGTATTCTTTGTGATAAGAAGATACCATTAAAATTAAAAGGTAAATATTATAGAGTAGCAGTTAGGCCTGCCATGTTTTATGGTTCTGAGTGTTGGGCAGTTAATCATCAACATGTACAAAAAATGTCTGTGACAGAAATGAAGATGTTGAGATGGATGAGTGGTCATACAAGAAAAGACCGTATACATAATGAGGTTATTAGAAACAAATTAGGAGTGGCACCAATAGAGGATAAAATGAGAGAACATCGTTTAAGATGGTTTGGATATATAGAAAGAAGAGTAAAAGAAGAACCTGTAAGAAGGTTAGAAAAACTAAATTTGGAAAGTATTAAAAGAGGTAGAGGATGACCACAAAAGTGTTGGAAAGAAACAATAAAGAATGATCTAGCTTATTGGGAGTTAACTGCTAACATGGCACACGATAGAGATCTATGGAAACAAAGAATCCATGTAGCCGACCCCGTCTAGTATGGGAAAAGGCTTTGTTGTTGTTGTTGTGTGTGCTCCGCTCTATGGCGGTTTTGGCCTGTTCTTATTTGCCGGCCTTGAGGTCGTTGGCGGTTCCTGTCTGCCTGCCTTCTGGCCGTGGGAGGCTCCGGCCTATTCTGGCCTGCCTTACTGACTTTTGGTCGTGGGCGGCTCTAGCCTGTTCTGGCCTGCCTGCCTGCCTTCTGGCCGTGGGCAGTTCTGGCCTCTTCCTTTTGTTGCCTCTTCTTTTCCTTCTTTTTCTCTTTTGCCTATCTCCTCTATCTTTTTTTTGTTTTTCTCTTCCTTTGATAATCCTTTTACCTGAGTAATTTTTTTTTCAGGGTCAGTGACGAGGCTCTGATACCAGTTGTTGGAGGTTGACTACTTCCAGCAATGTGCTTTGGTTCTGTTCTTGCCTGGAGGTTCAGTTCGCCTGGAGAGTCTGCAACGAAATTCTTTTGTGGATTTGTTTGAGGTTTCCACACAGGAGTTTCTCGGGAGAGGAACTCGGTTTGGTTTTTTCTTTTTTACAGTATTTTCACAGTATTTTCCTATGTCGTTTCCTGTATTGCTGCTCTTTTATATAGAGCAATATGCTCCCCCTTCTTCTCAGATTTTCCTCCTATGGCTTCCCTCATTTGGAGCGTTATCCAGAGCGTTACCGTAAAGTCTGGTAACGTCCTCTGGCTGTTATGATCTTTCCTTATCCAAGATATTGGTAACGGTTTGGATGGCCAATCTAGCCATTACCTGTGTTGGATGGCCGAGAATGGCCACAACACATTAGTTATGTGATTCATTCTATTTCTTCCAACATTACAATAGTTATTTATAGGCCTTCCTCGATGCAAAACAATTGAATCGATCACTGTACATGATTTCTAAACTTCTAACTCACCGTATTATTGTATATGGTTTACCGGTTGTTACCACCGTTATTTCGAATATCAAACCCTATCTACACCCATATTGTCGTCTTCCTTTTTAAGTCTGTTTGAGAGCTTGCCACATACTCCTTTTATTTTTCGACATCAACAAAAACCAATGAGCAAAATCATTAACCAAAAAATTATTTAGTATCCTTTAATACCATAACGATATATTTAGGAGATTTTTTATGTCGTTTGAGAAGTATAAAAAGATGATAGTTGAAAGCCACCTCTTTATTAGTTTCATGTCTTTGCGTGTTGTGGGTGCGTGCGTATAAGTTGTATGATAAGTATCATATGCCACACTATATATTCTACCATATCGTAAACGTCTCTTTATATAATATGTTGTGGCCATGGTCTCGATACTGCACTGATTTGCTTTTCTACGCACTCAATTATGGTACCTTGAAGTCCTTTCTGCAATCTCTTCCTTCAACAATAACAACTATAATTAACCTTTTTCTCATGTTAGATGGGTAAAATTTATAGTAGATCAATTCGATAAAGTTTTATGTTAATCATTAGAAGCCTAACATAATTTTCTTCCTTTATTTGAGCTTGAGATCGATGAGAGTTGTTAAGCTCTTCCTTCTATAGTGAGAAATAAATCTATGATCGGCTGTTTAGGTCATGGTATTGGATAGAATGTGCATTTAACGACATTTAATTTATATTGGTGTCCCTAAATATTTAATTGATATATGTGAGAGTCCTAAAGTATAAAAAATAATATATGAGGGACTTTTGCAAGAGATGACTAAGAGATAAAGTTTAGTCCATATTGAAAAATGTGACAAATTCGCTAGTCCTTTTATATATTTGGTAGCTCATAAACTTTAGCTCAAAGAGCTTGGGGAGAACATCGATACCACACACGCGCACTGGCTTGGGCTTGCGGTTTGGGTTTATCTTTTTACATGAAAAACTTTTGATTTAACGGTCAAGAGTTTTTCATGGTTACGAATATGGATAAGATGGGATGGTTCCAGATAAGACGGGACAAATTGCTACTAAAATGGTGCATCGTTTGGATCGGATCCATGATCCGTGATCCACACATATACCCTATAAATAGGTGATTAGGTGTCCTTCTTAAACATACAGTTTTCACTCTCTCTCTCTTCCCATCTCTTGGTTTCGTCTCTTTACCTGTGGTGTTGCTCTAGTCCCTATGCTCCTGGTTAGTCTCTCTCTACCCCAACCATAAGCAACTGAGGTGTATTCGAGGTCGTCTCGAAGCTAGGTACGTTCTCTTCGAGTTGTGTGTGTTTTATCTTATAAGAAAGGTGCAAATACCCGTATGTATTCTAGCGGGGCACTGATTTCTCTAAGGCAAGTTCGCAAGAGCGACTCGTACAGATAAGTTTTTTATTTTGCTTTTGTTTTCTGTATGGCTTGATTATGACTTATTTTGGATTTGCAGCTGTTGTTTATGATTGGAGCATGTTTACATTCGGTTTATACCAACACATGGTGTACTTATAACGAACATGTACATCGTGAAAGTTATTCATGCTTTTCAGTTGTTTATGTGCTGCGAATTCGCTTGAAGTTTTTTTATGATAAAATTTGCTTTAAGTGCTTTAGAACGAGTTAAGATTATGCTTATGAACTAAAGACAGATACTGAAGAACTAAATGAATTGGTAAAACAAAGGATTCAAACACTTGGTATTGTAACTCAAAATTATGAACAGATCGTTATAGCCTTGACTGAAAGATGAAGGTGCCTATTTCCTTTATTAAGCCAAAAGTTTTTGAAAGAGTGAACCGTTCTTATGATCTTTGCATTATGTTTGGAGATGCAGTGAAGCTCGATCCGAATAACTCCCCTTCTTGATCCATGCAAAAGTTCGCGCGACATACACCAATTTAACACCATATATGACTATGATTAATATAATAATCTCCTTGATTATTAGGAGTGATTCTATTTTGTCCACATTGATATCTTTGGGTAACAGTAATAGAAATATCTTTATGCTTTTTCAAAACTCTTTAAAAAATTTAAAATTACATTAATACCGTTTAAAAGTAATGTATGAACATAAATGAGTGTGTTAGTGTGAGCATACTGAAAACTAAGATGAAAGTTATTGTCTTTCATTCTTCTTGACACAATAGAACCTACATTGTTGGCTTACGAACATCACCGAGAAATATCTCATTTATGCCGCAAACATATACATAGCAGTAAAGACAACTATTATCAATCAAATAGTTAAAAGATAAAAAAGAAGGATGGCAAGTTGAAAGTCATGAGGTCGATATCCACGAGGTACATCAACTCTTATGCCTAAGATCTTTTGTAACAAAAGAAAAAGATCAACATTCATATGTTGAATTCTGTGTAGACAAAAGAGTATTTTTGAGGTGACTTACACTTATATTTTTAGGTGAAGCGTACTTATATTTTATGTTTATAAAACAGTTATATATATATATATATATATATATATATTATATAATAGCGGACCAATTAATTTTTTCAGATTTGGAGTGAAGTACGTCTCAAATCCCGTGAAGTCTGCCTCTGATTCAATTGATACATCGTTCAACTCAAGTCTGCATAGTGGGATCAATCTCAATTCATCTGAAAGTCAAGATGTGGCTGTTAGGCCAGAAAGGATCTAATGGGGGCCAGGACCTAAAAATGCCGTGTTAGATGTTTTATCAGTATCCCTTGTGGCCATTGCGTCCCAATGAGATCTGGTTCGAGTCTCATATGTATATGAATGCCGTATTGGGGTCCAGATTAGTTCCACCAGGGTCTAACTTTCTCTACACTAGGGTCCACGAGTACCGACTCCTAAGGTTTTCGTACTAGTTGATCAAGACAACCTTAAGGACTATTCTAGTCGAGAATGTTAGGTGAAGGAAAAACTATACCACCGTATAACCCTCACTAACCACCAGGTTCAATTCCAGTTCCACCATCAATGGAACTGGAACCAACAGTTCTAAATTGAACATTCCATGTTTTATATCTTTTAAATTTCAAAAATTTAATGAATTTTTTCTGGTTTTGAGCAGTTCAGAACTCAAATCGACATGTCTAATTTTAAGGTCATTAGTTCAATACCGGAGCCTGCACATCCGATGTAAACGATCGACACTACAAAGCACAATGCACCTTACCATCTGAAATACATAAATCTTAAATCAATTAACATAGCCACCGTGTTTTGAGCCATCTTAGTGATGAACATAGCATCTATTGGTGTATGATATCTACTCAATATAGCACCAAGAGCTTTAGATGGACATGTTCGGTTTTGGGTAAATCGAAACCGACAGTTCGAAACAATCGGTTTTGGTTTGAGTTTTAAATTGGTTGAAACCGACAATTTTGTTAAAATTTAAAAAAATATCAGAACCGACGGTTTGAAACAGTCTTTTCCGGTTGTGTAAAAGGTGAAACCAAAACCGAACCAAATGAGTCTCAGTTCCAGTTCTGGACCAACCGATTCTTGACTCAGTTCAGTTATGATTGGAACCCTCGAATCGGTTGAGCTAACGGTCTCGGTGCATATACATTTTGAAAATTTGACCTTTTATACGGGCACCTCTGTGTCAAAGTCGGTGTAATAAATAGTACAATATGGTGCAATGTATCCGGATCAATATGGCCCATGTATCAGAATTGTTCTTGCATATTTTAGTGGTGCGTACTTCACCGGTAAATATACATCACCGACCAAACATGAACAAGCTCCTCACGATTTGAACCAAGCCGAGCCAAAAGCAACTCAGGTTATTTACCAGCCCTAACCTAGATTCTCCCAACTTTTTATAAAGGTTGATATTTGTAAAATCATGGTAAAATATTATATGATATAAGCTTCTTTCTCTTACACATGCATATATATATATATATACATATATATATATATATACATATATATATATATATACATATATATATATACATATACATATACATATATACATATATATATACATATAGTCCATACTCAATACTCAATTGTATGCAATGGATCACCTTGTGTGGTTCTACTGTTTCAACTACTCATCAAAAGACGGTTGTTGATAGTGTATAATCATACTAAAGGAGCTCTTTAAGTACGATTGAGTATCGAGTATGAACTACTTCCCTTCTCTATTTCTCTCTCTCTCTCTCTCTCTATATATATATATATATATAAACTGAAATGTATCAAGTGGTGAAGCTAGGTTCATTAAAAGATTTTGGTCAGAATCGGGTTCCTCTGGGCCCGATCCGTCTTTGGTTGGGTTGCTTTGTGTCGACCTGGACCCAACCTGGGTATGCTGAACCACAATCTGGAACCGGACTTTCCGTGATTGTTTCTGATTGGGTTCGAAATGGTCACTTTTATGCCGTACATAATATAGAGGGATGGCAATCTTCCCCGCTCCGACGCTACCTGACCCGTCTCTGCATGGGCGAGTTTTTGGGTTGAGAAACTAGGGTGGGTTGAAATTGTCATGCGGGGCAGGGCGGGATCAGGTTTGGGTAGTAAACCTACCTTAGGTACATGTTCTTTTATTAACAATTAAGTATTCTTGTTTCTCTGTTATTAACTTTATTTTTCATTAAAATTTGATATTAGGTTAAATTTTATGAGGGTATTTTGTATGGCTTGCGTGGAGCGGGCGGGTGTAAGCCGTGATCCGGGAGCGCGGTTGCGGGCAGGGTGAAAACCCGCCCCTACCCGGCTCACTGACATCCGTATGGCCGAAGTAGGAAAATTAAGTAAAAGGTATCAAGTTGACTCGGTTCAAACAGGGACCCTTTGGTAATTAACTCGGTTCAAACCTGGTGATTTTGCATCCACATGGCTGGACGCGCGGCCATATAAAAGCGGGCGCCACGGAAAATTAAACAGCATCAGACAGACAGACAGACAGAGAGAGAGGGGGGATCGCTCAGCCGTCTGTCACTCGGCGACGATGAGGTTTGTGCCAGACGTCCTTTGACAGGTAGATGAATGGGATTTTAGCTGCTGCTCTTCAATTTTCATCTTTTTTAACCTAAAATTTTCTCCTCGAACAATTTCCTCAGGCGAGGGTCGGGAGGATCCGTATGTTCTCGATGCTGGTTTAAGTGATTTGTTGGATTCAGTGGAAATTTCACTAAAAAGCCAGGTAAATATTGTTCTGAGATGCAGTTTCGGTACCCCGGCTGTTTTATATGTTGTTTATTTGAGGAAATAGACCGACTAGGCATTCAGTGATTATTGCGGCTTCGGGGATACGGGAATGTTTTTCATGAGGAAGCGCGGTGACCGATGGAATCTAGAAGAAGGAATACGAGTGAGATTCGGTTCTGTTTAGAAGTTTGATATCTTTCATAAAAAGAGATGTGAAATGCTTTTGAACAAGAGAATCTCTTTTTCTGTTTAAAAGTTTGATATCTTTCTTAAAAAGAGCAGTGAAATGCCTTTGAACAAGAGAATCTCTTCCGGATTTCGGAATGACCAGGTACTTCGATATAATGTAGCTCCGATCAACAGAATCACTATGTTTCTTTCTGTGGCCTTGGCATCTTATATACTCACAGAAACGAAATTTTGCCGAATTTAATGCTTGGAGCCTTGGCGTTTGAATGACCAAATCGGTTTTCTAGGATATCAGTGATTCGTACTTTTTTTTCACTTGATTGGAGCTTACGGTAGAAAATATGTAGATCTGAAAGCCATGCAGGTTTTGGTGAAGTTATGTGCTACTTTGTAAATACATCATCCTTAGCTCGGTTTTCTGCATACTCACGCTAACATTAAAGAATCTGATGCTGAATTGCCAACAGTGTTTGGCTTCTTAAGGTTCTCTATGGTTCGGCTGAAAGATGGCTATGCTAGCTCACTTTTTAGTGGAAGACGTTTTCAGCTGTCTCCCCCAAAAATTGCCTTTGATGCCTAAAACTGTTAGTTTGGAAGAATATGGACAATTAGAAAGTTTGTTTGTTATATGACCCTTCAGTTCCTGATGCAAGGTAAGGAAATGAATTGATGCTCATCAATGTTAATATGTTATATATATACACGTATTAATTGAGAAATTGAGGAATATGTATCTCATTATTTTCTTGAGCTAAGTTTGCTATGAGTAGTTGGTGCGCAGTTGTGGAGCCTATTTGTCCATGAAAAGTGGTATCAGAACGGATAGGCTGAACACCTCATAGTTAATTTTGTATTATTTTGGACTTTTTTAGTTTGTAGTGATGACATTTTTCATTTCTAAACTTAATGGCTTAAATGTTCTCCTCTTTCAAGGTTCATTACTGATTACTCAACTACCTCCAGTTACTAGGTGTTATTTTCACTTCAGCTTTTCATAATGCAAGGATGGGATAATGCTACTATTGCTGGTAATCATCTCACCTCCTTACTTTTATGCTTATTGTTTCTGAATCAAATTACTACTTCTTCTTTTCCCTTTTCTCTTCAGTAAGCACAGAGGCAGAAGATGCTCCATTTGGGAATAACTTTCTATAAGAATACTAGTTTATGCCAAGGGATCAATGGCTTTTCTTCCTCAAAGTTGTCATGGTCTGCGAGTAATTATATATATGATCCAGGCTGAAAAGAAATCAGATATAGATCATTAACATCACTACATAAGATTAAACCCGTTTATTTCATCCATGGAATCTGATCTAGCATGATTTGGCCTCCACTCTCTTTGTTCAATTTAGCGAACAATTTGTTGCCAGTATCATCATTAAAAACCACTTTTATAACAAACAAAGGATTATCAGTCCATTTTTGAGCTCTATGATCAATTGCTTCTCAGATTACTCATTCTTCCTGTTTGTTTTCAGGTGCCATTGTTTACATTAAGAAAGACCTTGCTTTGCAAACAACTGTGGAAGGACTTGTGGTGGCCATGTCCCTCATTGGAGCAACATTAATCACAACATGCTCTGGTTCCATATCAGATTGGCTTGGTCGGCGACCAATGTTGATAATCTCATCTACGCTTTATTTCTTGGGTGGTTTGGTAATGTTTTGGTCCCCTAATGTATATGTGTTATGCATAGGAAGACTACTTGATGGATTTGGGATTGGCCTTGCTGTTACTCTTGTCCCAGTCTATATATCTGAGACAGCCCCATCTGATATAAAGGGGATCGTTAAATACACTTCCGCAATTCAGTGGTTCTGGGGGCATGTTTTTATCATATTGTATGGTTTTTGGGATGTCATTGACTACCTCTCCTAGCTGGAGACTAATGCTTGGGGTTCTTTCTATTCCCTCTCTCATCTATTTTGTATTAACAATATTTTTCTTGCCCGAGTCTCCTCGGTGGCTGGTGAGTAAAGGAAAGATGCTTGAGGCAAAAAAGGTTCTCCAAAGATTACGCGGCAGGGAAGATGTGTCAGGTAATATTATTATTATATGTAAAGCATCTTTCATGTATTTAAACAAGGATACCATTTGCTTATGTAATTTTGGGATCGTGTGTAGTTTATTTCATACAAATGTTAAATTGTTATATGAAATCATTAGTTATGATTTATCATGAGCTTAATCCTTTGTAATCTCATGTTGTATGCACTCAGTTGATATTTTGATTAAACTATAGGATCTTCAGACTTTCTGTGGACCTAAATGACTGGCACATAGTTGTATATCTACATCCTGCACACTCCTCAGTTCGCAGCTTACTGCCTGCAAGCTCAGTTCGCAGCTTACTGTAATCTTAGCTCCTTCTAAATTTTCGGTTGCACAGATTTACAGACATGGGATAGGTTTCTTTGAACTGGTTATTTCCTCCAGATCACATGTGCTAACAAGGTTTTTTATTATTAACAATGTGAGAAATGGAAGGTATCTCACGTTGTGATACTGCCAAGCTTAATGATTGTAAAAGTAGATGCATCTGCAAGAGATAGTGATCACATGTTTACATATTTCCTGTGTTATATGTGCTGTGCTTTTGATACACACATTAGCTACTTGCTTATTCAGACTATATCTTGTAAAGTAGATGATTTTTGTTTTCTGAAACTCTGGCTTTGTAATAGATGGATCCCCTTTTAGGATTCTGCCCCCTTTTTTTCTTGTGATGTAAACAAGCATACAGGTAAGACAACATGGCTGCTTTTATGGAAACTATAAATTCACTTAAAAAAAAAAAAAAACCCTCCCCCTTATGTGTGCGGAACTTCTCATAATGTACATGATAATGTCCCTGTATACTAAGGCAATCAGTGCAAATGCTAGTTTCTACATGATTTTCAATTTTGAACCTTTCATTGCATAAATTAGTTTGTAATTCCCAACCAACATTGTAATTTGTAAATGCTACTACTATTATTAGTTGTATTGCCATTTTTTTATAGCTGGATACATTGTTGGTAACTTGGTATTATATTTTAGCTTGCTATCATCGTGAGATCAGGAGATATTGATTAAAGATATTGAAATCTTTGATAATGGTAGGGAACATAAATTGTCATTGGTCTAGGGCAGCTTTCTCTCCAGGGACAAAAATGTTTCCCTTGAGTTTTAATACTATGAAATTGAAGTTTTCATTTCTTGATTGTTAGATATTAAAGTGTGAACTGAAAATATTGCTTTATATAAATTTCGATATGTGAAATCATTATCTGTTGTAATTGCTTTATTGTCTATAGTCTCTTGTGTTTTGGATGTATATTCAATTCATTTCCTGACATATTCTCTTTACTTTTTTTATTGTTACGGTCAAGCATTTTACGAATTTTTATTAATTCATACAGGCGAGATGGCATTGCTGGTTGAAGGTCTCGGGATTGGAGGTGATACATCTATAGAAGAGTACATAATAGGCCCTGCAGATGAGGTAGCTGATGGTCAGGAACAAACAACAGAGAAAGATAAAATCCGATTATATGGATCCCAAGCGGGCCTCTCTTGGTTAGCAAAACCTGTCACTGGACAGAGTTCTCTGGGTCTCGTGTCACGCCATGGAAGCATTATCAACCAAAGCATGCCTCTAATGGATCCTCTTGTGACCCTGTTTGGTAGCGTTCATGAGAAGCTCCCTGAGACAGGAAGCATGCGAAGCACTCTTTTTCCAAATTTTGGAAGCATGTTCAGCACAGCTGAGCCTCATGTTAAAAATGAACAGTGGGATGAAGAGAGCCTACAAAGAGAAGGTGAGGACTACACATCAGATGCTGCTGCTGGTGACTCTGATGACAATTTGCACAGTCCTTTAATATCGCGTCAAACAACAAGCCTTGAAAAGGACATGCCTCCTCCTCCTTCCCATGGCAGTATCGTGAGCAGCATGAGGCGCCACAGTAGTCTCATGCAAGGGGTCAGGTGAGCCAGTTGATAGTACAGGCATTGGATTGGTGTGGCTGGCAGCTGGCATGGAAATGGTCTGATAAAGGAAGAGGATGGAAAAAGCAAGGAGGCTTTAAAAGGATTTATTTGCACCAGAGGGGAGTTCCTGGATCTCGACGTGGATCCCTTGTATCAATTCCTGGTGAAGGTGAATTTGTCCAGGCTGCTGCCTTGGTAAGCCAACCTGCTCTTTACTCCAAGCAGCTTATTGGTGGGCAACCAGTTGGGCCTGCAATGGTTCACCCGTCGAGACTGCTTCAAAGGGCCAATTTGGAAAGGTCTTCTTGAACCAGGGTTAAGCATGCATTGTTTGTTGGGATTGGAATACAAATACTTCAGCAGGTAATATGTGGTTACTATTCATAATTATCTTCTCCGTTGGCCTTGTTAATTAGATCGTGGTAGAAGGGTGGCATTTAGTATTCTTCCCATTCATCATTTTCTACCATGTGCATGACCTTTCACTGTTGTTTTTCTGTTGTTTTCTTTCTTTTTTGGGCGGGGGGGGGGGGAGGGAGTTGGGAAGCAGGGGATTTTGATATCAATGGTTCTACGTAATCACTTACCAAACCTTACATAGGCTTTCTGCTTTGAAGTGTGCTTAGTTGTTACATAGTGTTTATTATTCTAGCACTTGAATTTTAAATCGCTGATCATTGGTCAAGTAATTTACAAGGAAAATTAAAGAGAAGTTTTAATATGATGCTCGTGTTCAAAATTTCAGATTTAATAAAATATTAGCAGAAATAATGAGATCAGCATGCTTACCTGTTAGGAATGTAAGATGAGTGATTTAGAATTCTTCTTCGCTCTTTTCTTTACTTTAAGTATTCAGAGTTACTAAGTTTGTATAACCTTACTCTTCCCATCTGAATTTCTAGTTTTTTTCTTTTCAGTTTACTGCATCAATTTATTGGTTTATGTCTTCTTATCAATGTCTAACCGCCTAATTCTACATGTCTGTGCAGTTGTCAGGGATAAATGGGGTTCTATATTACACACCTCAAATCCTTGAAGAGGCCGGTGTTGAAGTTCTACTTTTCAGATATAGGCATTGGCTCAGAGTCTGCATCATTCCTTATCAGTGCTTTCTGAAACCTTCTTGATGCTTCCCTGTATAGGCTTAGCCATGAGGCTCATGGATGTCTCAGGCAGAAGGTGCGCTCTTTTTTCTTCCCTCCCTGGTCTGTCGTTTTCTTGATGTATCCCTGTTTTCATTTTGGTTGCTTGTATTTGAGGATCTCTTCTCTTGCAAACATTTTGTAAAAGGTGATTACAACTATTTCTCTTAATTGATACCTTATTAATTTAATTAGACATCGGTTTGGTGGAAAAACATAATTTGTCATTGTCCTCCTTGAATATATCCCATTGAGTATGGTTCATACTATCATATTCTTGTAACTGGATGGTAGAATTCGTATATGCTGGGTGAAAGGCATCTATTGGAATAAATTTGTCTGCCTTCTCTTAAGAGTACTAAGAATAATATTTCGTATTGATTGAACCAACTTGCAACCTTTGCATGTTTCTAGTATATATATTTTTTCTTTAGTACAACAGAAGAAAAGCTCAAGCTTAACTAACAAGGGGAAGAGAACAACTGTGGAATTTTGTGTGTTCTGATTCTTAATTACTCACGGAGCTCTCAGAAATTTTACCTTAAAATTTGTTTCATTTAGTTACTTCAAAGATTAGTTAAAAGGAACTACTATTGTTTTCCTAGACATGTGCATTCTAAAAAAAGGGAGAAGATGAACAGGCTCTGGTTTCTATTCAAACTAAGTTTAGATGCTTCTTTTGTGTTTTCTGAAAAAGCTACATTGTTTAGTATTTACTTCTGTTCATGTTGATTTGTTGATAATAAGAAACTCCGCCATTTGCAGGCAGTTGCTACTTGCTACAATTCCCGTGCTGATAGTGTCACTCCTCATTTTGGTCATTGGAAGCATAGTAGATTTTGGCACTGTTGTCCATGCAGCAATCTCAACTGTATGCGTTGTGATTTATTTCTGCTGCTTTGTCATGGCTTATGGACCAGTTCCAAACATCCTTTGCTCAGAGAGATTTTTCCCACTAGGGTGCGTGGCCTCTGCATCGCTATCTGTGCGTTAGTGTTCTGGATTGGAGACATCATTGTCACATACACACTTCCTGTCCTCTTAGACTCGATCGGAATTGCGGGTGTTTTCGGAATCTATGCTGTTGTGTGTGTGGTGGCATGGGTGTTCGTTTTCTTGAAAGTACCAGAGACCAAGGGAATGCCACTTGAAGTCATCACAGAGTTCTTCGCAGTCGGAGCTAAGCGGAAAACAAATTAGCACATAATTTTCCCTCATTCTTCCTGTCATTGCTAGTTCCGGACCCAACGGATCCTCGGATTCTACTTTCGGAAGAGCAAAGAAGTTGAAAGTTGGATTATAAGCTGCGAGATTTGGAGGGATTCCTCCATGGTCTTGAGGCGAGTGGCTCTGTTGTTGAGATGATACAAGGAGCAGGTACGCTTTGATACTCAGAGCGCTTTCTCTCTTTAGTTTTATGTTCTTTTTCGTATCTTTCCTCGATTATTTTGCACAGCTGAGTTATTTAATATGAACACTAGGATGTAATAATGACCGAGTTTTTCAGTACAGTGTTTCTCTTAATCTCTTCCCCCCTTATCACCCCCGCCTGATGCCTCGTTCGGAGGAGAAAAAAGCATCCTTTGCAATTCAATAAATGGTTCTGTTTTTTTTTTCCCGCTCCGCCTTGGTCCACCCTAATCGAATGGTACATGTAGAGATGGTTGGTTTGGACCCGACCTGGGGGATAAACCAGACCCGCACCACCTCCATAACTGGAACCAACACAGAATGAGGGCGTCTGGTTCGGTTCTGGTTCCACCTATGGAGGAACCGAAGCCAGCAATCTGGTACTGGCTGCTCCAAGTCTTTTCTTTTCTGTAATTTTAAAATTTCACCTGTGTTTCATGAAAGTTTTGAATGAACATGTAGGCAGGCTGAATTCAAAACCAGCTTGGAACTGGATTCGGATCCACAAACACGTGGACCTAGAGGTAGTCCGATTCCTGTTCCACGTTTAGGTGGGAGTGAGACAAATGCTTTAAAACCGGTGGTTTCAGCTTACCCGGAGTTAGCTAAATCTAAGTACGTGGGATTAGACAAATGGATTCAAGACGGATGGAATCGATCCGACACACAGATGATTTCCCATGCCGAAATGGGGCGCTAAAAGGAGAAAAGTTTCTGGCCTACATCTAAGATAAGAGGGGAGGGTAGCATAAAAATTTGTAGCAAGGCTAGTGTCCGTTTTTTTTGTGACAACGGGAGGCCGAAGATGTGTGTGCACGCCCGGAGAGTTGACTTGCAGTTTACAGCACTCATGTTGAGAGACCTGGTGTACATGAGCCCGGACTGCCGCTATCTTTACTGTTGAAAATTTAATTTCATTTAAATGTGAAAATTAAGAACTTGAAGGAGAAAATCTTTATTTTGTTTTTGTTATTTTAAATTATCTAATGATTATTAGACACTGTATACAAGGAGATTCAAATTGGTTTGGAAGTCTTTGCTTTATTTTGAGGTGGTTAATTCAATGAAATCTATGGAAGCGGTGTCTCTTGTTACTTCTGGGGTTCTTTATTTTTTTTAATGATAATGCCGACATCTAATGAAATTATTACTCGTGTTTATGTATTTCGTGCTGATTTCTTCAATGCAAGAACGGTTCAACAACGAGATCCAAATCGTCGTGTGGACATGTCGGTGGACTCTTCTCCGAATGAAGGACGATTACGGGATTTGACCGCCTCTCTCTTTCTCTTTACTGCAGCTGCACGTGGTCACAGACATGCCTCGATCGTGCCGTGTCGTCTCGGATCTGACAAGCCAGATCATCTTATGCTCTACTGGTGGACCACGACAAAATTAATTTTTGAAAATGATTTAGATTTTAGTAGATTTTTCAAGCTCGTACCGGACCCATCTGCTGCATTATGGATCCGAGAAGTTTACGGAATCGGATCTTGAAAGTCTTAATGTTGGTCTAGCCTTCTAGATGTTGGTTGAGTTTCGGTATTTTTGACTGCGTCCCTTGAAGAATGAGTCGACGAATCACCAGAAACATAAATAAGACCTAAAACAAATATAGCGCAAAGAACAACTCAGGGGTTCGATTCCCGTTGGCAATAGTAAGCCATGTTATGAAAGTGTTAACATCAAAGTTTCGCATGCTAATCAGGCAGCCACTAAGTTTACGAGCGGAGATTCTCCTTTATATGGCTAGTCTGAAGCTGGAAAGGAGAAGGGTCGTGCTCACTAGCCCACAACCAGCACAAAACTTTGTTGGTCTTTTACGAGGGACATACTTTTCTAGCACTAATGTACCGGATCCCATAGAACTCCGTAGTTAAGAGTGTTCGAAAAGAATATCACTATTGCAGATGGCCTTCTAGGAATGTCCTCGCACCTAGATGTGGTTTCCCTGTTACTAAGCCACCGCTCTCCTTGGTAGGGGTCAACTGAAAAGAACCCTCAAGTTGAAGGTCTTGAGTTCGACTCCCGGATTGTTATAGTGTCTACTTAACCTCCATATTCTTTCCAACAATTCTATACTGTACTGCAGGCCTGTTAGAAAAGGAAAACATTGCTGATAAACATGACGCTCTTTTAAATGCAGGGAGCATACTTAAAACCATACGTACTTTACTTGTTATGCCCAAATTTCCTAAAAGGAGCCCTGTGGCATAATACCACCCACGCACATATAAAGTTTGGATTACCTGTACAAAGAAATGAAAGCTGGACCAAGCTTGGTGGGTTCAAGTGGTTCAGCTCTTGTTCCTCTTTAGAAGGGTCTCGAGTTCAAATCTTGTGAATGGAGAAAACCAGCATCGGGAGAGATTTACAGTATAGTGGGCTGACCCGGCTCAAACTGGATTATTGTTGTGGACTTCGCGATACCTGTGGTTTATACCCCGAGAAAAAATTTAAAAGTATGCACAAACAGCAATAGCTCATCTGGGTAGAAGTATGAGTATCAGGATTCAGATGGAAGGTCGTGGGTTTGATACCCGGGGCTTGCATCTAGCTTTGACCTCCACATTGTACAAAAAGAAACGGAAATGGAAGCTGGCATGAGCAAGATCCATGAATTCAGATATTTATTGTTAACTACTGAGTGGAGCTCAATGGCAATGAAGAAAGTCGAGCAGAATTCAACCCCTTGACTATATTAAGATTATTCGTTTCGACTACAAGAGAGTGCCAACCCTCTACTCCATGCTAGTTGAAGTCCCTTTGGAAGGCCCCATGGCTCAGCTCTCAGCACACTGCATTGTCAAGGCTAAGACAGAAGCCTCCCAACTCCAAGCCACTAGAGACCGGCGTTTCTGAATACTTCATCAGCAGCAGTTATCAACTAAGTTATTATGTAAAAAAAAAAAACAGAATGTATGGCTAATATCATTTATTTTAAGTTGTAACGGCATTAAATTACAAAAGGAATGATGCATGTAGGAGGAGTCAGAGCGCACGATTTCGCTCACAAGAACCCGAAGTACGGAGACAAAGCCAAAACGATATCCAGTAGGGAACTGAAAGAACGAAGAGGGGAACAGATATCTCAAAAGGGAAGAAAAACAGTTGAAATAACCGTGGTTACCATGACGGAGCAATGAAAAATGGCGTCCACATCTCGCTGGAGTAACTCATTCAGATGATGGGAATCCATCTTTCAACTAGCTGCCGATGAAGGTGAGAATGTCTTTGCTTGTGTGCGGGTGTGCGGGTGTGCCTGTGGGTTCGTGTGTTTGTGTGTGTGACTTTAACAATGATTTGTCGGCACCCAATAGAGAAATCTTCAGGATTCAGCAGGCAACCATCGATCGGCGCCAATTCCCCTCCTATCTATTGCCTTTAGTTGGTCAATTTTGTCTTCAGTGGTGGTTGATTTAAGATGACAATCGTTTGTTGGTCGGGTTCATTACGGTCTGATTTCTTGAAAACATTATCCCTTGGAAGAATCAGTGTAGAATGCGACTTTCTCGGTTGTGTCGACGAAATTCTTGGGTTTGATCTGCTCCCTCTCTCTCTCTCTCACACACACACACACACGCACACAGACACGACGAGGCGAAATGTTTCTTGGGTGATTGAGATTTTTCATTTTTATATAATGTGGATCTACGCAGAGCGATCTTTCAGCCGCAAGTCGTTCCTGTTGCAATACTTTGAATCCCGAGTCAAGGATAATGTTGTGCGCGGCCAACGATCTGATTTTATTACTTTGCATATGCAAGATTTCTGCTTTGAGCTTTTCTATTCTGGATTGTTTTATGCCCATGCAAGCTTTTAATTTCAGAATAAAATCTTATTATTGAGTGAGATCAAAGTTTGTTAATAGTAAATTGAACTGTTGTACGTCAATAAACTGGGTTATTCTTATCCTCTGGCTCGATGAAGATGTTTGAGTTATCTATATGAGGAGAGTATTTACTTCTTGCCTTGGTAGATCTTGTCTGACGTTGGAATTACTTTTTGATCTTGATCTCAAGTTAGGCGTGATATTTGTTGTATGAGAATTTATTCAGGTTGGTTTACCAAGTTGTCATTGAATGAAGAACAGGGTGTAGATTTTGTGCTGTATCCGGATATGTTCGATGGGCAATTCGTGCCAGGGCCATTTAGAAGCATATAACAGGGTTACAGAGAGCCTATTGACTGTGAAGCTTCAGGAGGACCTGCAGGTTAAGTCGAAGATTATTCAAATTCTCATCTTTTGCCACACAACCTGACCTCACATCTAATTCCTCAGGACTTCACAGAAGCTCCATAAAAAGATATTTCAGGTAATAGGAACCAAGACATTAAGAGGGAGATGAGACGGGGAGCTGAAAACCAGTCATATTATGTTTTGGGACATCCAACGCCCAACATACGTGAACTCTACACATTGGGAAGAAAATTAGGTCAGGGACAGTATGGGACTACATATCTGTGTATAGAAAATGCTACTGGCAAAGAATATGCATGTAAGTCTATTTCCAAAAGGAAACTTATAGGCAGAGAAGATGTTGAGGATGTAAGAAGGGAGATACAAATTATGCACCATCTTTCAGGGCACAAAAATGTTGTCACTATTAGAGGAGCTTATGAGGATTCTCTATATGTTCATATAGTGATGGAGCTATGTGCTGGAGGAGAGTTGTTTGATAGAATTATTCAAAGAGGGCATTACAGTGAGAGGATGGCAGCTCAACTGACGAGAATAATTGTGGGTGTTGTTGAGGCTTGCCATTCTCTTGGGGTCATCCACCGTGATTTGAAGCCGGAGAACTTTCTTCTTGTGAACAAGGATGATGACTCTTCCCTCAAAGCTATTGATTTCGGGCTTTCAGTTTTCTTTAAGCCAGGTATAAACCGTCAACCATGAATTAAAAGGTAGAACTTGGGTCAAGTTATTCTTTTTCTTTTCAACTATTAGGAACTAATGCTGCTATCGCCTCTTCAGTTCTCTTTCTAATAAATCCTGATTTTGTTGTCCTTTTAAGAGTAACCAAAACCAAAAAGCAAGTCTTTTCCCATAAGAAGTGAGGTCAGCTACATGGATTTTAATTGCCATTGGGCTCGATATTGTGTCCCATCAGCATTTAACTCAAAAAAGAAAGAAAGGTTATATTATTCTATTGTCTCCTTCCAACATCTCAGAGTCTTTTGTATCCCTCTTTTAAAGTCTTCACCATCCAATTTCTCCTATCTTTTGACTGGAGCTCCATGTGCTGCAACTTAAACCTGATTCTTTTTGCATGAAAAACGTTTTGGTGACCCAGCAGTCTAAAGCTTGGTGAGGAAGAAATTGAGAGTTTTTCCTCTGTTTTACTCCTGAAGGTTGTGTTACTATGAAATCATCATTCTTGTTTCCCTTATTTGTGCTCTGCCTCTTCAGGTCAGGTTTTTACAGACATCGTTGGTAGCCCATATTATGTAGCTCCAGAAGTTCTATGCAAGCATTATGGACCAGAAGCCGATGTGTGGACTGCTGGAGTTATACTCTATATATTGCTAAGTGGGGTCCCACCCTTTTGGGCAGGTAATCATTGGCACTACTGATCAGAGCTACAGTTTAGCTCAACCAATACCTGACAAATGTCCTCTCTTTTTTTGGCAGAAACGCAGCAGGGGATATTTGATGCTGTTTTGCGCGGAGTGGTTGATTTTAAATCTGACCCCTGGCCTCTGATTTCTGATAGTGCTAAGGATCTGATTAGGAAGATGCTTCGTTGTCCCCCGTCAGAGCGTTTGACAGCTCATGGAGTCCTTTGTATGTTGTCTCCTTGTTTAATGGTTCTCATTATGTATGTGATGTTTCCTTTATATATAGTTTTCTATGGAAAGGTTAGCCGAACAACATATAGTCCCAACTCCCAACATTCAGTCCTAGCTTACAAGGATTTTCTTAGGTGGCCTGCGAAATTCTGACCTCACTTTTCTCTTATTTTGGGGCTCCTAAAGCTCGCTACGCTGAGTGCCACATCTTCAGTAAGCACAAAGTTGTTCTCTCTGGGGTTCTTGCAAATTTGTCCTTGATGAATTTATCAGACATAAATTTTTGTTTGATACCAAGCATATATAAGTTGTGTTGGCTGAGCATAGAAAACTAGTTTTTGAGTTCTGAATCAGACTTGCAGGATGGTTGTGGAGTTAAATTAGATTGAGGGCTATACTTGGGAACAAAGAATATCATAGAATGATGGAAGAGCTTAAGTATTTTATTTATAGGTATCAAGAGGAGTTTGTTATTGGTTGCTGTTGTTTTTTCTTCTGAGTTTCAATCTTGTTTTGATTCTCTTGTGCACAGACTTCAGTGATCTTTGTGAATATAACTTCTGGACTGCACTAAGCTGAGCCATCTACTAGTGAGTGGCCAATTCTTGTTTGACTATGTTAGCATTTCAGCAGATGCTAGCCCTCTCAGCTATCTCGTTTGATTTGTCGGTCTTCCGAGTGCTGCAATTTGTTTGGTTCTTTCTACATCCATTAGTGGCAATTATAGCTCATTATTTATGATACAGGTCATCCTTGGATATGTGAAGATGGTGTAGCTCCTGACAGACCATTAGATCCAGCTGTCCTCTCTCAGCTTAAGCAGTTCTCAGCAATGAATAAATTAAAGAAGATGGCTTTGAGAGTGAGTAAAATGCTCTCTATAGAACCTGTTGCTTAGGCTCTATAGCAATTAATGAAATTATGTAAATCTTTTTGTGGTCTGATATTTTCTTGTTGATAACCTCTGCATTCAGAACCTGTAATTCCAAAGATTTTTTCCAATTCCGAGTGGTAATTACTGATTATGAGATTCTTCCTTCCTGCCTGCCATGTTAAGACTCTTGATGGCTATCTAGGTCCTCTGATGAAAGCTAGTGGTCTTTATCAGGTTTCTATAGTGGAGTTCCTTTCCTGGTGTTCGATGCTTCGCTTACAGTGTGTCAACAACACGTGTTGCTTAAGCAGCTACGTTGTGATTTTAACTTATTCGATATTGTTTCCTATGCTAATTTATCTTCTATTTATATTTATCCGTCTTCCTTTTCCCATTCTCTCATAAAAGCACATTATTTGTTCATCATTTGTTGCATGGGAGTTAACTCTTTATACCTTCTCTTTATTACCCTAATTGTTCTAAATTGTTGGAAATGGTATGACTTCAAGGAATGAATCATTCCTAATGTAGCATATAACAAGGGAAACTGTGTGAAAACAATGTAATGCTTAATACAAATCCATACCTCAATAAGCACCTGCACTGCTTAAAGAAGATATTGGTTTCATTCACACCGTTCTTGATGTTCTGAAAATAGAATTGCAGAATAGAGAAATAAGGAGATTCAATTACAACAACAACAACTAAGCCTTTTCCCATACTAGACGGGGTCGGCTACATGGATTCTTTGTTTCCACAGATCCCTATCGTGTGCCATGTTAGCAGTTAACTCACAATAAGCTAGATCATTCTTTATTGTTTCTTTCAACACTTTTGTGGTCATTCTACCTCTTTTAATACTTTCCAAATTTAGTTTTTCTAACCTTCTTACAGGTTCTTCTTTTGATCTTCTTTCTATATGTCCAAACCATCTTAAACAATATTCTCTCATTTTATCCTCTATTGGTGCCACTCCTAATTTGTTTCTAATAACCTCATTATGTATACGGTCTTTTCTTGTATGACCACTCATCCATCTCAACATCTTCATTTCTGTCAGAGACATCTTTTGTACATGTTGATGATTAACTGCCCAACACTCAGAACCATAAAACATGGTAGGCCTAATTGCTGCTCTATAATATTTACCTTTTAACTTTAATGGTATTTTTTATCACAAAGAATACCTGATGCTCCTCCATTTTAACCAACCAACATTAATTGTTACGTAACATCTCCATCAATTCTTCCATTACTTTGAAAAAGTGACCCTAAGTATTTAAAACTTTCCTTTGGGAGGATGAAATGTGTGCCAATTTTAATTTCTATGTCCTCAGAGGTAACCAAATGATCAAACTTACATTCCATATATTCTGTCTTTGTTCTACTAAGTCGGAGGCCTTTGCTTTCTAATGTTTCTCTCCATAGTTCCAATTTTCTATTAACTTTTTCCTTAGACTCCTCCACTAATACAATGTCATTTGCAAATAACATACACCAAGGTACTTCATCTTGAATATGTTTTGTTAACTCATCCATCACTATTATAAATAAGTATGGACTTAAAGTTGATCCTTGATGTAACCCAATATTAACTTCAAAGAAGTCTGTCGTTCCTTCATGAGTCCTCACACATGTTTTTGCACCATCATACATGTCTCTTATAAGGTTAATATATGTCAATGGGATACCTCTTTTTTCCAAAGTTCTCCAAAGAATCTCTCTCGGTACCCTATCATAAGCTTTTTCTAGATCAATAAATATCATGTGAAGGTCTTTCTTTTTTGTTCTAAAATGTTCCATAAGACGTCTCAAAAGGTGAATTGCTTCAATAGTAGATCTGCCTGGCATGAATCCAAATTGGTTCTCTGTTGTACTTAAAACTTGTCTTAACCTACGTTCGATAATGCTTTCCCACAATTTCATAGTATGGCTCATTAACTTGATACCTCGATAATTCGCACAATTTTGAATGTCTCCCTTCTTATATATGGGTATAAGTGTACTTGCTCTCCATTTCTCGGACATCTTTTGGTTTTTCCATATTTTATTAAATAGTCTTGTGAGCCAAGTGATTCCTATTTCTACTAGTATTTTCCAAACTTCTATAGGAATATTATCTGGTCCTACCGATTTACCACCCTTCATATGTTGAAGAGCCTCTTTGACTTCATTCTTTTGAATACGTAAGTAGAAATTGTGGTTTATATACTTTTCTGATTTGGCTAACTCTCCTAAGCTAATACTAACATCTTTATTTTCATTAAAAAGATTATAAAAATAGTTTTTCCATCTATTTCTTATATCATCATTTGCCACTAGAATTTTTTCATTATCGTCTTTGATGCATCTAACATAATTAAGATCTTTAGTTTTCTTATCTCTAGCCCTAGTTATCCTAAAAATATCTCTTTCATCCTCTTTTGAGTTGAGTTTTTTATATAAGTCCTCTCAAATTTTAGCTTTTGCTTCACTTTTCGCTTCCTTCTTTGCTTTCTTATAAGTCTCTTAAGTTTCACTAGTTTTCTTAGCATAATGTAATTTGTAACATGCCCTCTTTTCCTTGATTTTATTTTGCACTACTCCACCACTAAGCTTCTTTTTGTGCTGGTACACCTCCCTTAGATACCCCTAACACATCTTTCGCCACTTTCCTAATATGTATAGCCATATTGTTCCACGTATCACAGGGTGTACCAACATAATTCCAAACATCTCCTTGAAGGACTTTCTGTTTAAATATATCTTCTTTCTCGCTTTTGATTTCTCGCTTTTGAGGTTCCACCATTTAGTCCGAATAGCTCGATGCACTCTTTTCTCTTTGTCCATTTTTTTATTTGTAAATCCATAACTAAAAAATAAGGAGATTCAGTTACCTTAATAAATTTTAAAAAACAAATATAAAGGACGACTAAGCAAATATTTGTGAAACAATTGTAGTTTATTATATGTATGAATGAAGATTGAGAATCTTGTGCCTATGATTGCCTTACGTATATTTATATTGGTGCTGAATCATCTAATTCTGTGTCTTATGAACAGGTTATTGCTGAAAGCCTCTCTGAGGAGGAAATTGCAGGCTTAAGAGAAATGTTCAAGGCAATGGATACAGATAATAGCGGAGCAATTACCTTTGATGAACTAAAAGCTGGTTTGAAAAGATATGGATCTAATTTGAAAGAATCTGAAATACGTGATCTTATGGATGCGGTGAGGTTTTGCCTTGGAACATATTTCCTAGTGCTGCTATAAATACGTGGTATGAACGCTAACAGTATTGTGTCGGGCATTTGCATTATTACCATGTAGGGGGCCTGACATGTAGTTTTAGCAGAATGATTGCAGGTATTCTTGGTGATAGAAACTTAAGTTGCTAATAAAGTAATTTAGAAAATTTGTTTCTCTCTCTCCGTCTCTCTGACAACACACACAGGAATTATTCCCTTGTTCAAAAGTATCTCATGAAATAATTCATTTCCTTTGGATCTTGGTGTATAGTATGACTTTGTCGATTCTTAATGCTTGGTCTTTGACCAATCTCTTTCATCCCTGCGAGTGCAAGCGTGCATGCTCACTTATGTGCATGTGAAGACGGTTTCGATAATGACTGGATCGGAATATGACGGACTAAATGTGTTTCAGGCTGATGTTGACAACAGCGGTACCATTGACTATGGGGAATTCATTGCGGCTACACTTCACATGAATAAACTAGAGCGTGAAGAACACCTAATGGCAGCATTTCAGTATTTTGACAAGGATGGTAGTGGTTATATAACCATTGATGAACTTCAGCAAGCTTGTTCCGAACATAACATGACAGATGTCCTTCTTGACGATATCATCCGGGAAGCTGACCAAGATAATGTAAGTCATAAGTTTAGGAGAATTTAGGTATTGCCAAAAGAAACACATGTTTAAGCATTTCTGATTTTGGAAACATTTCTCCAAGTTAACCTCTCATAGGTAGGCTTAATTTTCCTCAAGTTCAAGACTCATGATATCCTTTGTGTAGTTCTTTCTTTGGATAACAACACATTTATTTTCTGTCCTAGTAGATTCTATCATATTGATTATAAATACGCTGAAAGCTGGGCGATCTAATGTGCTTTCTGCAACTACGATTCCCTTGTGTTTGGTGCTGCTAATCTGTCTTGTACTGATTGAATGTCTGCTTCTTGGTGCTCCTTAGGATGGGCGAATCGACTATAATGAATTTGTGGCAATGATGATGAAAGGTAATGGTGGACTTGGGAGGCGAACCATGCGGAACAGTCTGAATTTTAGCATGAGGGATGCTCCTGGTGCTCATATACTTTAGGTCATTACCTGCAAGCAGTTGGCAGACAATTTGATTTTGGTTCACCCATATATTGGGACCTTGGATGAGTGCTCATGATGCTTTATTTGTGTTCTCCCATTCTTGCAGCTTAAAGGAAAACTCTTTAACATGCTTTATCTTTCCCTAATGGTTTGAATCTTGTTTCAGAAAACCAGACACAGAGAAAAGGCTTACAGCACTTTCTATTTGTGCAGTTTTTCTCTTCAAACATGGAAACCGCCATTATTTTCTCATTGCTCGTTATTGTTGATAGAAATCTATCATTGAAGTATTTGATTTATCTAGTGTTTGTAGTCTAAGAGAACCCATCATGTATTGTGATTCTCACTGTAATTTGATGTGTGATCGGAAATATGTCTCTATAAGAGTTTCTTCATTGGTTTGATTGCTGTGAGGTTGCCTGGATTTGACATCCATGAGAACTAAAGTTTGTTTTAATAAAGATGAATTTGTCCGAATTCTAAAGGGCACCGGGCTGAACCAGGTCTCTTGCATGAGAAACTTCTTGTAGCTGGCAATAAAGCATTGTCTTCATCGGGTTAGTAGTTTTAACTCTATAACGGAACTTCTCTCTTTGGCCAAGGATACCTAGCAAGGGGAGAGCGAGCTTCCTAAGCTCCCAATGATTCAACTAAAATGGATGGTCAGCGCAACTTCAACTACAACAATGTATGAAACTGATACATAACTTCAATATGGTACACTTTTGGGGTTTCGGTGCTTATACGAGCTCTTGAAGCCCATCCAAGTGATTGAAGCACTAGCAAACAATCAATCTACCAAAAACCTGGCCGTCAAGTCGAGGAAAAACATGGATACCACGAGGGCATTTTCCACTGCAACGGGACAATAGGCAGATGCCAGCAATCGCCAGAAAGGGCTCAAGGGCTCATGGAAATGGCAGATCTTACTAACAAAGGCCGTTTCCCTTGAGCATTAGAGCCGCTGGTGATAACCAGGTCGCTAACTGCAGTTATCAAACAAAACGAAACCTGTGGAAATGGAGGAAAATTTAGATCTTTGGCACCGGGCAGTTAGGAAAAGGTGCATTTGGAAGTTACCCATGACAACACCTATGAATAAGTTCAAGTAGTTCTGATTTTGCTTCCCATCAAACTGGCATTAACCAATCTGGGGGAGGGCCATGACAAAACCATCCCTTGTTTCCACACTAGGCAACCATCTAGGCATCAGCAACATGGGCTTCTATTGATCTGATTTGGATCGCACAAGCATCTAATCCAAATGAGCAAGATAGTTGGAGGACGCTACAGCTACTATTTCTCGACATTTTCCTAGGATTTTCTTTTCTGCTCATCTAAAACAGTATCGTAGCCAACAGCAAACTCGGAAAGGAACAAACATGAGTCCAATGCACTTGTCTTCATAGTTCCATTCCTCATGAATACACATCTTGATGTCAAGGCTTTTCCATTATCTAATAACCAACCAGCTTCTCCATGAATCTCGCCCTCATCATCTTCTCTGTATATACACCATAACCTTTTTGGCAGTAAGACAAGACCATCTTCATCCCTTGCCAACGTTCTTGAGGTTTCATTCGACAGCTCTTTGAAATATTCCTGCAAGGTTTCACATCATTAAAGAACCATGAAATTCATCAGGTGAAAAACATCAAAAAGGATAAACTAGCCTCTCAGAGGTTGTTTATCTTCAGTGTCAATACATCAAATGAGAGTATTGAATAGTGATGGAGGCTCTATGCATACTTCAGAACTTGATGGATTCACAAATCGAATAAAGGGGAAGGCACATGATGATGTTCTCTGGAGAAGTAAATTCAGCACAAAAACAAACACACAGAACGTGAACTTTGAAGCAAAATCACGGCTCTCCCAGATTCCTGTGACTTCCGAACTTTGAATAACCTCTGTGGAAGCGAACGCAGGTTCACGAATTGCACAGCCACCAAGTTGATCACCATTCCTGAATGGTCCACACCACTGTTTGTGGAAAGCCTTTATCCTTTGCAATCTTAGCACCAATATGCTTTTCCCTTCATCTTGTACAACTTGGACAAGCAGAATTATCCTAACACGGGATTCCTGATTATCAAGATCAACCAACCAGTGTTCCAATTCTAGAAATTTTTGCTGACTTACACTTCCTATCCTATCTTCGACGGGCCAAACAGCTATATAGCATCCACTAGGATGAAATGCAAATGCAGACGAAGAATTGTTCATGCCTCCAATCGTCCTTTTGTCAATGCTGTGCTGGGTCGCCGCATCGGCTTCACACCCAACAGTGGGGAGGAGCCTTATCAATTTGTATGTAACAATGGGTTCCTCTGTTTCAGCCAGAGTTGGACACTGGGTTTGCCAATCATATACCTTCACTTCCCATTCTCTAAAAGCTTCCGGAACGACCAATTCTGGCAGCTCAAGAGGTTCCCCTTTGTGTGAGAAGTCTGCCCCATATCCGTCCCATTCTCCAGATACACGTTCAGCGAATTCTCTCCACTCTGAGGCATAATTTTGTAAGCAGTGATATATAAAATTCCTCTACGTTGTTGGTCGCTTCAGAGATCGGACCCAACCTAGGTATCCTGAATCTCAACCCGGATCTGCACTTTCCAGATTTGGTTTTAGATTGGACCCAGAATCGCCACACCTAGCTAAAGAAGACACCATGTTGGGGGTGGTGTAATGGTTTCCTCTGCTGAATGTACTGCAGGAACCTCCTTTTCGTGTAAATCTGACTTGAGAGTGCAAAGCAAACAGGGCGACATGTCCGGTTCCGGTTTACCGTGGTTTCAAGGTTTCGGGTTGTCTTGAACTTGAAATCAGAATTGAACCACCTCAAGAGCGGTTTCTGTTTCGGTTTAAGAACCATTCCTACACCATTTAAAATACTTTTTTTTATAAAAGAGGGCAAGTGCGTTCGCTAATCATCAAACTCCTCACCAAACTCAATAGTATGAATAGTAGGACGCTCTCAGGATGAGTTTGTTTTAATAAGTGTTATATATCCTATTTAGGTGCAGTTTGGAACCCCCGATTTCTATTATTCTTTTGGTTTTGGGTCAGTTTTTGGAAACCATGACTCTTAACCGAATCAAAGAGATCCTTGATTCTAATTACGGTTCCGGTGCTGGTTCGGCAGGTTCCATTCTAACAGATTACGTCTAAAGGGCGTAACTTGATGACCCTCACGCCATGATCATTTTTTTCCTTTTACTGAGAAAAGTTGCTATTCCGTCTAGTATGAGAAAAGGCTTAGTTGTTGTTGTACCAAGAAAAGTTGCCGTAGGAAAAAAAGATGGAATGGAAAAAGAATCCTAGACCGTTCGAACCGGCTACGTCTAAAGCGTGTCACTTGATGACCCTAACGCCACACGATCATTTTTTCCCTTTTATGGAGAAAAGTTGCCGTAGGAAAAAGAGATGGAATGGAAAAAGAATCCTAGACCATGATCTTCCTTTTCTCGAAGGAAGGGAAAACGTTTTCCAAGGAGAGAGGTGGCAGTCTCGTAAACAATGCTAACTTGCAGGGTAAACGTACACTCATTGTCCCCCCATCCTTCAATTTGGACCGTCGAAGTGTTTACCCCTCAATCTGACCGTTGGATCCTCGGACCTCTGCCTATATAAATCCTCCCTCCCCACTTCTCTTTTTCATTCGTAAGCGGTTTTGTTCGTTGATTGGGGGAAGCTTTGCGTCCTCGCCTTCCCTCCTTCCTCTTTGTATTCCTTCGTTCCTCCTAGCCTCCTTATTTCTTATCCTCTTCGTCCGTTTTGCAGATCCTCCTGAGGGTACGGAATGGTTGGTTTTCATCTGGATCGGACTCGTTGGTTCTGGGGTTAGGGTTCGTTCTGATTCTGCGAACCCTAGATTTCTCGGTGGCCTCTCGGCGCTTGTTTTCTTCTCAACTTGCACTGAGAACTGAGCGAGATCCCAAGTGCGGCGATCTTGTTTTATTTTTCTCTCGTTGTGGCGATTCCTTCAGCCTTGCGGAGCGAAAATTAGGTCAAGAAAAGGGGCTTCGGTGGATAACTTTAGTTTTCTGCATCGTCTTCCTTTTCGGGTTTACGTGTAGATTCTTCTTGTGGGTTCTGTTGAGAATTTGCGATATTGGAAGTAAGTTTTCATTGTTTTAGTTCTTTTTCTTGTTTTTGAGGTCGTTTAGATGAACGAGAAGGGTCATCAGATGATGAATCGGGGCTATGGAGTCTGGCAAGGAGGCGGAGGCATGGGCGGTGGAGGGATGAGCGGAGCTGGTGGATTTGTGCCCCCCGTTCGCCCGAATTGGAAATCTAAGAAAGCAGACAAGCGGCGGAAGGCGAACGAAGCTGCTGTTTCTGCACAGCAGCAGGGCCTTAACGCGTACAAACCGCCTACTCTCCATGAATTGCAATCGCAGAACCGGCTAAAGGCACGGCGATTCTATCCTAAGAGAAGGGTCAACCGTTTCGCTCCATTTGCTCCACGCAACACCACGTCATTCATTATACGTGCAAAGAAATCGGGAGGAATCCCATCACAGCCCTCTCCATACCCGGTGACACCTGCAATCCTTCCGACTCCTGTTTTATCGCCTTCCAGGGAGGGTTTGATCGACATGGTGAAGGAAGAGTGGGGTGTCGACGGGTACGGCTCCATGAACGGGTTGATCCGGCTGCGGTCACCAATCAATGGGGAGAATCAAGACGACACAGGAATGTCAAGCGATAGCGAGAGTGATGTCGAGGAGCATGTAGAGGTGGAACGACGGCTTGACCACGATTTGAGCCGATTCGAAATGATCTATCCATCTGTACCGGGCGGTGATGAGTCGAGATACGAACACGAATTGGAGAGAAGAGTTGATGATCAGGACGCTCACATTGCCCATCTGGAGGAGGAGAATCTGACGCTCAAGGAGCGGTTGTTCTTGATGGAGCAGGAGATCATAGAGTTGAGACGCAGGCTGAGGAATCTCGAGACCGATCGAGGCGAGGTGAATGATGAAGTTAACGAAGTTGAGGGTGGTGGTGACGTCTGTTCAGAGAAGAGTGTTGGAGATGGAGAACAAGGGGCAGAGGTAGAGGCGTCTAGTGTTGAGGTGGTGGTCGAAGCATCGCGGCCGGACAACGAGGGGAGGACGTCAATGGTGGAGATGGAGGCTGAGATGTTGCACGCTGAGGCTGAGGCGCAGGCACCCGTGCCGGAGACGGAGATGGACGCGTCATGTGCATGTGAGTAAAGTAACACGGTGACACAACCAAGTTTTTGTACATATAGTTAGGAGAAGCAGTTAAACAATCTGATTTGATTTGATGAGCCTTTGGTGTGTATTATGGCTACCTTGCTTTCCTTATTTTACGTTTTCGCCGTCTTTGAAGTTCTATATCTTGCTGAATCTGGTACTCGAGACTTGGTTTTAGATGTATTAAGGTTCTTTTTCTGCCATTTTGGGTGAACCTGAACATGATTTCTTTTAAATTTTAGTTTTGCATAATATTGCATTGTTTCGTGCGGGCATTTGTTGTTAGAAATTGTTCGGTGATCCTTAGACGATGATTTGGGGCACGATCGGAGTAAGGGACCATCACTTTAAAACTTTGTTTCGTACAATGGCGATGGGAAAGGATGGGTTCTGGCGTAATCGGTTGCTTCTGCGCATAATCGAGTAGACTGTATGCAAGATTAGCTTAACAATTGAGATTCTTTGGTAGTCAATGGCTGCGGCAGAGCGCTTGGTTCCTCGAGTCAAGAGGCGATGAATGATGTTGCCTATGCTGTTGGTGACAATAATTATTCTGGAAACGTCTAATGCTGAGGATTGAAATGGTCTCCATCGATCTGGCGTGATTCTGCTCCTCGGAATTCAGTGGGAGCATGTCCTCGCGGCCAACGCCCGTACCGATTCACGTCGGAGTGGACATAGAATCTGCTGGACTCGATCGGAGGTAATTAATGTATTTATTTCGATCCTTCTCTTGCTCTGTAGTTCACATTGAGATCATCTATATTTTCTTGTTTCTTTTACCATGAGCTTGCTGCTTGCAGTTGCTTTGCAAGGCATTTTATACACAGACGGAGAGCAGGACTAGACGACCCGGGTTTAGGTGGGCTCTTTGGAGTTCATATGACTGACTAATAGGGGAGAAAATGGGAGATGAACAATCTTGCAGCCTTAGGCAGGCGACTCCAGTCCATTGCCATTTTATTCTTGTGGTTCAAATCTTCTGGTTTTGAAGGACACTCCAGTTTTGTTTGGGGAAACAAAGACCTTGAAGAGGTGGAGACTTTGGCTGGGTTCTTCTGATGATTCAGAAAGTTGATTTTGGTTCAGATTTAATGCAAGGGTACGATGTGTGGTATTGGCAGTTGCAGGGTTGGAGTCTGTGCATATAATATATATAACGAAGTAGCCAACCAAGTAACTCATTAGCCAACTCAGCAGGGGAGGGCTTTGTCTCTATTCTAGAAGTCGAATTAGGTGGTCTCGAACGCCACTTCTTACTGTGAAGGTTTGGAATGGTTAAAAATGGCTGCTTATGTTTATTAAATTTCTATTTCTGTAATTTCATCGACTCGGGTGTGGTGTGAGTTTGCTGTTAAGGTGCAGATGCGCGCTGTAGCGTAAGGGTTAGTTTAGTATTGTCTGGAGATCGATTAAGGGAATTATTCCTAACGAACAAAGCCTTAGCAATTTAATTGGCGAAGAAAGTCCGGCTCGATTGGTGACTCGTTAAGATGGAACCGTGGAATTCCTTCCCTAGATAGGAGGTTACGCAAAGAGCCTTCCAGTCAGAGATCGTTTTCTGTCTGACCTTAGGTTGTCAACAAGAAGAAAATTCCTAGGCCATGGGTAGTCATCTAAGGCGTCCCGTAAACGAAAGGGAAGCCTTTCGTCTGTACTACTAATCAGAAAGAAACCTCTCTCTCTCTCTCAGTTTTCTTTTATCCTTTTCTGGAAAAGCACCATCTTTGGCCAGTGTCTATTTTTGACAAGACCCAATCTCAAACCTACTTCACGGAACTAGGCGGATGAAACTGTCGCTGAATTGAATATGACCCGGGGACGGTGCCATTGACGCCTTCCCCAAGGTTTTAACAGGAATGTGCTTTTCTTCTGATCGCATGGGGTACTCGAGCGCGTTAAGATTTGAAAATCTCAAGTTCGACACGTCGTGTGTCTGATTAACCCCAGCCTGCCAAGCCCCAAAAGAAAAGAACAGCCCATGCAAAGGAAAGCTACAAAGCACAAAAACCAACTAAAGGTTGTTAACTTCTGCAAAGGGTTAGCTGTCAATGCGCTCGACTCGCAAGATGCTGGTCGTGACCCAATTTTCAGGGCATGCATTCCAGGCTTCAGCCTCCCCCATTGTAACCCTCAAAAGAAATTGTGATCCCCTCCAAATAAATCGGAACAAGGGTAAAGTATTTGCAAAAAACAGAATAGGGGAGTGAAAAGAATTCATTAATAACATTTATACATACAAGATAAACTAACTTTCCAAGGAAATGAAATCCAAAATAGCAAATTAACAATGAAAAGCAGCCCATTGACATGATCTAATATAGCAAAGAAACCAATAAAACGATTCTTCATTTTGTGGCAGGATAGAATGAAACAATAACTTGCATAGTGAGTCCAAGGGACACGCTCGATGTGGTCTGAATTAGACAGACCAATTTATTTAGTTGGAAGAAACCATAAGGGGAGAATAGCATGAAAATCCTGCTATCTGAACAATCCATGCTCTGCTATGCACAAGAAAACAGACGGACTCTTGTGCAGCCCATGGAGTGCAAAGAGCAATTACAGCATCTGAATCTGGAGGCAAATAGAGAACACCCATCTACAGAACCACATCCCGAGAAACAGGACAGTGAGCTATTGCACTAAACCTAATAAAATTGTATGCGTGTGTGTGAGAGAGAGAGAGAGAAGGAGGTGAAGAAACTTGAACCGTTCAAGAAGACGGATCCAGCTATAGGTTGATGAAGATGTCATGATCATCTGTCTCAAAAATGATCCATCAACATCCAATTCGAAATTGCAGATTTTCCTCCAAGTCAACACGAAGTACTGCAGCAGGCAGAAGGATTCTTTCTATTAACAAGAGATGCCAAACTGACGGACATAAAGTTAATTTTATGAGAAAACAATAGCGTCCAAGTGTACCTACAGAATCTTCAATCACCTTAAAGGTGAAAATTATGCACTTACCATTTTGATACCAAAAAAGAAGAGAAAAGAAACAGATGCCTTGACCAGTTGTATTGTCACCTGAAGGTGTTAATGAGTTTTCTGGTGAAAGATGAATTTGGCAATCTAAGAAGCATAATATATGGGTTCATGATGAATTCAATTTCCATAGATTGAGTTCCAAATTCAGGTAGATATATTCACCAATTTGATGTCAATGGTTAATGGTTGCATTCAAAAAGTTCCCATCAATGAAGGACTTTAACATCATATATCTAAATTTAGATTAAATAAATTTGTGTTAGGCTTCCGACAGCCAGCGTAAAACTTCGTCGGATTTCTACAACATGGATTACAAAAATTATGAGCATTGCTTTGGGGCGTCCCCGCCTAGCGACGTGCTGCAGAGCCCGAATGCAGCAAGAAGTAAGCAAGGGCCACTACATTTTCGCACGAATGTAGTGAATCAATTGCAGAGAGGGTTCCCACATCATGGACGGGTGTGGGTAAAGAAGTTAGTCCCGCTACATTGCCGCCCGAATGTAGTGAAAAATTTTCAGAGAGGGTCTCCGCATTTTGATTATGGACGCGGGGGGTAAGAAAGCTAGTCCTAGATAATAAGATTCATATTGGTTCTTGGAATATCGGAACATTATCGGGTAAGCTAATGGAGGTGGTAGATACTATGATTCGGAGAAAGATTCATATTCTATGTTTACAAGAGACAAAATGGGTTGGAGAAAAAGCAAAGGAGATAGAGGATACAGGTTTTAAATTATGGTACTCAGGTAAAGAAAAGGCCTGAAACGGAGTTGGTATTATCATAAATAAAGATTTAAAGGAGAGTGTAGTAGACATACAACGATATGGTGACCGAATCATGACATTGAAATTAGTGTTAGGAGTAGAGGTTTTGAATATAGTTTGTGCTTACGCACCCCAAGTAGGACTAGAAGATAGTATAAAGACAGTTTTTTGGGAAGAGTTAGATAAGGTGTTTCAAAAGATTCCACAAAGGGAGATGATTTGTTTAGGAGGAGATTTAAATGGACATGTCGGTAAAGAGGCATTAGGATATCAAGAGATTCATGGAAACTTTGGTTATGGGGATATAAACGAGGAAGGTAGGGAGATTTTAAATTTTGCTATGTCATTTGATCTCTTTATAGTCAATACAATCTTCAAAAAACGAGATGAACATTTAATTACTTATAAGAGTGGCTTATCACAAACACAAATTGATTACTTTATTTGTAGAAAAAAAGATAGAGCGTGTTGTAAAGATTGTAAGGTAATTCCAGGAGAAAGCTTAACCACCCAACATCAACTTTTAGTTATGGATTTACAAATAAAAAAATAGACAAAGAAGAAAAGAGTGCATCGAGCTATTCGGACTAAATGGTGGAACCTCAAAAGCGAGAAAGAAGATATATTTAAACAAAAAGTCCTTCAAGGAGATGTTTGGAATTATGTTGGCACACCCTCAGGTATGTGGAACAATATGGCTATACATATTAGGAAAGTGGCGAAAGATGTGTTAGGGGTATCTAAGGGAGGTGTACCGGCACAAAAAGAAGCTTGGTGGTGGAGGGAAGTAGTACAAAACAAAATCAAGGCAAAGAGGGCATGTTACAAATTACATTTTGCTAAGAAAACTAGTGAAACTTTAGAAGCTTATAAGAAAGCAAAGAAGGAAGCAAAAAAGGCCGTTAGTGAAGCAAAAGCTAAGATTTGGGAGGACTTATATAAAAAACTCAACTCAAAAGAGGGTGAAAGAGATATTTTTAGGATAGCTAGGGCTAGAGATAAGAAAACTAAAGATCTTAATTATGTTAGATGCATAAAAGACGAGGATGAAAAAATTCTAGTGGCAAATGATGATATAAGAAATAGATGGAAAAACTATTTTTATAATCTTTTTAATGAAAATAAAGATGTTAGTATTAGTTTAGGAGATTTAGCCAAGTCAGAAAAGTATATAAACCACAATTTCTACCGACGTATTCAAAAGAATGAAGTCAAAGAGGCTCTTAAACATATGAAAAGTGGTAAATCGGTAGGACCAGATAATATTCCTATAGAAGTTTGGAAAATACTAGGAGAAATAGGAATCACTTGGCTCACAAGACTATTTAATGAAATATGGAAAAACCAAAAGATGCCCGAGGAATGGAGAGCAAGTACACTTATACCCGTATATAAGAACAAGGGAGACATTCAAAATTGTGCGAATTATCGAGGTATCAAGTTAATGAGTCATACTATGAAATTATGGGAAAGAATTATCGAACGTAGGTTAAGACAAGTATCAAGTACAACACAGAACCAATTTGGATTTATGCCAGGTAGATCTACTATTAAAGCGATTCACCTTTTGAGACGTCTTATGGAACATTTTAGAGCAAAAAAGAAAGACCTTCACATGATATTTATTGATCTAGAAAAAGCTTATGATAGGGTACCGAGGGAGGTTCTTTGGAGAACTTTGGAAAAAAGAGGTATCCCATTGACATATATTAACCTTATAAGAGACATGTATGATGGTGCAAAAACATGTGTGAGGACCCGTGAAGGAACGACAGACTTCTTTGAAGTTAATATTGGGTTCCATCAAGGATCAACTTTAAGTTCATACTTATTTATAATGGTGATGGATGAGTTAACAAAACATATTCAAGATGAAGTACCTTGGTGTATGTTATTTGAAGATGACATTGTATTAGTGGAGGAGTCTAAGGAAAAAGTTAATAGAAAATTGGAACTATGGAGAGAAACATTAGAAAACAAAGGCCTCCGACTTAGTAGAACAAAGACAGAATATATGGAATGTAAGTTTGATCATTTGGCTACTTCAGAGGACATAGAAATTAAAATTGGCACACATTGCATTCCCCAAAAGGAAAGTTTTAAATACCTAGGGTCAATTTTTCAAAGTGATGGAAGAATTGATGGAGATGTTACACATAGAATTAATGCTGGTTGGTTAAAATGGAGAGGAGCATCAGGTATTCTTTGTGATAAGAAGATACCATTAAAATTAAAAGGTAAATATTATAGAGCAGCAGTTAGGCCTGCCATGTTTTATGGTTCTGAGTGTTGGGCAGTTAATCATCAACATGTACAAAAGATGTCTGTGACAGAAATGAAGATGTTGAGATGGATGAGTGGTCATACAAGAAAAGACCGTATACATAATGAGGTTATTAGAAACAAATTAGGAGTGGCACCAATAGAGGATAAAATGAGAGAACATCGTTTAAGATGGTTTGGACATATAGAAAGAAGATCAAAAGAAGAACCTGTAAGAAGGTTAGAAAAACTAAATTTGGAAAGTATTAAAAGAGGTAGAGGACGACCACAAAAGTGTTGGAAAGAAACAATAAAGAATGATCTAGCTTATTGGGAGTTAACTGCTAACATGGCACACGATAGAGATCTGTGGAAACAAAGAATCCATGTAGCCGACCCCGTCTAGTATGGGAAAAGGCTTAGTTGTTGTTGTTGTTGTTGTTGTTGAAACATCTAAGCAAATACATGAGAAATCATAACAGGATAAATATTGCTGGCATTTATATTTAAAATGCCCAACACAGACAAGGTGTATATTGAGCGATACCTAGAGAACTCCAAGAAGCCATAGCTTGCATTAACTTTTGGAGATTACCTCTCCGTCCAACCTGTCATTTAGGAATAAAATCGAATGAAAAAAAAAACACCGATTATTTTGACATTTTATGTGAAATCAGGGGAAGAAAAAGGACCTAACCAAACCAGATATGAGAAAGAAGTGAAGACTGCATTAACTACACAATGAATCAATCTGGATAACGAATCACACCACCATAGAATAGAATCATAGGATGAACGGAAGAAATTAAAGGAGGTAGATAAACTTGCACCTTCTATATGACGTTGCAAACCCAACTTTTGGAACTTCTGGTCCTTAGGTAAACTTTTCTAGATCTGTAGTCGGTCCATATGATCAACAAATTTCTCATGTGACTCCAATGTGCTTCAAAAATTAATAGCTTTGCAGCTCCTTTCAGCTCAAGACTATTGCAACAACCCCATCTCTTGCTTTTTGTGTTGTAAAATGAGACAGCAGTCAGATTTTGAGAGCAGCCAAGGTCTAATGCCTTCCATCTGGTTGCAACATCTAAATCCCTGGAATAAGAAAAACACAATCAAAGGGGAAAAGGAAAGTACTTGGAGCGCTGAGTGAAATGAAGGAAAGGGACATATAGGCGAACCGGAGCTCTTTGATCATGAAGGTACAATCAGCATGATGTTTTGAAGCAGTGAAACTTCCATAAAACCATTGGCAGCTTCATATCAGCAGGAACCCAGCAGAAGGGGAACTAATCGAGTTCTCCCCAGAAAGTTCCTTGTGGGAGTCATTGTTACTTGTGGCTACAAAAGCAGAGTCAAACTCTAACTGTCTAACTCGCCAAAAGACGTGAAACATAAACAGAAAACCCATTCTAAAAGATATTCAACTAATTATTAAGTTTAGGAGATTGTACACTAAAAGAAAGTTCTTTTAGTCAAATCATTATTCATTCTATAACTGCTTCCTGTACACGCAAAACACATGTGAGGTTCAGATCAAGTAAAAATTTGTTGCAAGGTAGAAAGTAACTATTGCATTTTAAACCAGTTAGGACTGGACCTGGCTCCCATGCACGCACATGCACAAGCACACGCATGCTCAAGATAAAAAAGGTTGCTGATATCCAGTGCCGACAAAAGTTGACATAACTCTGGATTTAAAGGCCAAACATGATATCAGAGATACAACAGTTATATCATGGAGAAGCCATTTCACAAAAGGATTTTTTTTTTTTAAATGAAGGTTCCTTCAACAATTTCAGTAGAACAGTGAATAAGTGCCCCAATAAGCAAAGATCCAATATAGATGAACCCAGTGCAAGAATTTCAAGCTATACCCTTTTATTCAGAACCTTGTCCCAGAAGCAACTCAAATGAAACCCCATCAACATAAAGACTGAAACAAGAAGAGTGAATAAGAACACCATGTACGTAAAGGTCCATGAAATGGCTGTTGAAACTTCAATAACAGATTTGCAGGGAAGGTGACTAAAGTTGACTCACCTGCACCCATAAAGATGAAGCTTTCTCAACAATGGTAGCATCAATCACATCCCAACCTCTAAAAACTGCCTAAAAGGGCATGGATAAAAAACAAAGTTGATACACACATGCTTCCATGCCCTTTACCTATCAAGAAGAAAAGTTTGAGTTATTTACTATTATTCAATTATGCAAACAAAATATAATGAATATTTGCACTAGCTACGCTGACTGCTATGCATGAACAGTTAAAAGACATGTTAAATAAGAAAACCGAACTATCATATTAGCAAACATTCACTGAAATAAAGGAGAAAAAAGACATAAAACACGGCTTACCATATGACGATGATAAGTTATGCTGAGCTGAAAAATGGAGTGCCAGACCAGACTTTAGGAACATCTAAGTATTTTATTTGCGAAGTTGTACCTTTCTTGCTTGCCAGATCCCATACTCTAGTACAGAATATGTCACGTTATCGGGCTGTATTCCCTTGACCATCATTTCATCAACAAAGTCTACAGCTTTATCCACAATGCCCTTACGATAATAACCAGACGCTAGGGCTGTGTATGTCACAGCATCAGGCACCAATCCTCTTCCCATCATTTCATCAAAGAGAACAAGAGCATCATCAACACCATCTGTCTTGCATCTACCATCAATGAGAACAGTATAGCAAATCACATCAGGTTTAATCGCCATTGCTTTCATTTCATTAAACAATAAATAAGCTTTGGCAACGGCCATACGTTTCCTTTCTCTCTGTTCTTGAAGACTACAAGCTTGCTGTAAACTTCTCTTGACAAGTCCATCAAGTAAAACTGTATATGTAACAACATCAGGTCTAAGACCTTTCTCTTGCATTTCTCTAAACAGATAGCAAGCCTCTCTAAAGCAATTGACCTTGCAGTATCCGTTTATCAATGTAGTATATGTAATCACATCAGTGCAGATGCCACTCTTCACCAGTCTCTCGTATAAATCCCAAGCCCTCTTCATGTCACCTGATCGAGCAAAGGTGGCAATAAGAATATTGTGGGTAATCACATCTGGCACTCTGCCCAAGTCTACCATCGTCTCATAGGCCATCAAAGCTTTCTCCACATCCCCAGCTTCGCATAGTGTACTGATTAATTTAAAACACACGTACTCAACAGGTACCGCTCCCTGACTCCCCAACCTCACAAAAATCCTATAAGCCTCTTGACCAAGACCTTCTTCACAATAACCATTAATCATTGCACTGAAAGTAGTGATACATCGGCTAAAACCCTTGTCTACAAGCATACTAAAAAAAGCTTCTGCATCAACCAACTTACCACCTTTGCAGAGACCCTCAATGACAGTACCGTACGTCATGGTATTTGGACTTACTCCTTGGTTCAACATAATGTCTAGAAGAACAAAAGTTTGTTCAACAAGACCCTTTCTGCAAAACCCAATTGCGAGCTGGTTGTAAGTGACAACATCAGGAACAATACCCATCGCTATCATGTTAGTGAACACCTCCCAAGCTTCACCGACTTCACCAAGATGGCAATACCCGCTAATGATACTAGTATAATTTACGGCATCAGGACTTACTCTCCTTACTTTCATCTCACTTAATAGTGCTAAAGCTGCTTTCATATTTCCTTGCTTGCAATGAGCATCAATCACAACATTGTACAGAACCTTGTCAACAAAAAGACCAGAATTCTTGAACTTTTGGAAGACGTCCAATCCCTCAAACATAGAACCCGCTCTGAATAAACTCTGGAGGAGGAAGCTGACAATGATACAATTGGTTTTTACTCCCTTCAGAATCATCTTATCATGTAAGGACAGGGCTCTTGTCAAATCCCCTGTCTTACAATACCCATTGATTATGCGGCCGTAGCTATACACATCTGGCATTACACCATGGTCCTCCATATCATCGAGCACCATTTCTGCTTCCTCCAATTTCAGATGGGTGCTAAGCCCGTGTATAACAGCATTGTAACTAAAAGAATTCAGTACGATGCCTGCATTTCTAACCACCTTGAGTAGCTCATAACCTGACTCAGGAATCCCACGTAAGCACATGCCATCAATCAGGGTTCTATATATGAAGACGTCTGGAACAACACCAGCTACCTCCATTTCTCTCAATAAATCAAGAGCTTCCTCAAACTTCCCTTCTTTGCAGAGAGATTTCACTATGATTGCAAACGTATATGCATTCTTCCTAATGCCCAAAGTGGTTAACTCATTGTATACGGTTTCTGCTACCTCAATTTTTCCATGGTCGATCAGAAAGTTAATCAAGAAGTTGCAAGTCCGGATACGAGGCAAACATCCACTACTAGTTGCAAGTAAGAAGGCCCGAACCGCTTCGTGAATCATACCGCTACCAGCATAAACCTTGACTATTACATCAACTAACTTAACAAAACCAAAAGAACGGCCATGTTCCCTCGTCAAGGATTCAAAAACAGCCCAAAGATCAAAACCTCATTTTTCGGACGAACAAATGAGCTCCCCAAGCAATCGATGTAGTTTTTGCTCCAAACCTGACCCACACACAATCTTAACCATCTCTACATAGGTAACAACATTGTGAGCAAAACCTTGATCCTTTATGTAATTGAAGAAAGAAAGAGCAAAGACCGCATCGTGGCGCATGTTACGTAGTATTGATACAACTCTACAAGGATCAAGTCCATCATATTTCCAATCAAAACGGACTGTTTCCAAGTGGGGAGACACCATATTCATAGAAAACCCATTCCCACTCTCGGTGTCTCGCACTTCGGCAGTGCAACGGAGGGCAGCGAGTGCAGAAAGACGTACCCGATAAGTTTTGCAGGAAAGCAACGATTTTCCGCATGATAAGAATTTGGTGGCAAACCACATAGGAATTATTTCAGCATCTCAAGCGTATCTGAGGACTACCACCGCTGCTGAACAAGGTGGAAAAAATGGCCCCATAAATTACACAAATCTTCATTTATTACTTAACTACAGAAACTCGGCGAGATCCCTTGACAGATGAGATATCATCTAGTGAATCGTATGAATGCTCCGGTTGTGTGCGCCCGGGCGCTGCGTAGGGTTTAGCACAATCTCTAACCCCTTAAAGAGGAGCACGGCGGGATGTCGATTTCCCGCAGCGAAGAAAACCGGCGTCTTTTTGTTAAAACTACCAATTGAACGCGAGATAATGTCTCTTACCTGTGTAAAATCTATGGCACGAATCCAAAACTCGAGTTAAGAAATATTTTTAACGTCTTTATGAAGAACCAAAAAAATCCATATAAAACATATATTTAAAATTAATTCCTAATGATAACTTCATTTTAGATATTAATTACTAACAAATTTATTTTATTCAAACACTTAATTGTTAATTTGAATATTAATAACATTAATTTAGCAATAAACAGACCAAGTTAGAAAACATAAAAATGATATGGTATATTTATTGATATTAATATATTTAAAATTAACTTATGCTATTAAAAAAATCATGCTATTCAATGATAATTATCAAATATTTATTTTTACAAAATTAATTTTAATGTTATTAACATTAATTTAACTTTATATCTGTAAAATTAATAGTTTTTAACATCAACTCTGTCAAATTAATAGTCTTTAACATCAACTCAAATAGTATTAAATTAAAGATTTAATACCACATTAACTTCAACGTCACATCAATAGGTCAGACGTGCCACATGATCATATATATATATATATTTGTCACATGTGTCATGTTAGCATTCTCTGTCAATTACAGTCAAACCTTAAGCTCACGATGTTAATAACAACTAAAATAGAAACTTAGGTCATTTAACTACTAAAAAGTGAAAAATAAAGTACCAAAATGATTTTTTGGTAAATATGAAGTTTTCCATATCTCCAAGACTGACAGTACCGAACCATCGGTTTGAGTTTGCTGGAGACCATGAACCGTAACCGACACTAAGAACGAACCAGGATTCACCCAGTTTTGACATGGTTTAGGACCGTGACTTTCAATCTTGGTTCAACCCGATTGAAGTTAAGGTTCCGGACCTGTTTGATGACATGGTTTAACATAAAGCATTTGAGTTCTGACATTGGGGGTTAGGGTTGAACCCTGAGCAAGCAGGGATGTATCCACGTAAAGGAGTCTAACCCCAACTGGCAAACACAAAAGTATATTGTTCATTATAATTTATTGTTAGGTCAAAATAAATCTGCTTATACATCTCAAAAGAAAAAAAGAAGACCTACTAGTAGTTTTTTCGTTGCATGTTTAACTTCATAGTTTCACTTCTCATCAAGGTTTTGTTGTTTTAAGCGAGAACAAACAAGATCTCCCGATAAATTGCGTTTAATTCTACTTGGTCGCCTAGATGCGGTGCAATCCACGGGTTGGGTTGGACAGCTAGCTCAACTCACATACCATACGCATTATAGACTTGTTCGCTTCTCCTTTGAATTGGAAAAATGTGTGTGCGTGTGCATGTATGTATGTGTCTGAGAGAGAGTTTTATTCATAACTCATTTGAGGACAGGTGAAGCAAAGATAAGATATGGATTCCGTGCAGCATTAAGATCCACTGGAGCGGCTAAATGATGCCCTTCACAAATGCAAGCGCGAATTTGATGCATGCCATAGGGATATGCTTGCTTTGCTATACGGAGGCAATTCATCCTTGCATGAATTCATTCCATATCTTCATCCTCGTGAACGTAATTCTCACAAGCACGAAATTTTGATTCACTAGACAGCTGCTAAAACAGACTTGGTGGAGAAACAATCCATCTCCATATGCTCACTCCAGCAGCCCAAGAAACAATGCACAAATTAGACTTTCAGGCCATGAGAATCCAATTCAAAATTAAAGGAAAATAACACACGTCTGAACTGAAAGAAGATTTGAACGTACATTAAGATATGATTAACGGATGTAGTCATTTCCTACCCAAGAGAACTAGGATAAAGTCCCGCCAATATCGATGGGTATAAAAAGTTGTAATTTGAAGAATTTCTATTCAGAGGCAGAGGAAGACTGAACCCCGAGTTCCCGCATTACAGCAACCTTTACAACAATATCTATGGGCCAGAAGTATTCTGCTTCAGTAATTAAGCTTAGCTGCAAAGTCAGGATACTGGATCACATAGACCCCCCCGCCCCCCCTCAACAGAGGTTTGATAGGTTAAGATATAAGCGGGTCCAGCCTCAGTTAATGGTCATGGAGATTAGGACTCCAGCCTGAACTCAGGCTGAGATTTCCTGCTAGGTAGGCGATGCTCACCTTCAATCCCTTTGTTGATCAGAAGTTCAGTTGAATGTGAAATCATCCAGCAGATGAATGGCAACTCAGTGACATGATGACCATCTACAATGGACTCAACATTCAGTGCCATCCTTATGCACATCACACATGCAAATACAGAAGCAAACGTGCAGATGCACACATGCAAATACAGAAGCAAACGTGCAGATGCACACATGCACATGGCTGAGATGAACCGAACGTGGGCACCTATCAAAACCAAAACCGTGCCTTTGTCCATACTTAAGTTTGGTCCGCTACATGAATTATTCACTGCCATTGTGCTCCATCTGTCTCGTATTGCCATTTAACTAAAATGGAAAAAGCAAATAGAGAAGCACGTGAAGATGTGTATGAGAAACCAGACGAAGAAAACACGACTTGTAATGTTCTCTCTCTCACACACAGTTCCTTAAAATTAGAAAAAGTAAAACATCTCTCTCCCCTTCTTGCTTACACATGTCTAAACCACGTAAAACTCCACAATACACAGTTTGGCACCCAGAATATCAGATGGTGGATAAAATTCCACATTACATGCTCTCTATCGACACAGTACTTATAACACCAGGGGACATGAAAAAGAGCTCTCCCAAAATAATTTGCATTTTCCAAAAATGTAACTGATAAATGCACAAACAAAATAAATTGGCATAGATATGGCATGCCACCTCCAACAATTAAAGTCTCTTGAGACTTTACTCACAAACTATTTAAACTTCGGCTTTCATCAATATTGACCCAGTACTGCTATCCCACATTCTCTTCTCTTATTAGGCCCGCATGATGCTTCTCTTTATTTATAAACTTGAGACACACGGATGGAACAGAAGAAGAATTTTTATTTCGATGCCCTTATTATTTCACTTGTTCGAACACAGACATCCACATTAGACTCGGGCATCTTACAATCATCAATTCATGCAGACAACATGCTTCCTGAATTGTTTGTTTGCCTATATACATTTCAAGATACCCTTCTGCCTCTTCCATTTGTCTTGAGCTAATGATTTCCATCCAATTCCTTTCCTTAAAAACCCAAACCACGTGTTACTAGAAATCTCTACCAAAGAACAATTTCACTCATTCATGTTTTCTCGTCATTGTTCGTTATTCATCATATTGCATGTAGAGAAGATTGTGCACACCGACAATGTATGCACACTAGTAGTTTTCTCAGGCTGTTTGCAATTCTGATCGGCTAAAAGCTAATCAAGTTGCACTGTCCACTGTGGATGGTCCGAAACTGCTGGCTTCCGCTCGATCATTCAGCAAAATGGTGCTCACTAAATGACTACAAAAACACACATGCACGCACATATTGGAGCCACACAGAAACCTTGGCCTGTAAGCCCCTTCTTTGGGTATCAACCCAGCCTCTGCAGAACCGTTGATCCAGAGACTGCATGATTCGGACCAAACCCATCCAGCCCCACCATGGTGGAATCTGGCTTTTCCCTCGAGTGCACACACACAAACACAAGCACATATGTGTGTGTATTTTATGCATATATGTATCACAAAATACTATATATGTGTCTGCGGGAGGTCTACACTGTGGTTCCAAGGTTTTTTCTGTAAATAGATTATAGTGGTTATGACAGACAGATACCAAAACCAGATAACTGAGAAGAAATAATGCATTTCAATTGGACCGAGTTACTTGATGCAGGGACCCATGAAAGAACTATGGACCAAAATGATAATATGAACAATGCGGTTAATCAATCCAAAGAAATAAGATCAATAAAGAAACTGGTCATGATAGCTTTTAAGCACTATGGGATGCGCTTCAAACTATTCACTAAATTTAAAGTTACATTTGTGAGCAGTTGATTGATGGATGAGAATCAGCATAACATTGTAGGCTTTCACAGTAACGTGCATGATGAAAACAGACTTCTATTCTCTCTTGTCCTGTCTCTAACGAGGAGGCACTGATTGCTTTTCTTGCATTTTGACTACTACTAGCACATTTCTTATCAGAATGCCAATTCTCACACAATGGCAGAAGATCAGGAACCTTTTCTATATCCTCTGATGGCTGATGCAAGAGAAAATTATGGAACCGATAAGAAACCTTGTGAATAACTGCTTATTTTGACATCATCAACTATGTAATAACTAACATCATCCACAAATTGATGATCTATTTGCATAAAACAGAGGATAAGGTCAAAATAGAAGAGTGAAGCAAAAGACAAAGAAGAAAGGTGAGCTTCCCTATAATCCAAAGGCATAGCAAGACAAGATAAATACCCGCCACAGTTCTAGAAAACGCCAGAACAAGAAGTCTACAATCATAACCAGGCAGAAGAGTTTGCCTGCCCAAGCACCACACCTATAGTACCTACATAACACTAAGATAAGTCGAGTCATTAATAATCATAAGGGCAGGGAAACATCATGTCCTCAAAGAATTTCTATCCATTTCAAGCATAACGGCATTCAACCTAGGAGAAAAAGGCAATTATCATCCTGGGTGCTGACAAGATGCAGACTTTTAAACTTTGAAAATTATAGCCCATGGTTGTCAACAGGTTTAGGTTAAAAGTGGACGGTAGATAGAGTGACATAGCTGAAACACAAATATCATAGGAAGGCAGGGAATTTGGCTAATTTCATATTGAAGAAGTAGATTCGATATGAAGACTTAAGGCAGGATCTACAATATCCTGATTCAGTCATGATCCTTGATCCTACTAACCTCATGAAAAATTAGCTAGGATCGGTGATCTTGACAACCTCGGACACAAGATTGTAAGGACTAGATATGTGTTCATCTCTAAATGAAATATAATGTGGCACCACCAACTGCTCCAAACTACCTCAATTCCACTCACGAATGAACCCAGTTCAGGCAGAATGACACTATAGGGTTCTTAGACTGTTGTATGATTTTTTTTATTTCTGATAGATGGCAGTTTACCTATCCAGGCGTACTATTAACGTCAGTAATAAACCCAACAGATGAAAAAGGCCCAGGAGGAAAAATAAATGAGATCATACTGAAAAAGAAACCTTCATTATTACGGAGCCAGAAATTATCGAATATCAGTTATTTGCCTCTGACATGATAATACAGTGGTATAACATAATGATCAAAAAAGGACAAGGGACTGAATTCATACTAATTTACAAAGTGAGAGGAGAACCTTATTGATTGAAACTTCACAAAACATACCACAAAATGCAATGAAGAGCAAATATTGGGCAAACTGGAAAGAAATAGAATCCAACTATGTTCTCATCTTTGAAGCATTTGATACAGAAAGAAAGCAATTACCCAAGCAGAACATTCATTTATACCGTGATAGGCACTGGAGAAGACTCTCTGAAATGCAACTCAATGCGGAGTCATACACGATCCTTGTTCTCCTGGCTACGTCATGCCAACTATACAAACCTTGCATCTGTCATGAAAGCTTGAAATGTAAGAAAATATGCAACAGTTAAAAATAACGATTACCACCAACAGCCAAGAACAAAAATGCTGAAATATCAAATACTTTACTCTCTTATTCCAGCAATGCCAATTTAAGAAGTTATAGACTTGCAGAAATTAAGATGCTACAATAATAGACAGAACAAAAATGAATAGTTCCACTTTTGGAACCATATGCACTCTGTGAACTTTCAGCAGCTAAATGCTACAATCGATAGTGTCACAGCAGGTTTGGCACTGAAGATTGTGAGAAAAGGAACACAAAATAAACTCACACGCTGATGCATAGAATGTGGATCGATCTCTGGAAGCCTCAATATTGCTTCACTGATTGCTTGTACCATGTTGCTAGGTATGGGATCTGCAAGCACAATCATGTCCTCTGGCAGAACCTACATGCCCACAGAAGATGAGAAAAACACAAGCAACATAAAGTTGTAAAGAACATGGTAAGTCCACGAATTATGAATTGGTGATGACCATGCCAAGACAGTCTTTTTCACCTCCGGAACACCCCCAACTCTAGTGCTGACAGTAAGCAAGCCACAACTAGCAGCTTCCAGAATTGCTATGCAGAAAGCCTCAGTAAGGGAACTGGCATCGTTAAGATACTGTCAAACAGAGGAAGTAACAGACTCAAAAGGTGTCTGATCAGAAATGAGATTGAAGCAATTTATTCTGGCAGTAAAAAAAATGACGAGTAAAATGCATTACCTATTTAAGAAAAGGTGGCCACGGATGAGCACAGATCTTACTTGTGCATGTGGAACTGCTCCCAACATTTCAACTCTATCTTGTACAGAGTGTTTCTCTCTCATCTCCTCCAAATGCACTCGCTTAGGTCCATCCCCTCCAATTATAAACTTAACCTAAAAAAGCAAAAGGAAGTAAAAGCTTGTGCATGAAGTCCTGAACATATGGATGCATGATAAACTATGTTGTCTTGCCAATCCCTGCTTAATTAATGATAAAGCAGAACAAGCAAGAAAATAAATGTACCACCCAAAATGAAAAAGAAAAAACAAGTGCAAGTGAATACGAGGGGTATCAAATTTGAGGTATAGTAAGTGGATCGGGGATACAAGGATAAGCAAAAGGATGGAAGCTCCATAAACGATTGAGAGTCTCACATTAGGGTGCAAGCGGCAAACTTCAGGTATAACCTCAACCAGCAGATCCACACCCTTCCGATACACCAACCTGCTGATAACAACGATAATAATTTTGTCATCATTGAGTTTCTCCAAAGCAGGCTTGAACATAGCGGTGTCCACTGCATTCGGTACCATAAACACCTTTTCAGGAGGCAAAACATGAGCGCAATACTGTGTTTTCCTTACTTGTATGAGAGACACATATAGCCTGGCTGACATCTGCTAAAGTAAATTGCAGCACTTTGTTCATGTGAATGCTCCCAATATCAGCAAACCCACAAATAGAATGATCAGTGAATACAACTCTGTACCCCATCGTTCTTGCATGCATCAAGGCCTCATGACAAAGAGTTGAAAATGCTTGAAGCCCGTGTACTAAAGATATCCCCTCACGAATGAGAATTGTTCTTATAATCGGAAACGTTCCATAAAATGTTGGTAAGGTGTTATGCATCGTAAATGGATTCCAATGTATATAATAAACCTTCAATCCACCAGTCACATATTGCACCCCAGAGCGTGAACCATAGGCATGCGTTAAAACCACCACCTAGTTTACCCACCAAATAAAAAGTTAGAGCTTCGATAGGAAAAATAAAACTGAAGTCAGGCATAACATCAACATAATATCATCTAATGTAGAATGGGAACCTTCTATCAAAACACGTGAGCAGATTTATGAAACCTTGCAATGCTCAAAATGTTAGTATACAAATTTGAAATCGTGTAACTTCCTCAAAAAAGAAAAAGAAATTGTGTAACCACTGTTCATGAGTTGAATTAACAACCTTGTGTCCAAGCTCAAACAAGCATTGGGATAGGTAATATATATGACTCTCAACACCACCAAAGTTGGGATAGAAAAAATCGGATACCATCAACACCCTGTGCTTGATCGGTTCATCCATTGTACATATGCGAGGACTTCCTGCAATTCAGGGATCAAAATACGCAGAATCTTTTCATGATAAGTAAAAGAGCGTCATTGATAGGCAACACGGATAACAAGCAAAAATGCAATTTTAGAGCCAAACGGAAGATGATGATAGAACAAGAGAAGTGATTCATACAAGTTCTTTTCTACCATTTCTTAAGGAATGTAGATGCCACGGATCGAAAGAAACCATGATCCGTAGAAATCAATCATGGAAAAAACGCGCCAACGGACAATGGTCCATGAATGCTCAAGTTACCAAAAGAAGCATTTTAAAGAAACCAAAGAATCCTTGATCCTCCCGGAACGGTGTACCCAAGGGTTCGATTCAGAGAGAATCTTTGGAATTTTTCGTTAGATTGACAGCGATTTTGAGATCAGGAAGAAACGAGAAAGATGAGATTCTTACCTTTAAGATGTGGCAACTAAAATCCTAATTGCGGAATTGGGGGAGAACTGTAATGGCGATGAGAGGACGCCCATTGCTCGAGAGAGAGAGAGAGAGAGAGAGAGAGAGAGAGAGAGAGAGCGTTTGACATGAACTAGGGTACACGAACCAGGGTCGACTGACAACTGACTTTCTTACCAGAGGCGTGTCTGGCTTTGGCCTCCCCAAAACAATTGGGACTTAGCGCTTTGAAACATACTAGGCCACGAAGCCAGACGTATAGCAGGCAGTTGCCTCCGTGACATTCGGAGTCAACAGAAGGAGCGGCTGCAAGAGGTCATCAGGTGGCCTACAAATGGTAACAACCCTAAGAAGGAGATCACTGGCATGTTGCATTAACGCCCAACCTTGATTTGTTATTTTGTGTGGGTGGGTGCGCGTGCCTATATACCTATATGAAAAAGTTGTACATTGTGTGTATATGTGTGCGCTAGTCTATATACATACATGAAAAGTTGTAAATGTGCGATGTTCAAATCTTAAAATGTCTTCTTGGATATCAAGAGTGAGGATTTAAATTAAAAATTAAAAAGTTTCATTGTAATTCTCATTAGACAAAGGTCCATGCCCACACTCGTTCATTCTAAAATTTTCTGAAAGATCACAACGGTTGAAATCTTTAAAACAAAAAACAAAATAATACCAAGCAAAAGAAAAGAAAGTAAAGCAATATTGGTCGCCAAAATCAACTAGGACAGGTTAAATGATTTTAAATAGGCCAGCAGCACAGTCTACTCACAAGGCATTTTTTTCTATAGGGTTCAAGTTCAATGTAAATATATGATACAATGTAATGACCATTCTCGGCTCTGGAAACGGCTGGACTGGCCATCCAGCCGTTACCAGAGGAGAGGCCTGATAAGTAACGGACAACCGTTACCGGAAAATCCGGTAATGGCCATCCGTTACCTCTCCCAGACGAGGGAAGCCACGAGAGGAGAATGCCAAACGACAGGGGAGCGGATGCCTATAAAAGAGCATCCATTGATAGAGAAAAGATATGATACAGAAAGCTTCTTACAGAAGTGATATACAAAATACAATCGTCTGAGAAAACCCTCGTGAGGAAACCTCGCGACGTCATCAACATCCGCTGCGTCCACTGGAAACCTCTGGCGATCAGAGTACCGGAAAGGTAAGACTCGAATCTCACACCTTCAGTGGTATCAGGGCCTAGTTCCCTACAAAAAAAAAAAGAAGATAGAAGTCGGCGATCGGCAGTCGGACAGGGAAGCAAAGGCAAGCTGGCGAGAAGCCCCAAAGGCAAACCAGAGGCAAGCCGACGAAAAAGCCCCAAAGGCAAACTAAAGGCAAGCCGGCAAAAAAGCCCCAAAGGCAAACCAGAGGCAAGCCGGCGAAAAAGCCCCAAAGACAAACCAGAGGCAAGCCGACGGAAAAGCCCCAAAGGCAAACCAGAGGCAAGCCAGCGGAAAAGCCCTAAAAGCAAATCAGAGGCAAGCCTCAAAAGGCAAAACAACGGCAAGCCAGAAAACGCCCGAAGGCGAGACAGAAAAGAAAAACAAAGCAGCCGGCTGAAGCGCCTAGAAGAAGAAAAACCGCCAACTCCGACGGCCGTATGCCGACGCCGACGGTCGTATGCCGACGCCGACGGTCGAACCCTCTCCCTCCCTCTCTCTCTCTGGAAAAATCCAGATACTTGTATGTTTTTTTTTATTTTTTGCTTTTATAGCAATAAAAAAAAATGCGGTTTTCAGAAAACCGCAGCGGGAAAACTAGCGGTTTTCAAAACCACCGACGGTTTCCTGAAAACCAACAGCGGTTTTCTGAAACCTCCAGTGGTTTCAGAAAACCGCCTCGGGTATTGAGAAAAAAAGACAAAATTGCCCCCATCGTTTTCTGATTAATTCAGACAGGTTTACCCCTTGGCCATTTTTGAAAATTACAAAAATACCAGGGGCTGCTGATTTATGGTATTATCCAACCCGGTTTAGAAAATATTAGTTCTACCATTCAGTTAAAAGACAGGTTTACCCCTGTTCCTTTTGAAAAAATACAGATTCACCCTGAGAGTTAAAATTACGATTTTAACCCCGATCAGTTGCGAATTTTACAAGAATACCAAATAGTGATTTTACGAGTTTGTCCTTGTAATTTTTTCAAAAATTACAAAAAGGGACAAATAAATAAAATTACAGATTTATCCTTTGGTATTGGTTTAGAGGCAGAAAAACCCTTAAAATTATTAGATTTTCTGCATCAAGTTAACGTGTTTCTTGCTTTGTGTTTTTCTTTGTTTCCTTTAGAAAGAATAAGACCGCTTGCTTGATATTTTTGCCAAACAAAAATGAGTTCTAGGATATGTGTATCCGAAATGGCAAAAACAGAAAAATTAAACAGTTTGAACTTCCAGACAAGGAAGAGAAGAATCCCGTTAGCTCTAACACTGGAAGGTGTAGAGTATGTGTTAAAGGAAACAATGCGTCCTCTATCATCAGACGCAAGTCAACAACAGTTAGAAATGTATAAAACATTTCTAAAAGACGATACCATAGCAAGAACTGTGATGTTAACTTATATGGAGGATGACCTGATTAGGGTCTTTGAGGAATATGAAACTGCAAAAGAGCTGTTTGACTCTTTAACAGCTAAGTATGATACAACTGCAAAGTTGTATGTGCAGTTGCTACTACAAAAATACAACTCCTTTAGAATAAAAGAAGGGAAAAATGTAGTAGAACATGTAAATCATATGCTGATAATGGCTAGGGATTTAGCTGTAGCAAAATCAGTCATCCCCGAACCAATGCAACTATACTGAACAGTCTACCTCCATCATGGAATATGGTCACCACTGCCTTAAGGTTAGGGCATGAAATCAACCTTTCAGAATTGCTCCTAAAGCTAGCAATTGAGCAAGAACATATGCTCAAAAACAAAAGGAAAAAACTGCTAGTAGTCCAGGATGAGTTGGCATCTAGCTCCAAATCCAACCAGAAAAAGAAACCAAATAAAAAGTTTGGCAAGAATAACAAGAAAGGCGGTCAAGCTTTTAAGAAATCACAGGAAACCGCTTCCTGGATCAAGTGCTTCAACTGTGGAAAGATTGGGCACTACAAGAGGGATTGCCGCAATAAGAAAGGTGGAGGAAACAACCCACAACGCGAACAATCGGAGAAGCAGGACATAATCTGTGTAATTTCAGAATGCTTATACTTGGATCGCCCAGTTACAAGTTGGTGGATCGACTCAGGAGCTACGAGACACATGTCAAAAACCAAAAAAGAGACCATTGATCTAAAGGAATATCAACCCGAACAACATCGTGTGTACATGGGAAACAGTACTTTCTTAGATGTTATGGGTATTGGATCCTTTAGGATATTTATATAAGGCAAACCAATTGTACTGACTGATGTGTTAATTGTGTCATCTATAAGGCACAATGTGGTCTCGGTTCCTGTCTTAGTAAAGAAAGGTTTTGAAGTAAGGTTTGTACCTAACAAGGTGATTGTGGGAAAACATGGGAGAATCTTGTTCTCGGGAGAATTTGATGTAGAACATGGACTGTTTAAGTTATCCGATAATGAAAATCATCAATCTTCTGTTTATATTGAAAGTGTCTTTTCTGTTGATGTGAATATGTGGCATAAACGCCTAGGGCATATAAGTCTGAAAAAGTTGAGGAAGTTATCCAACTTTGACTTATTACCTGAATTTTAGGAAAAGACTTTGATATATGTATATATATCTTTTAGCACATAAATCAGAAGCACTTGAAGCATTTAAAGAATATAAACAAGAAGTGGAAAATCAATTGGGGCATACTATCAAAGTCTTCAGACAGAGGAGGTGAGTATACCTCAGCAGAATTTTTAGAATTCTGTAAAGACTTTGGTATTACTAAACAAAATACAATACCTAGAATACCTCAATAAAATGGTGTAGCTGAAAGGTACAATAGAACCTTATTGAATATAACAAGGTCTATGATTATTGATGCCTACCTACCAAGAGTATTTTGGGGAGAAGCGATAAGCATAACTGTTTACGTGCTCAACAGAGTACCATGTAAAGCTGTATTCACTACACCATATGAGATGTGGTTTGAGAGAAAACCCAACCTAGGTCATCTCAGGAGATGGGGATCAATTGCACATATCAAGATCCTTGATCAGTCTAGAGATAAACTAGACAGTAGGTCCTTGAGGTGTATATTTATTGGATATCCAAAAAGTTCAAAAGGATATTGGTTCTATCATAAGGACCAAGGACTCATTGAAAGCAGAGATGTTGAATTCTTAGAAGATTCTAAGAATGACATCCTGGAAACAAGAGTATGTTGATAATTTGGTAGATTTTTACCAATAATCTTTTGAGCCCATACAAGAACTTCCTGAAACTACCGATACCTTAATTGGACATAAGAGGCCAAGAGCCATTCCATCCTATTTAAAGGATTATCACACTTACCTTTCAGAAGAAGTGTGTAATTCGGTAGATTTAGATGAATTGACTAATAACTTGACTTATCAGCAAGCAATGAATTCATCGGAAGCAACAGACTGGGAGAAAGCCATGGATAAGGAAATTGAATCCATTGAGAAAAACCAAGTCTGGGAATTGGCTGATTTGCCAAAAGAAAGAAAAGTCATAGAATGTAAATGGGTTCTGAAAAAGAAATATAAGGTCGATGGTATAATCGACAAGTTTAAAGCGAGGTTGGTTGCAAAGAGTTTTTCGCAAAAGGAAGGGATAGACTATGTTGAGACATATTCCCCAGTTGGGAAATTTGCATCCATACGTATAATCCTGGCAATATCTGCATATTATGATTTGAATTTACATCAGTTAGATGTGAAGACCGCCTTTCTAAATGGTGATCTAGAAGAAATCATATACATGCAGCAACCCGAAGGATTTGTGATTGAAGGCCAAGAAGATAAAGTGTATAGGTTGAAAAAATCCCTATATGGCAAAAAACAGTCACCTCGCCAATGGTATTTGACTTTTGAAAATGCCATTATAGAACTTGGGTTTCTGGCAAACAAACTTGATCACTGTGTTTATGTTTGGAACAGTGGAAGCCACTTTGTCATCTTATCTTTGTATGTCGATGACATATTGTTGACTGGAAATGACAATGAAATGATTGTCAAAACCAAGTCATGGTTGAACTCCAAGTTCGAAATGAAAGATATGGGAGAAGCATCCTATATCCTGGGTATAAAGATCTCTCGAGATAGAGGATCTAGATTCTTATGCTTGAGTCAAGAGAGATATATAGACTATATCCTCAAGAAATTCAAAATGGGTGAATGCAAGTCTGCAAATACACCTGTTGCAAAAGGGGTGAAACTAAGTAAGGCTGATTGTCCCGGTGAAGGAGACGATAAGCCTAATGTTCCTTATGCTCAAGCTATTGGCAGCTTGATGTATGCTATGTTGTGTATAAGACCTGATATCAACTTTGCTGTTGGTCTTGTCAGTAGATATCAAAGTAATCCAGGTTGGCAACATTGGATAGCTGTAAAAAGGATTCTAAGATATCTGAAAGGAACAAAGGACTTAAACTATGTTTTCAAGTAAATGAATTAGAAGTGGTAGGATACTCATACGCTGACTTTGCTGGGAGCAAAGATGACAGCAAATCAAACTCAGGACAAATATTCTTATTTGGAGGTGGTGCTGTTTCTTGGGCATGTAAGAAACAGGGTTGTATAGCATTGCATACAAAGGAAGCTGAGTATATTGCTTGTTGTATGGCTGCAACAAGTGCTGTCTGGATAAGCCGCTTCATATGTGATTTAAAGCTGGAAATAACAGATGAGCCGGTAGTTATCTATTGTGATAACAATGCAACAATTACTCTTATTAAGAGTGGAGCATATTGCTAAAAAAGCAAGCATATAATGGTAAAATACCACTATGTTCATGATATGGTTATGAGAAAGGAAATATCCATCTCATACATGCCAATAGAAGATATGTTGGCAGACCCCTTAACCAAAGGCATAACGAAAGAACTCTTCTCAAAACATGTTAGAAACATGGGTTTGAGATATGTTGTTGTATAGGTAAATAACCATACAACGGATGATTTGTTGTGTAGGAAAATAACCACACAATAGGTTCTGATTGCAATAGTAATCAGGGATCGACATAACTAGGAAAAACTCTGGGAAAGTGGGAGGAAAAACCAGTATGTCGATACACTTGGCTCGAATGGCCAAGTGGGAGATGATACAATGTAATGGCCATTCTCGGCTCTGGAAACGGCTGGACTGGCCATCCAGCCGTTACCAGAGGAGAGGCCTCATAAGTAACGGACAACCGTTACCAGAAAATCAAGTAATAGCCATCCGTTACCTCTCCCAGACGAGGGAAGCCACGAGAGGAGAATGCCAGACGACAGGGGAGCGGATGCCTATAAAAGAGCATCCATTCACAGAGAAAAGATATGATACACAAAGCTTCTTAGAGAAGTGATATACACAATACAGTCGTATGAGAAAACCCTCGTGAGGAAACCTCGCGAGGTCATCAACATCCGTTGCGTCCACTAAAAACCTCCGGCGATCAATACTGGAAAGGTAAGACCCGAATCTCACTCCTTCAATATACACACAAAAGAGTCATTAAATGGTTGCTGCATCTTTCTGTGAGCACTGAGCAACAGAAAGAAAAACTGGGAGGTGGTTTACCCTGTGGTAGATGTCACCGGTTTTGATCTCCAGCACATTATTCGTTAATCAGCACAAAAGTTTCATGGTAAAAATATCAATACCTACTCGATTGTACTGTTCCAAGTAAATATCACTATAGTAAAAGAAAGAAAAGAAAAGAAATGGCCAACTGGTGCAGAATTTTGCGTCAAGGTTATGCTTTCAACATCCAATAGGCAGAGCAATGGTGCTCATCCAATTTGGCCGGCTTCCTCACAAGTACTGAGATGAACAAAAATCAAAGGCAAAACTAGCATAATCCATGAAAGACCAAAGTGACAAGATACAAACAACGACGGATAATCAAAGTCGGAAAAGCAGACACATATGTGTGTGTGTGTGAGAGGGAGAGACTTAATTACTTGAAGCATAAAAGCTTACATTACGCTACGTCCACCCCATCTGACATTTTCTGGTTATAAAGATAGTATTGAGGGAAACTACTAATAGCGAACAGAAAGAAGAGCATAGATCGCTATAGAAAGCGAGGAAACACAGAGGCGACGCTAGGTAACTTGGCCAATCATTGAAGTCTAACGTGACAGGATGCAAACAAGGGCAATCAATCAACAACAACAACAACAACAACTAAGCCTTTTCCCATACTAGACGGGGTCGGCTACATGGATTCTTTGTTTCCACAGATCTCTATCGTGTGCCATGTTAGCAGTTAACTCACAATAAGCTAGATCATTCTTTATTGTTTCTTTCCAACACTTTTGTGGTCGTCCTCTACCTCTTTTAATACTTTCCAAATTTAGGTTTTCTAACCTTCTTACAGGTTCTTCTTTTGATCTTCTTTCTATATGTCCAAACCATCTTAAACGATGTTCTCTCATTTTATCCTCTATTGGTGCCACTCCTAATTTGTTTCTAATAACCTCATTATGTATACGGTCTTTTCTTGTATGACCACTCATCCATCTCAACATCTTCATTTCTGTCACAGACATCTTTTGTACATGTTGATGATTAACTGCCCAACACTCAGAACCATAAAACATGGCAGGCCTAACTGCTGCTCTATAATATTTACCTTTTAATTTTAATGGTATCTTCTTGTCACAAAGAATACCTGATGCTCCTCTCCATTTTAACCAACCAGCATTAATTCTATGTGTAACATCTCCATCAATTCTTCCATCACTTTGAAAAATTGACCCTAGGTATTTAAAACTTTCCTTTTGGGGAATGCAATGTGTGCCAATTTTAATTTCTATGTCCTCTGAAGTAGCCAAATGATCAAACTTACATTCCATATATTCTGTCTTTGTTCTACTAAGTCGGAGGCCTTTGTTTTCTAATGTTTCTCTCCATAGTTCCAATTTTCTATTAACTTTTTCCTTAGACTCCTCCACTAATACAATGTCATCTGCAAATAACATACACCAAGGTACTTCATCTTGAATATGTTTTGTTAACTCATCCATCACCATTATAAATAAGTATGGACTTAAAGTTGATCCTTGATGTAACCCAATATTAACTTTAAAGAAGTCTGTCGTTCCTTCATGAGTCCTCACACATGTTTTTGCACCATCATACATGTCTCTTATAAGGTTAATATATGTCAAAGAGAGAAAAACAAATATTTACAATTAATGTATATGAAGCATGTAGCCTTAAAATACAAAGAACCTATGATATGCCAAACTCACACCATATCAAGAATGTGAGATTTTGGAGACAGTATTGCTGGAAACTGCTTCCAGTGAAAGATGCATTTAACCCACCAAAGAGACATGCTTTAGAGACGACAATGTAATTTGCATGAAGTCCTGTTCTTATTTTGTTTGTGAACTTTTGCTTGCACTACTGAAATTCAATTATTCGTCTGTCAATTAATCTCTGCTTCCAATACCAGATTCATCTCTACTGTACCATGCAGGCATCTGAGTTTTGGAAATTAGCATCTGAAGGTAGCATAGTACATAATAGTAGACTCACTGCCTTACTTTTCTTCGAGGAATGGTAATTAACCTAGATATGCAAAACAAAATACAATAAGTAAATGCAGAAAAACTCAAGAAAGGAAGCATGAACACCTGCAGCATTCACAGTGCACATTGTTTATCGACACAACTGATGCTTTTTCACGGATGCAGCATGAAACTAATGTTTGTGTAGAAGTACACATTTGTTCGTCTTCACATGTGCAATGTTTATTTGGAGTGTTGCCCAATGCTGAACCTATGTATATGCATAGAAGCATGCCCAAGTTTGCCTTCACAAATGCAAATGTTTAGTTTCAAAGTGTCTGCATCAGTGCAAAGTACATTTCTCACATCGAACACTAGCAGACTTGGTGTACAAGAAGTTACATCTTTTCCATTTGCATCATACGCATAAATAGTGTATATATGCAACCAGAAGGAAAAAAGGTCCACCTATAAGGATTGGAACCCACACTCTTGTCCAGTTTTTCAAAGATATACTTTTAGTTGCCAAAACTGACACACCAAGTCTGTATCATAACTGGCTTGGAATCTTGAAAGTGAAGGGAAACATATGGAGGCTGCGTCATTTACGAAGGGAGGGTTGATGGTATGGGCCTTTCACTACAATTAAATGACTAAGTTGTGCTTTTAGTCTATATGAGGTGAGTTTTGTTAAATCACAATAAATTTTGCTGCCCTAGTAGTGTCACGCAGAAGATATAAACATGTTAGCAAATATAAAATATTCCATTATGATAATTGGATTCAGCCTGTTTAGAGATTCATGGGTGTAAATCTAGTGATCTACCAGTATGTTATTTTTCGTTGTAATTCTAGGTGTACAACCTTGCTGTAGAATGAATATTATTTGTTGTTCAGGAGATTTTCTGAGTACTGTAAGCCACAGTCACAGGGTGATGCATGTTTTAATTATGTTGAATTGGAATCAGCAATTTTCCACGTTTAAAATGCACATATGCTGCTGATTCTTTTTCTAAAGAAGTTCTCTGTTTGGTAATAAACCTCTCTAGACAATCATGATCATATAAAAGCTACCAGCCCAATGCTACAAAAGGCAGGGAAGCAAGCTCATAAAGAACAAAGACAGGGCATATACTCTCAAAAGTTGCTGTTTTCTTTATGTCAGCTGAAAGAGAGGAGAAACAAAGGGACCGGGAGCATGAGGAAGAGCTCCATCAATCACTCGTGTTCTTTACTGATGACGGTTTTATTTTTGCCAAGGCATTACAAGAGGAATGTAGGAAAAATTGTTCACTATTGGAGACCTGTAGTCAAGCTTCCAGGTGTCGTATAAACTACAAGAAGTCTGCACTTCTGTTCGGGCCTAATGTGAAGGACAGAGATAGAACAATTATTTATGGAGAGTTGGGGTGTTAAAACAGCAGTTTATAAGGAAAATGGGGCACTACGATCTCTTAAAGAGAGAGTATGGGAACATCTCCTTCCTTTCTGAAGCTGTAAAAGAAGTTTCTAATAAAAGCAGTGGCACGGTCAATTCCTACTTATTCGATGCAATGCTTTAAGCTCCCAACGAGTTTATGCTACAAGTTAGAGAAGCTAGTGGACAAATTTTTACAGGGTGATCAGCAGGATGACAGGAGTATGAATTGACTGAACTGAAGAGTGCAGGGTTACTCTGGCCAAAAGACGACGGTCGCATGGGCTTAAGAGATCTTCACCTATTCAATCCAACGCTACTAGCCAGGAAAGGTTGGTGCCTGATGCAACTTCGTTACTCACTGGTGGCAAGACTACTAAAGGCAAAGTATTGTCCTGAAAGCAATTTGATGAATGCGAGAATTGTCTCCAACTCCTCGTATACTTGGCGCAGCCTCCGAGCTGGAAGAAATATCCTTAAACTAGGATGTAAGCAATGCTGCTGAGGCCTGGTAAGCTTGCCAGTGCAATCACCAGAACACGAGACGAGATGAGATGAAGGCTTGGAAAGAATGCTGCAAAATCAAGAGTTTTACAGAATCTTGAAAACGTGATAGAAACTTTGGTTTAATTTGCCTCCACCAGTTCCGTAACTGATGCAAATGTTAACAACACTTGGTTCTTTATGTATTAGCAATAAAATAATTGTTTGTGATTCTTTCTCTACACAAACCAAAAACAGGGATGCTTCTTGGATCGGCCTGCATCTTGGCAGAACTATCCTAATATAAATATTAAGAGGCCCTTCAGCAAAAGGTTACTTTTCCTTGAGAAGCCTTTTTATACAGGAATAAACTCTTCGATGAGAGGCCCTTGTGCAAGAGACAACCGTTCAAGATTCGTGCCCTCTCATAAGTGATGTAGCTCTTAAACATGTCACTTTAGAAGAGTGAACTCTTCAACCATATGAAATAGCTGTTCGTTAGGTGGACTTCAAAGAACTTTTGGCTATTCTATTGTCATTACGACTTGTCCTAGTTGAATTATTAGTACATTTCACCAAAACAAGGCCCGCAAGATGTTGCCGTCTCGCTAAATTCTTGCAGTTTCATGTTACATTTTGTAATATGGAAACTAGTAGCTAAATCAATACTGGCATTTGGACACACCCACGAGATTGTATGTTGTACATTATGACTAATGCTGTCATATTGTACATTGGCAGGGATTCGATAAGTTTTGATAGTATGTTGCTGAAACAAGGATTTAAGTGCACCAACTGATGCATTTGGACACACCCACGAGAGATCTTCAGTAACAATAATTCATTGCTAAAAAATTTCCCCTTAATTAAATGAAAGGAAATCATTCTCTAATTTACAGGAAGAATTTTAACGTAGCAGTGGCCATGAGAGATCATTAGTAGACCCCATCTAGTATGGGAAAAGGCTTAGTTGTTAATTGTTGTTAGTGGCCATGAGAGATCAACTTAAATAAGGCAAAGTCTAACAAGAACTAATTGAGTGCTGATAAGAACATATGGGGGTGGCCTCTAATGAGAGCCGTAAGGTCAGCACCAAGCATTCCAAGCTTGTCATAGACGCTATTTTCCTTGGCAATGGGTAATGGCAGTTGGACTTCGTCAAACGCATCTGTACAAACACTCGAAGTGGTTCTAGGGGATTGGAGCATAAATACTGCAGCAAAGTCTCTCTTCTCCTTCAAGTATTTGACTCTGTTTGGCGAATCAACCTCAACATCACGCTCATATACCTCCACACAAGCTTTGAGACTTGATATTTTCTTCTCCTCAGTCTCTGTCTTCAGCAATTATGAGATGCGAGAAAGTACACAAGTAGCATTACGGATGTCTAGGCCAACGGTGATGTTCGCCAAGCCCCTGATATCTACTGTATAGCTTTCCTTCTCGGCCTCAAATGTCGTCAAGCAGAAAACTTTTAAGATTTTCTATCGAGGAGGAATCCCCTTCCTATCTTTGCTTCAACGATCAAGACCATTTTCTATCTTCGCTTGTGCCTGTCTTGGAAATTTATGGCATATGAAAGGTACAAGGACAATTTATGGTATATGAAAGGATACAAAAAATGAAGAAATCTTGGTCCTCAGATTTCCGCAATTGATCTGTCCGAAATTCAAGTTCTTGTAGGGTGCAAGAAGTACAGTTCCAAGCTGAACTATTTCGAAAAGAAATTTAGATTCATTAGCACAAATCTCTCTCATAGATACTTGATGGGTAGCGCTTAATATGGTCCACGATGGATAATGGTGTCGTTTAATGGCATGGCAACAGGAAATAAGTGAAAGACCACGTCGAAAATTGCAGTGCTGGACATGAACTCTACGATTATCTTGTAGAGCAAAAAGGGTGGTGGAAGAAGCTTGAGTGAAATCGGAAAAACCACCTCTAAATCTTTCAAAAATGAATTAGATGCTATCGTGAAGGACCAACCAAATCATCTCTCGCAGTCAAAATCATTACAAGCGATCGGCAGGGTAACTTTGTACATAGCTGGTAAAGCGTGTGAAGTAAATGATTACAGTGACCGCCGGTATTCGTGCCATTTCGTGACCGCCTCAGAGAATCGTCCTGGAACACGCGATTTAAGGTTTCCGGAGAGCGAAATATCATTTCAATACCACCATATGCAAAGATCACTGACAAAACCATGAAGTTGGAGCACGATTGTGCTTTGGATTTCAAAAGCCTTAAACAAGTATATTCTACTTTGCTAACCATGCTCGTAATGAAAAACCAGAAACCAAACATAGCCTTAATTACAGTGAATAACACAACCCTGGCACTTAGAGCCCTCTGGCTTACCCCAAGCACCAGCTTGCAGAAAAAGATAAAGCCTGTGGGTGGGTATTGAACGTCCTCCATCTGCCTCTCCAGTCTGTCATAAGCACGACACAAGCATGGGGCTTTTGAAGGAAGATAGAGCTGATGCACGAGGAATTGATAAAAGTAGCCCAAACTGAAGCCAGAAATAGAGTTGTCAACGAAACCTTTTCAAGTACAGAATTAGAATGGTCCAGTATGCAATTTGTGGATACGCCAGTTAGTAACCGACTTGTGCATATATCCCTCTTAAAACATGCCTTGGATGTATACAGGGTAGGAGTATAAAGTCAGTTTTGACAAGGATGTGTACAGAAATTGATTTAGAACAGGTGTTCATGCAAATAACTATGACAAACACTCATCTCTCTCTAATTACATGAGCCAGACTCATCGTACTCAGCCTTTGCAATCCACATCTGCATTTCCCAAAATAAGTGTCTTATCATTAGTCCCTAGTTATCCCTAATAAATAGACCGTATCAAAACAACATTCTAGGGTGTGCATAAATGCATGAGGATGCAACTGGCTATTTGTCATAAGTTACACAAACCCCAAGAGGCTTTTGAACCTCAATTCCTGTGAGGGAAGGTGACAGAATTCATGCAGCTCAGAACTAGAACTAAAAGCATAATGTTTTTTGCACATCAAAAGTTTTTCATCATTTTTGCATCTTTTTAGTTTGGGATAAAAAAGTTAGAGAGAATGTGTGTTGGAATGTGTTTTTCTTGTTTTATTATTAAAAAAGAAAAGAAATAGTGTAAGAATAATGTAAAAAAATTATGTGTAAATAACATCACTCGAACTAAAATAAAGACAATCACAGGCGTGATCTATTGGTCATGCAATTGTAATAATGTTCACGGGCCATCACCAATATGGATTTAATAGTTTGCAACGAGTAATGCTTACACAGCTAGAATTATTTGCAAGAATATTTGTCAAAATTCAAGAATGGTAATTAAATAAGTCTTAGTAGTAACAACTACTCATCTATCCAAAAGTTAAAAACAATGCCAAATCATTCTAGCTCTTTAGTATTTTCCTTTGCAACACATATTACTGCAGGCATTAGAATCACAACAGAAAATTTACCTGTTGGAAGGTGCTGAGAGAAGCCAAGATAGAGCCACCAATCCAGACACTGTACTTTCTCTCCGGTGGAGCAACCACCTTGATCTTCATGCTGCTTGGGGCCAAAGCAGTGATTTCCTTGCTCATTCTGTCAGCAATACCTGGGAACATGGTAGAACCCCACTGAGTACGATGTTTCCATACAAGTCCTTTCTGATATCAACATCACACTTCATAATTGAATTGTATGTTGTCTCATGAATGCCAACAGCTTCCATTCCAATCATGGATGGCTGGAAGAGGACTTCAGGACATCGGAAACGCTCAGCTCCAATAGTAATGACCTGTCCATCAGGCAGCTCATAGCTCTTCTCAACAGCAGAGCTAGTTTTTGAAGTTTCAAGCTCTTGTTCATCAAGGCAAATCAAGGGCAGCTTTTCCTTCACATTAGCCAGCTTTGGCATGTGCCCTTCACATCCCTTACAATTTCGCGCTCGGCTGTGGTAGTGAAGGAATAACCACGCTCGGTAAGTATTTTCATCAGGGCATCAGTGAGGTCACGCCCTGCTAAGTCAAGACGGAGGATGGCATGAGGAGGGCATACCCTCATAAATAGGTACAGTGTGGCTGACACCATCTCCAGAGTCCAGAACAATACCTGCACAAATTAATATAACAAACATAATGGAAACCAGCCAAATTAGACAACCTCAGATAGATATGCTCAATTACTTATAGTCAGATTAGAAAAGATATTTAGTTTTTCAATCCCAATTTAAGCATGAAAGTTTTTGAATTTTGAATCTTAAAATACCCTTTTTGTTTTCTTTTCCCCCTGACCTTAGCCAGACTTCACATTCAATACCTATTCCTCATTTCCATTAGCAAACTGGACTTTACAGAGCATTGCATGTTTAAATTTATTAGCCAGCACAGAACTTCCTATCTTAGGCATGTAAATTAACCTTTGACATGTGTAAAATTGTGTTAATAGAGATGTGTGTATTTTTAACATGACTTACACAACTTTATACATGTCAAAAATTGATTTACATGGCTAAGGTAGGAAATTTCCATCTAAGAATTTCTCAGTAGACTAGATGCAATATAATATTTTTCTTAAACCAGAAAATGACTAACCCGTGGTACGACCACTGGCATACAGAGAAAGAACAGCCTGGATAGCAACATACATGGCAGGCACATTGAATGTCTCAAACATGATCTGTGTCATCTTCTCCCTATTGGCCTTGGGGTTAAGAGGTGCCTCAGTAAGGAGAACCGGGTGTTCTTCGGGAGCAACTCGGAGCTCATTATAGAAAGTGTGGTGCCAAATCTTCTCCATGTCATCCCAGTTGGTCACGATGCCATGTTCAATGGGGTATTTGAGAGTTAAAATACCTCGCTTCGATTGGGCTTCATCACCTACATATGCGTCCTTTTGGCCCATGCCAACCATCACAGCAAATCCAGCCTGAAGATGGAGTAATTAGCTTGATTGAACAGTTCAAGTTTATTCACATAATATAATCAGAATTACCAGGTTGAAAGGAACATTCAGCAACAGTATATCAGATATAGGCGAGCAGCTACAAAGACTATAAATAACTTATGGGAGCAATGATTTGATCTATGAGTTACACAATGCCTTGAGACTCGAAAAAATGGTCAAACTTGAGAAAATAGGAGTAACTTAAAGTTTCAACTTAATGATTGCTTTGAATTTCATCATTTTCCTTCACTTTTATTAATGGGCTACATCTTAATCTTTTCGTATCTTCATTGAAAAAGATAGTGTACAGTTACCTTGACCATCCCAGTTCCATTGTCACACACAAGAGGTTGAATATCCTCGGTATCTGCCATATCCGGGCTCTAATAACCTGCTCGCAAGAGAAAATTTGGTGGTCAAAATCAGGTGACAAACATTCCAAAATGAGTCCTACATCTTTCCAACAAATGAGAACCAGAAAGGACGTCTAGTGCTCCTTGAAAATCTCTAAACAAGAAAACACAAGAAAAATAACAAAAAGGGAGGTTCTTTTGGTCCACTATTTTAAAATGGCATCACATAGAAACCATTTTAAAATGATACCTTAGTCCGGAGAAGTATAGCATTGCAAGCATTTCAACGAATTATTCAAGTATAACATGGTGCATAGAATTTTGCCAACTTCCCGAACATTTCAAAGCCAATCATTTTGTAGGCAGGATGCTCCATGTATGATTCAGAAAGATCAAATGAGCAAACTTTATCCAAAAGACACCACTCATACTATTTTGCAGCTGCATTAATGCCAAGTATAATGCTCAAAACATGTAATAAGAGAACCAAGCGCAACGACCTATTCAATGTCAATATTCTAGTCTTCAGGCAAAACCAACGACAAAAAGATAAAAGGAGAAACAGAAACACTTGGCACAATCAGGAACAGATCAGCAGCCTCATAGAGGCCATCATAGGATGGTGTTTCAACTTAACTAAATAGATGCTAGAATTAATAAGGGAAGAGAAACTATAAACAATATCAAAGCAGGACTCAGGGTGGAGGGGTTGGCAACCGATGGAACTTCCAGGCTTTGCACCTATCAAACTACTGAGGGACAATCATCTGGATCCAAGTGAGTTGAAGGCATAGTGATAAACATTGTCTCAAATGCCAAAAGTTATCGTCCCCACTGCCGAAGGAGCAAATTAAGTGCTCCTCCTTCATGAAAAGAGATCATAAGTTCTTTTCGATTGGCAAAAAGAAATTTAGTAAACGTCCCCACAGCAACAAAATGCGATCCCAAAATCAACAAATTAAAGACCCGATACACCATCAAGAAGACACCGACAATAAAGTAAGAGTTAAAACATTCAGAGATCTACAGAAACGAGAAACGACAAAATGCAGCAAACAAGCACCGAAACTTACCAAACAAGAAAACTGAAGACAAAAAACATTAGTCCAAATCGATCGACGATCGAATCAAAGGCAACAGACTTTCTGCATTTTCTCCTTTTTACGTTTGAGAATCAGAGTCCTTGCATTTCTACACCAATTCGACCATAATGGCCTCCAAATACATTCAGAGGGGGGAAAATTATTATTATCGTGTCTCAAAGGTTATACTTCCTTTAATTCTCATTTTCTAGGGTTATCAAAATGGATAACACAAATCTGCAAGTGTTTTCTTCTCAAGAAATCAAACGAAAATCGATAAACTTAACCATGAAGAGATCGAGCAATAGATCACCTTCCGACGAGACCCAACTTTCCTTTTCTCCTTTACGATCTTAGAGAAAGAGAGAGGCAGCAGACGAGAAACGAGCCCCAAACCCGCCCGCCCGTTTAAATGAAAAACACCCCGATATGAAACCCAAATTCTGCCCAGATTCCCCGCAAATTCGCATCCCCACCAATTTGCTCCGTCCATCTGGGCTCCATCCTCCTCCCTTCGCGCTTCCCATCGAACTCTCGGAATATCTGAGCCATCCCGTCGCACCCATCGACGGCTGCCAGCTCGTCGCGCTTGCGTTGGGAGATCATGTGGACTGACCGCTTCTCCCGTGGCCCTCGCACGTGGGAAAAAGCGTCTCCTTTGGGTCTTGACAGCCAATAATGGCTGTCCTCCACACGAACCGGTCAAGTCAAGGACCCGACCCAGCACACCCTTTGTGGTGCTGAGCCACACTTTACCTCCCCTTTCCCCAAATGGGGCACCACCATGTGTTTTTGAATCAGGTCTGAGGTCCAAGTGGACCCGAATCGGATAGATTGTAAACGTCAGGGATGATAAAGGTTCGAATCGAGATGGATATTCCAATTTGTTATAAAGATTCAGTTCTTGAATCGAACAAGTTTTCAGAAAGTTAAACAAATTAGATAGTTCAGTTCATAAGATGGGGTAAGTAGCGGTAGTGGTGGCAACTTCGTGTTTCAGAATGTGTCTGCGTTTCGGGTGGATACAGAAGAACGCTTTGGATCGTGCCAATACTAGCCTTTGAAACGCCTCAGATTACCATTAATTCTCTGTTGCCGGTTAATACTGGTACATGCTATTTTGCGTTCATGAGAAAACAGATCAACCCAGACACGATTCAACTCTTGGGGAGCAAGATCAAACAATGAAAATATGATTTGAGTAAATAATATTGCTAGAGGCTGAACAAACGTCTACAAACGGTCCATGTAAGAATTCCCACTTAGTGAGGCTGAATGTCGATGCCCATATCAGATTTTCGTGTTGTGTCTGAAATTGGCATCCCAAATAGCAACCAAATGATTGTTGGATCTGGAAGCAGTATTTCTATGTTCAGAACAATATGGATAACATATCCTGGCACATCTAGACAAATCCTGATCTCAGCCTCATTTATACCCATGTTAGGTACTGCAGGAAGAATTCAAGATACAAACATAACGTTTGCAGCTCCTCTCTCTTCCTGAAATGTGATGTTCATGAATTAAAGTATATACATATAAGTGTCTCTCTCTCTCCAGCACTAGTTCCGGGCTTTTGCGCCTCAGCCAATAGATTAAATCTGCATGATCGGGTTTGAATTCGTATGTGGACATATGAGTTAGATCCCAACTGGAAAGCTGAAGCAATCTCACTGTGACATGTCAAACAGCAAGCGATGTCACATTTGTGTACTTCCCAAACAAATTAACATACACATGGAGACACGACACGAGGGGAAAGCTGAAGCGCCCAGGTGACAAAAAAGAGCTAGAGTACGTTGGTCCCTCTTTAAGATATAGTTAAGTGGCAATTGCACGAATTTTACAGTCTGGACATGAACTGTTTCTACCTGGTCCTTTTCCAAACATCATCATATGTATGCCTCCTGGCGTTATATGTTCCAATTTAGGAAAAATAGTCCCAAGTTGATGAAAAGAGTTCATGGTTCCACATGCTTGCTTGAATTGAGCGAAGAAACTGACCCAGCAAATCACAGATGATGATCTTATTGACCGGAAAAGCATCACCTAGAAAAAGAGAAGACATAGAGGGTCCCTACTAAGCAGCGGGGCATCAGAGGCAAAAGCAAAGGAAGAAAGGGATCCACCGAGAACTTTTGAAGGAACTCCATTTTGATCTTCCGTGAACAGTGGTGGATCCAGGAACTTCTTTTGGGTGGGGTGGAATTAGGTTCGCGGTGGTGCTTTAAAATGTTATTTTAAAAAAAATGTCAATAGCCAGATGAAAATTTTCAGAACTTCGGGCCCGGCCACAATGTGGATCTTCCACTGTCGGTGAATACACTCATTACTTTCGAAGCATTTGAAACTTGACTTTGAACCGATGAATGGTCACCTGGGTATGGTAGTCAGGGTGGATATGGAGACTGTCTATCATGCTCCAATTTTTGACGTAGTTCATTTGGATATTGTTCAGTCTGTTCTCGGAGCTGAGCCGGAGGGTCCATATGATAGCACCACCCAAAACTATCTAAGGTTACCGTTCTCCCAGTTGGCCTAGCCACACGGTCTTTCCTTCTTCTATTCTCCGGATGATGTGTTTCCTGGTTCCAATACCTGACCTTTCGTTAGGACATTTCTCAAGATTAGTGCGGTTTATACAACTCGTGAGTGGTGGTATCACAGGTATCGGCTTTATAAAATGAAACAAAACCATGGCTCGACCCAAATATTGACAATATTAGCGACTGTTTTAGACAATGTGCTGCAGGTCAGTATGGTAAGTCTAAGTGAAGGCGGGGTTATGGATTAGAAGTGGCCTGGAATACGGGGTTTCGTAAAGTTATGTTGGAGATGGATAACAAGGTGGATGTGCAGTTGATCAAAGGGGATAATCCTGACCCAATGCCCACCTTAATCGGGTCAGGTCTATCAGAAGTGTCCTTGACAAAGGTTGGAACGTTCCTCTTGGCAATGCATTTTTTCGACGGTGTCCTTGTTGGGGTTGACATGCTGATGTTAGATGAACTTGGCGTGTTTCCTTCCCACGTTTGTGTAGGAATCAACGCCGGCTCTCATCAGACTCCTTGCTTCTTTTTGCAATAAAAAAGAAATGGCAAATCTGCCTAAAACACAAGCCTCCTGATTGGCATATTTCGTCGATGGCCTTATTTGGATAACGCAACTCAACCTAATTGAGTTGGAGAATGGCTCACTTAAAATCAGTACCAATAGATCAGTGGCCGGTTATAACTCCCCGAAGACTTATTTATTCAGCTTACAGCTTCTTTCTATCTTACCATGAAGCTTTTGAAGATTCACCGGTCTTGAACATAGAGAGGATTTCGTGCCCGACAGATTTTGCCGCAGTCAATATGATGAACAAACAGCCCAACGACCAACTTCTTAATAATTTTTTCCTTTTTCGGTCTAATGGCCAAGCTGAAGCCAGATGCACCCCCAAACATTGAACTTAAGCCCTTGAACCGAACACCTAGCCAGATGAACTATTGCTCTTCGTGCATATCATTGATAATCTAGGTGCCTGATCTTGCCTAATTTAATTTTCTTCCAACAAATTACAACAAACTAAATGTGGTTTGGAAGAAAGCGGCATTATGGCTAATGTGCATGCAAATTTACTTTTTAATCCATTTACAATACGGCATTTAGCCCATCCAAAGAGAGAAAGCGGCATATGGCTTGTAGCATTCTCTGCTCACAAATATAAAAGTATGCAGATGGATGCAAATCTTTTGAACAAGATTATACTTTGGAGAAATAAAAAAATAGAACAGCTGAGGATTGAGGATACTGTATATGAACATCACGACACCAGAAACGTGAAAAAGCTGCACCCTACTCGGGAGTTTAAATGTGGTTTGGAAGATGGGACTTCCATCGGAAATGGAAGAGACAGGTAGGTACGGATATAAACGATTTGGAATCCACATTAATAGTGGCTTTACCAGAACCAGACTTAACTTAATCTTAGGCAAATAGGTGAGCAGCCAGAGTCAGATATGGGTGTTGAAATGCCAATACCGAATACATAAAACCACACTATAATTAAATACAGGATCAAATACTCAATTGCAATACTCGAGTAAGCAAAATTCAACACGAGTGGGAAGAATATCTGGGTATAATTTAAGGTACAAAATCTTACCAACTGATGCATTCTCCAACAAAATATACCATTTGATCCTTCTAAATCCTGGCACGGAGAGCAGCAGCAGCAACCGCTTTCATCCATCTTCCTCAAAATTAGGTTCCCACCAAACTATCAAACTCAAAATTACCAATTGCAGATGCCAGCCATAAATAAGCATGAAACATGGGATACAACCACATTTCTGAAGTTCAAGGTCAATAGCAGCAGACAGGAAAATTTCTTAATATCCAATGCGCAAAATCCATCCCTCAACCAAATTAAACAAAATTTCCTTAAATCAGGCTGCTCCTGATCCTTAGAGTCAGAATAATCCTCAAGTTATACCGGGAATGAAGAGAGATTATATGACCCAAAGGCCAGTACTTGCCAAAGATCGTTACTCCAGATTTCTGGCACATAAGCACCAAACTCCCCATGAAGCGGTCCACTCCGCAAACAATTTGAACGTAAGATGTACAAAACTGCAATCATAACCCAGTGTTTGGATTATTGCCAGCAAGGATGACAGATATCTCCAAACCCCGGCTGAAGGCCGTGTTGAACATCATTCGTGCCTGAACTGTCGAAAAGAATGGGAACCATGAACAAATGGCAATAGGTATGAAGATAAGCATTCCCATTCCAGCATCATAGAGTCGGCCGAGGGAACGTACTGACTTCCATAAACTAAGTTTCTTCATCAAGGGCTTCAGAGTTACAGCGATCTGTGGCCAAAAGACAGAACAAATCAGTGATATAATTTGACACCACGTCTGACCATGCTTTTGATCATTTTTATGAGTAACAAAAGTTGGCATTTAAATTAGAGATAATCTGACAGACTCATCAACAGGAAAGAAGTTGGCAAGTCCTGATATAAAGAAAAGACCGTAAGCGTAAGTGGTTCAATTTAAGAGTTGGAAGGATGCACATCAATAAGGATGCTAGCGAATAATGTGACTTGGGTGAATCCCATTAACACAACAACAAATGAACATCTAATCTTAATGCTAAGTATGAAGGATGAGATAGTGGAGACAACTCCCAAGTGAGCCAGCTTGGTAGAAAGGGTCACAGAAACAACTTGATGGTTGACCGGCAAAGATACCGCATGCCTGGTATGTCTACAGTGACTTGGAGCCAGTGCAGGAATCTGAAAGGGAAGTGGTACAACGATCGGAGAAGAGTGAAGTATGAAAATGGGCACCACTGGTGGATTGGCTTGTTACAGCATGAAAGCAACACATGAAAAGAAAAGACTCCACCCCATACAAGTACCAAATTGACTCATTTAAGCAAGAACAAAGACGAAGCAAAATGATTTCTTCTTGTATCAATTATCCCTGTGAATCCATGAATACAAAAATGAATGCCATATGAACTCTCTAGCAAAATGGGCATATCATTGAGTACAAAAAAAATGAAAGAATCCTGCACCCAGGAACCCCAAGGAGAAGATGGGCAACACAAATGGCATTCAAAAAATAAGGCCAGGGATAATGTACATGCCAACACTCCTTTCAAGTTTCAGATTGAAATACATAAACTATGCATAATTAAAAATTGAAAGGAAGGCAATTCAGCATCAGCCAAGTTTATACTCAGATGCATGAGAACGTCAATCAAATCCTACAGAATATAAGTGCCTTCCTGATTGCAGCCATGCAAAAAAGTAACAGGGACTACAATCCAGTTGTGTAAAGTTGTGATCCTAATCCCTCCTACGTCATAGCATGGCCTAAATGCAGCACAAAAATTTTTGTGATTGCTTGAACTTTTGGTTGCACCATTGAATAAAGCAAACAATAAACAAACAGAATAAAGGAAAGCATAGAAGGGATCACAAACTCACAGAAAGGATTCCCCAACCAGTAGGCACAAAGGCCAGAATACATGCAAAAATATCTACCAAGGAAAGGTCCGTAATAACAACTGCAATGGCAAGACCCAGTATAGCTGCCACAAATGCAGCACCCTGAATAAGCCGCAACACAAGCTGGAAATTTACTGAAGCTTTTTGGCTAAATGTGAACACCTGCAAAAAAGAATTCGGTGAGCACTCTGTTCATCAAAAATAAAATCTAACCATGAATAGGAAAACAAAATGATGTCTTTTTTATATCTGAAGTTCATGGGCTCAATTCCCTTACCTTGAAAAGAACAATTAGAACAGCAAGGACAGCCCATGACAGTCCATAAACCTACAAAAAGCAGCATGTTTGAGAAAGATCATTGCACGAGTTTGAGGAAACTTCGACTACAAAAACAACAACAACTAAGCCTTTTTCCATACTAGACGGGGTCGGCTACATGGATTCTTTGTTTCCCCATATCCCTGTCGTGTGCCATGTTAGCAGTTAACTCACAATAAGCTAGATCATTCTTTATTGTTTCTTTCCAATACTTTTGTGGTCGTCCTCTAGCTCTTTTAATACTTTCCAAATTTAGTTTTTCATACCTTCTTACAGGTTCTTCTTTTGATCTTCTTTCTATATGTCCAAACCATCTTAAACGATATTCTCTCATTTTATCCTCTATTGGTGCCACTCCAAATTTGTTTCTAATAACCTCATTATGTATATGGTCTTTTCTTGTATGACCACTCATCCATCTCAACATCTTCATTTCTGTCACAGACATTTTTGTACATGATGATTAACTGCCAACACTCAGAACCATAAAACATGGCAGGCCTAATTGTTGCTCTATAATATTTACCTTTTAATTTTAATGGTATCTTCTTATCACAAAGAATACGTGATGCTCCTCTCCATTTTAACCAACCAGCATTAATTCTATGTGTAACATCTCCATCAATTCTCCAATCACTCTAAAAAATTGACCCTAGGTATTTAAAACTTTCCTTTCGGGGAATGCAATGTGTGCCAATTTTAATTTCTATGTCCTCCGAAGTAACAAAATGATCAAACTTACATTCCATATGTTCTGTCTTTGTTCTACTAAGTCGGAGGCCTTTGCTTTCTAATGTTTCTCTCCATAGTTCCAATTTCTATTAACTTTTTCCTTTGACTCCTCCACTAATACAATGTCATCTGCAAATAACATACACCAAGGTACTTCATCTTGAATATATTTTGTTAACTCATCAATCACCATTAGAAATAAGTATGGACTTAATGTTGATCCTTGATGTAACCCAATATTAACTTTAAAGAAGTCTGTCATTCCTTCATGAGTCCTCACACATGTTTTTGCACCATCATACAGTCTCTCATAAGGTTAATGTATGTGAATGGGATACCTCTTTTTTCCAAAGTTCTTGAAAGAACCTCCCTCGGTACCCTATCATAAGCTTTTTCTAGATCAATAAATATCATGTGAAGGTCTTTCTTTTTTGCTCTAAAATGTTCAATAAGACGTCTCAAAAGGTGAATGGCTTCAACAGTAGATCTGCCTGGCATGAATCCAAATTGGTTCTCTATTATACTTGATACTTGTCTTAACCTACGTTCGATAATTCTTTCCCACAATTTCATAGTATGGCTCATTAACTTGATACCTCGATAATTCGCACAATTTTGAGTGTCTCCCTTGTTCTTATATATGGGTATAAGTGTACTTACTCTCCATTCCTCGGGCATCTTTTGGTTTTCCAATATTTCATTAAATAGTCTTATGAGCCAAGTGATTCCTATTTCTCCTAGTATTTTCCAAACTTCTATAGGAATATTATCAGGTCCTACCGATTTACCACCGTTCATATGTTTAACAGCCTCTTTGACTTCATTCTTTTGAATATGTCGGTAGAAATTGTGGTTTATATACTTTTCTTATTTGGCTAACTCTCCTAAGCTAATACTAACATCTTTATTTTCATTAAAAAGATTATAAAAATAGTTTTTCCATCTATTTCTTATATCATCATTTGCCACTAGAATTTTTTCATCCTCGTCTTTGATGCATCTAATACCCTAAAAATATCTCTTTCACCTTCTTTTGAGTTGAGTTTTTTATATAAAACCTCTCAAATTTTAGTTTTTGCTTCACTCACAGCCTTTTTCGCTTCCTTCTTTGCTTTCTTATAAGCCTCTAAAGTTTCACTAGTTTTCTTAGCATAATGTAATTTGTAACATGCCCTCTTTGCCTTGATTTTATTTTGCACTACTTCACTCCACCACCAAGCTTCTTTTTGTGCCAGTACACCTCCCTTAGATACAACTTTGACTAACACCCAAAATCATGTATTTCAATATTTTGGTTGAAGAAAACACTGAATAACATCATAAACTAGAACCATTCGCCTTCCAGAAATGAAGACACTAATATTGTGATCCTGATGCTTCGAGTCTGCAAGGAGAGTGTATTCGTCCTCAAAAGAAGTGTTCCTCAAATAATAGTTCCATGAACAAAGTTCAAGTAACATCACGTTTTCAACAATCAATTCTACTCAGTATTTGTTAAACATGTTTCCAGTTATTTAACATTTTGAAGAAACTTGTTGCAGCAAGAGAGAAACGAGTTCAAAAACTTATACAGCAACAACTAAGCCTTTTCCCATACTAGATAGGATCGGCTGTATGGATTCTTTGTTACCATAAAGATCGATCATGTGCCATGCTAATAGTTAACTCAACATAAGCTACATACAATTGTCCAAGAATCGGAGCAAACCCCAGCTTGGTCACAAGGGTTAGGTTGCAGAAAGAAACTCTTTTAGCTAGACATAAGATACAGGTTCCAGCAGAAAACTCAAAGATCAAGGTAAGAAGGCGAGCTAAGGTGTAATTTATGTTTCCCTTTGTCAGAACGCTCTTAATCTTTTTACCTAAAATGCTTATATTTATATCTCACGGCATTATTTTGTTGTTATTCATTTACAACAGTTAGACATATTTCTAGTTGAGCAGTCAACGGTCCTCAAAAATATCGGTTTGAATTAGCAAGTCAACAAAAAGACAGAAGGGGGCCAAACAAAGCTTAGGCTGATGTGCAAGAGTTCCTGTGCTGGAAAACAGAAACTGTGGGACATTTGTTGGTTGGAATAGTAAAATATAATGAACAATTGGAAAAGGTCCATCATTCAAAGATAAGGGCAAACATGGCAGTTACCGTTAACGATGTACTTGATCCTGAAGCTTGCAACTTGTACACAATACCATACTGGAACATGAAGAAACGCAAGCTTAAAATAATCTCAAAGATTCTGCCTTCCAATGTACGGATGTGTGCCTGCAATAATCCCATCTCAATGTGAAATATCACCTTTGTAACAAATGAAGGAGGTAGACAAAGCCCTCTAGCTAAAGATATTCAAAGTTCAAACAAAAATACAGTAACAAGTGTAACAGGCAATCCATGTATGAGGTAGAAAAAGATCTGTAATGAACGACAGCCATTCAAACAGAGATACAGTATGAATCCAACAACCAATCTGCCAATACGTAGATCACACTAACATAGAAGTCATTTATTGTGTTGTATACTTGTAAGGTTTGCTCTAGGAAGTCCTGCTCACACAGACGCAGAAAAACAAACACCACATTATTGAAGAAAGCAAAATCAACCAACAAAATGACCTTTGTATAATTAAGGAAACTGATAGTGTTCCTAATTAAAACCACAATTTTGACCAATAAAATTTTACAAAAGAAGAAGATATTAAGCTGCTACTAGTACAACAACAACATTTATCTGTCCAAAATGTTAGAAGAAAATATGCAGAATTTTATCTTTGTTAGAATAGTTTGGTTTGTTTCTAGTTGAATTTAAAGGTAGCTTTATATTCAAGTCACTTATTAGGGATAGTTTAGTAATGTTTAGTCTTGTATATAATAAACTAATAGGACTTAAACCCTATTAGCAGAAAAATAAGAAAGAGAGAGAGTGCTGCGGCAGCCACAACCTGCACATCTCCTCCACCGTTTCCCACCTTGGCTGATTCTTGATTTGATTGCATACTATATTTTGATTTTGTTTAACATGGTGTTAGAGCCTAGTCGGGATCTGCGTGTGTGCGACTGAAGCGAAGAGGGATAGTTCAACACAAATCATAGGAATCACAAGTGATGAATCTGCATGCATCTCGAGATATTCTACGCCAATATTGTAAAAATTGTACGCGTATACGTTACGATACAAACACATGTATCGCACTATACGATTTATCATGTCGTATCGTATGATACACCTCGCATCATACAAGTCGACGTTGATTTTTCGAGTATAAATTCTTAAAATCCAAAGTTGCAAAAATCATTTATACTTCTTCCCCAAACCCTTTTTCATGCCATTCTCTTACTCACATGTCCTTTTCTTATCCTTCTTCTTGTTGATTTTATGGTTTATTTAGAAGATTCTCAAGTGTTTCACCCAATCTAACTCCTTATGTCTAGGGCTTTTGTCAAATGACTCAAATTTGTGACATACCCCTTTTCTTTTGTATTCTACCTGATTTTTCAGTTGAAACATTTGAGGATTTTACAGATTCTGTGATTTTTAACCTCTAAGAAGCCTTTTTCTTCTTGTTGATTGTCCACTCTCATCTTAGTGGCTTTCAATCGAGTCGATTCATCATAGAAATATTGCACTTCGGTGTAAGAAGGCAATAGTCTTGCGAACAAGTGCATGTTTTGCAATGAAATAAAGCATGGTGGTATTTCTCGTATGAATCATCATCTTGCGGGAACCAAGAAGGATGCAAGTGTTTGTTCTCAGATTTCCAAAACAGTGAAGTATGAGATTGAGCAGGTATTGGAGGCTTTGAAGGAGAAGAAGAGATTAAATATGAGAGAGGACACAAATAGGTGGTTGGGATATGTCTCAACCATTTGAAAATGCTTCTAAAGGGATCTATGGTGATGAATTTCATAGTGCAACTGATATGGAAGAAGAGACAGCTAAAGAGGAGAGGAGAAGGCGAAAAAAGTGAAATAGTATAGGTTTTGGTGGTTGTAGCAGTGGAGTTAGCTCTTGTTCCACAGCAAAACCTCCTACTTACGAAGGATACTAGAGGAGGAGTTAGAGCCAAGGTAGTAGGATGCCTTCATTTTCCCCCACGTATTACATCTGGAGCTCAGCAATACATTAGATCAACTATAGCTTCAAAGGAAGTAATTGAGAAAATAGGTTTGAAGTGTGTCAATTTTTTTTATGAAAATAGTCTTCCTTTCAATGTTGTAAACTCATTTTTATTTCAAAGTATGACATATGCTATTGTCAATGTGGTATCAGGTTATAGAGTACCTACTTATCATGCTTTCAGGGGTACATTACTGCAGAAATGAGTTGATATTATTAATGCATGAAGTTCTGAATTTAGGCAGTCGTGAAAGGACACGGGATGTTCTATTATGGATGATGGTTGGACAGATGGTCAGTGTAGGTCTTTGGTGAACTTCATGGTCTATTGTCCCAAGGGGATACTGTTTTTGAAATCATATGACTTGTCCCATATTGATAAAACTACAGATAATTTCCTCCCTATTTTTGAGGAAGATGTTGAGGATATAAGTGTTTCAAAATGTTGTTCAATTCATTATTAATCATGGTGCAAATTTTAGAGCATATGGTAAGATAGGTGAACCATCCATTCTTACTATGGACTCCATGTGTTGCACATTGCATAAACTTCATGCTTGAAGATTTGAGTGCAAAATGAAATAAGAGGGACTATAGATGTATGCAGAAATATCACAAAGTTTATTTATAATCATTCTTCTATATTACATTTTATTCGAATCCATACAAGTGGAAGGGAATTGATTCGGCCTCCATTAATAAGATTTGCTAAGAATGTCATTACCGTGAAAAGTTTTGTCATACATAAAAATGCATTGAAAAATTGTTTGCATCCGGAGAACAAGGCTCTATTAGTTGGTCTAGAAAGAGGGAGGAGATTGCTCTGGTGCAGACGTTTTAAATGTTGTTTGGAAAAATTGCAACAAATTTTTTAGGATGATTGTACATTTGGTTAAGGTAATGAGGATAATAGACACTAAAAATAGGCATGTTATATATATATATATATATGATGTTATGGATAAGGCCAAATTGGAAATATTAGGATGATTGTACATTTGGTTAAGGTAATGAGGATAATAGACACTAAAAATAGGCATGTTATGCCTTATATATATATGATGTTATGGATAAAGCCAAATTGGAAATACAAGCAAACTTTAACCGCAAGCAGTCACTTCTAAAAAAGGTTTGGAAGATAATTGATGGAGGCTGGAACTACCGTATGCATCATGATTTGTATGTTGCTGCATATTTCCTTAACCCTTCTATTCGATTTACTCTCAACTTTGTAGATGACGAAGAAATGAAAAAAGGTATATTGAATGCAATTAATCTTGTACGAGATTCATCTACTCGTTGCAATATCCATTTAGAGTTAAGCAAGTATATACAGAGTGTTTGGAGATTTTGGAAGGCCAATTGCAATCCAACTCTGCTCCCAAATGTGACAAGGTATTATGTGTTTTTATTGATATTCATTTAAGTTATTAATCGATTGACTTTTCTTATTAATCATTATCGTGTTTTATTTCATATGAATGGTGGACTCGCTTTGGTGTAGATTTACCGAACTTAGCAAGAAGGTTTGCTCAATGTATATTAAGCCAAACATGCATTTTGATTGGGTATAACAAAAACTAGAGCTTTTTACAGTGCATTCACACGAAAAGAGAAATAGACTAGAGCATGCTCGACTGTGTGATTTGGTATATGTTGTCTACGACATAAGGTTAAGTCAAAGATAACAATTTTAAAAATATGTATTATTACTGCTTAGTTCTTTCTTATTAATAATGAATAATTAGTCATTGATGTGACTATATTGCATTTGATATTCTTTATAATTTGGATATTCTTTCTTTACAAACAAAGGCAAAATGATGCAAGAAGAGCAAACAAGGTGTCATATAACCCGTTGAGCTACAAAAATGTTGATATTCTTGATGATTGGGTCAAAGAAGAGGAGCCTCCATTAATTTAGAGGATGAAAATTGGAGGACACTCACATCCAAAGAAAAACTTGGAGTTGGAGATGATGATGATGATGGTGATTCTCACTACAACAATTAATATGCATTTGTTGATTATGTTTCACGTTGCAGTTTATTTTAACTTTTAATTGTAACTTTGTAACATTCTGGTCTTGATGATTGTAAGTTGTAACTTTGTTGTTTATTAATTAAAGATATTCAGTATATGGTATGGATGCCTGTTCATTATGAGATGTTATTTAACTTTATGATTCTCTTCTCATAATCTGCTTCAAATCAAGCTTTTTTGGATTCAATTTTGTTTTATTTATTAATTTTAATTTTTGTAATTGTTTTGAATTTTTTAATATTTTTTATTTTTTATCAACAAATGAAAAATTGCACCGTATCATACGGTACAATACAAGCGTATCAATGTCCAGTGCAATACGGGCACTGATACAATTTTTACAACATTGGGATTGGGTGAAACACTTTATAATAAACCACGAAATCAACAAGAACAAGGATAAGAAAAGGATTTGGGAACAACAGAATGATGTGAAAAAGGGTTTGAGAAAGAAGTATAAATGATTTCCGCAACTTCAGATTTTATTCATTAATTTTAATTTTTGCAATTGTTTTGAATTTTTTAATATTTTTAATTTTTTATCAACAAATGAAAAATTGCACCGTATCGTATGGTACAATACAAGTGTGTCAATGTCCAGTGCAATACGGGCACCGATACGATTTTTACAACATTGGGATTGGGTGAAACACTTTATAATAAACCACGAAATCAACAAGAACAAGGATAAGAAAAGGATTTGGGAAAAGAGAATGATGTGAAAAAGGGTTTGAGAAAGAAGTATAAATGATTTCCGCAACTTCGGATTTTTGAAATTTATACATGAAAAATCAGCGTCGACTCTACGATAAAGGGTGTACAATAGTGTACGAGAAGACACGATAAATCACATAGTGCGATACTTGTGCCAGTATCGTACCGTATACGCATACGCATACGATACACAATAAAATCATATCATTAGATATGATACGAGTTTTACAACATAGGTAGAGACAAAAGAGAGATTTACTATAGGCATTATCTTTAGACTTTGAGTCACTCGAAGGAAATATACTTAACATACAAGACTATCACATATTTGGAACTTCCCTCCTTAGGAACCGTTGACTCGAACTACATCACTAGAGCTGTGCGAAGTTTGAACCTTATATAAAGAGGGAATCACTAATCAACCTTTGGAGAGCGGAACATTCATGCACATATCTATTATGACATTCCCCCACCTACTTGATGTGGCAAGTGGTAATAGCTGAGAACCATGTTGCAAGGAAACGGGAATAGACAGAGAAATGATCAATGGCAATCCTCTAAAACTAAAGAAACGGCAATGTACAAACATATACACGTATCCATATTTGTATGAGTGTGTATTCTCGTGTAAAAATTTAGGAAATAAATGGTTTAATACATGCATACATATGTGTGTAAAAATTAGAAAACAAATGATTTAAAAGAAGTAAAATTGAATCGCATTCTCAATGTGAATTGAACCAAGGATCATAGCCAAATTATGTGGTGCCTCCTACCACATGCGCTACAAGAAAATATGTGAAAGAGACTGCTGCTTTATATATAAATATCAATATTAACCGAAACGTGGACCAAAACTTTTTTTTACGATTCGAGTATCGGTATCATTTCAAAATTGAACAGATCCGCAGATCTGTTTCCATTCATTATAGGCTGAGAATCTCATTCTGAAAATAGTAAATTCGAAAAAGAAAATAATATTCCGGGACCAATTCGAATTTCACATCCCCAAGAGAAGATGCCCTTTTATTTTGTTTTCTATGAAAATAGCAAAATTCCTAATCGTTCTAATGGCAACATCAAAACAAAAGAGAAAAGAAAGGAAGCAACTAATCTGCTCTTGCTTTATTAGCTCAAATGTACACGTATTAGAATTTAGGGAAGACAAAGAAAAAATCCAGTTACAACGGCATTTTAGGCATGAACAAGCATGAAACATGCACCTGTTCTGCCTCCCACCAAGCTTCCCAGTTTTTTTTGCTTTCCATGAAAAGGGCAAATTCCTAATCTTTCTAGTGGCAACTTCAAAAGAAAAGGAAAGAAGACTGGAAGCAACTAAGCCATTCTTGCTTTATTAGCTCAGATATACACGTATTACGATTCATGGAGGGCATAATAGAGAAGCCTAGTTACATCTTGACATTTTAAGCACGAATAAGCATGAAAGATGTACCTGTTCCTCCTCCCACCAAGCTTCCCAGCTTTCTTCTCCTTTAACTCCAACACCTCCTCTATATAGGAGCCAATTTGTCCAATCATTGAAGTCCTCTACCGTCCTAGCGGCAAACCACAACTGTAAGCATCAACTACATTGAGAACAGTCTAATTCCAAAATAGAAAAAGAGATACAAACTTCTGCCACTCAAATCCTGAAGGATTGAAGACATAGGGTGCAAAAAGCCAAGAAAATGCCAGGAATCCACTGCTTGCAGAGAGAAGGATATATGATAAAGCATTGCCTTCTATATATCCGTAGGCCAGGAATACAATCAGTAACAGAGCAACCTCCAAACTGCAGATTCGACAAATGTGTGAACTGACAACAGAAGGGATGCAGAAGCAAACTCTAACAAACGTAGAAAGATGCAAACCCTTTCACAAAGTGGCTTCGAGAGTATAATCTGTAATTTTCAGCAAATTTAATATGACGCACAACGAACCCCCTTCCGGTAGCTTGATACTGAAAAGAAATTAATTATTAGCTTGTAATTCATATGCTAGCAAAGGCATAATTGGCAGAGAATCTACAGGTGAAAAGACTTGCCCTGGCGCCACCATGAAGAATTGTGCGACCAAAATAATGGGTTCTAGTACCAAGAGAGAAGGTGAAAAAGACCGAACATAATTGAAGCTGCATAGTAACAAAGCTGACAATTGCCTGAAATGGAAATTCAACTAAATATCAGGCAAAGCAAAAAATCACACAAACGCCAAATGAGTTTAAGTATTAGAGAAACCTTTCACAAATGCAAGATTATAGTAGTCCATTACAAGAATGCAAAAACAGTCACCAGATGCCACAATACTAGTTCAGCACAGTTACTGCACTTCTAAAATTGTAGGCTTGGCACAAGATTTATTCTTCCCCGTTCTTTCTTTTTGCCCTCTTCTTGCTGACCATTAAAAACAAAAAGCTACAAAATGTTGTTACTTGCCAGTATAATTAAAATGAATTGGTAACCTTTACTATCAATGTGAAACCCCTCCAACCGTCTCCTCCCTAACACAAAGACCTCTGCTTCCACAAAACAAAGGCATCTCAGTTTGCATTTCTACTTATAGCAAAGTGAAAGTTCCTTTGACTAAAATATAATACTCGCTAAGCTTCTCCTTGTGATAGAAGGAAGAATTAGTTTATAAGTTGCACTTAAATATATGTTTTGAATGTGTTTACTCCACAGGGTATCATCATCTATCTTTTGAAATTTCATCAGAAAAGATATGCAATACACTACTGGTGAATCATTCTGTGAATACTTATATTATATCTTCCTGCACAAACATGTCTTGTTCACTGTACAACAGCAGTTATAAGGAATGTCTTTCATGTTCAGGCACAAGTACAACAAATAGTGAAGACAAACAGTTTGTGACTGATGCCAAAAGAAAGGAAAAAATTAACGGCTGATTTTAATTATTTCAGTGGTATCACCAAAGTTAGATAAATGGCAAGAACTTGTCATGTTCTCCAGTATAGCACTGACCTTTACAAATCCCTGCTCCAAAATGAAGCCCAAAATCATTGGCACTGCCGTGAAAATACCAATTTGGAACAGGAATTGTGCATTAAGTGCAGCATTAAGAGCAGTATTGCGCATTATATGAGCTTTCTCTGAAATGGATTGATCAACACCAGATAAGGCCTGCAAATGAAACAAAACCCATGGGTTAAATGCATGAAGCAATAAACTATAAGGTATATCTAAATAGAATCTTGGGACGACGAACCTTTCAAAGATGACAATGCCCACTTGTCGTTGCACAAGGAAAGTGACATGTAATAGCAAACGTACCCAAAGAAATACTTCCACATATTTCAGTATGGAATCCAGGTAGGATAAATACACAAAAATATATGGTTTATCTGAGGTTAAACTAGCTACGATGAATATGAGTTGATTTAAGCTTATTAAATGTCACAATTACATTAAAAAGGAACAAAAGTTACAAAACATGAACCAGAATTTTAAAAACACACTAACCCATCATATACATACTCTCTCTCTATATATATATATATATTGTGATGTTCTTACAAATCCAAACCATTTAATCAAAGAGATTAATGGTTGAGATTAGAAATCGAAAGTTGCATTTTTACATTTTTACAAGTTGTATTGGATTCAAAAAACAAGTTTTCGCTTTTTGGTATCAACCATTGATTTCTTCAATCAAATGGTTTGGGATTTGCAATGATAAGCAAACATCTAAGGTGGAAAGTATATTACTCAACCCCCCCTCTCTCTCTCTCTCTCTCTCTCTCTATATATATATATATATATATATATATATATATATATATATATATATATATATATATATATATATATATATATATCAATATATGTATGTGAGTGTCTGCATACATGTTTGTGTTTGTGACATTGTGTGACTTACGTAACCTAATGTCATAAGACATGGTATCAACCTTTACAACAACTAAGCCTTTTCTCATACTAGATGGAGTTGGCTACATGGATCCTTTGTTTTTCATGGAGCCTGATCCTGTGTCATGCTAACAAGTAACTCAACATAAGGTAGATCATTGTTTATTGTTTCCTTCCAACATTTTTGTGGTCTTCCTCTTCCTACATTTTCACAATCTAGTTTCTCATACCTTCTTACTAGAGCTTTCTTTCAACCATCAAGTGACCAAAATGTGTAACAGTAACTATGGATTTCAAGGTCATAATTTTGAATTGTGAGTTTAAAAAACTAACAAAATGCTACATATACATCAGATTAGATGATCCAAGAGTCGATTACCATAAAATATTTCCTGATTTGCTGCCGAACGCTTACCATTTCCAGCTATGGAGCCCGTAAAAGGTGGCAACATGGGGGCACAAAAAGGAAAGGGAGGGATGGGCTTCTCTCATTTTTGGCAAAAGCATGCCTCCCTGGCAGGGAGGCCTGCATGATGGACTCTCTATTAGCTCAGTGGAAGAGCGTGCATCTGCCACAATCCTGCAGGACAGGCTATTAGCTCAGTGGAAGAACATGCCTCCGATAATTGCATCATTGTGCCTGGGCTATGAAGGCTCTCAACCAAATGGATAGTTCAATGTGCTCATCGATGCTTCTTATAAACTCTACAGCTCTAAAGCAAGTTCCTTTCTCACACCTTCTGATCAGAGCTTCCTTTGGTCACCATCCATATGCCCAAACCACTTTAAATGTTTCCCCTCTTATCATCTATTGGTGTATTAGTGCCACTTCCAATTTGTCTCTTTCCTTGTGTGACAACACATCCATCTCAGCATCTTCCTTTCTACCACATACATCTTATGTGCGTGTTGATGATAAAGGCAACTATAAGAATAAAATTCTTTGAAAGCATTATAAAGCAAAGCCAAATGAGCCTACAAGAAAACATGAAAGCAAAACTGCTAGTACAAATAAAAGTTTCATTTTCCGACTAAATCCTCGTATAGTGTGGAAAGGAAAACAATATGGCCAACAACCCCAATAAATGAATATTTCACTAACACAAAATTATTTAGAACGTGTTCTTGTGGATGGAATCCAACTCACTAGATATGCTTTGCCGTAAAGAAATATGTACACTGTCAGAACCGTCAACTGCATGATTGACAAAAGAAAGTTAACCACAAATCAGTCACAATTAATGGCTAAGCATGACTAATCAAAATAATACAACAAGAAAATACATACCATAGTACAGAAATAATAACCGACAGTTGTATAGAAAAATGAAAGCATGCGAAAAAAATCAAACTGCTGTCCAAGTCTGTAAACATCTCTACTGAGAACTTGTTCACCATTGCCACCTGCAACTTTTCCCTCAAACAAAGCGATCTGGTTAAGACCAACATCTCTTCCTTTGCCGACCTGACAAAAATAACAGAAACACATTCATACCACTGACCACTATAAAGCTGAAACAAATTTAAAGTTTACCTGAATATATTCATGGTGAGTAATATTTCCTTGGCGTAATGTTGAATTGAATCCTGCATAAACAAAGACAATCAAATTACAACTGCAGTAGGTCAGTCTTAAATTCCAAAAGCATCCAAAGGGGTCTCAACATCTCTCAGCAAAAACAACAATGCCAAATCAATCCAGATTCATGCTGCAGCATCAGACTCTAAAAGAAAAGAACGGAATGGAGAATCACATGCTTAATTGGAAAACTATCACAAAGTCACGTAATTGCTTCAATTCGGCCCATTCAGCACTTAAGCCCAATCAGTATTAGATCTAGTGGAACTGGATTCTCCATCATAAGCAGAATACTAAAACCATGTAAAACAGAGACAGTAACAAAGAATTGAGACAGAAAACTTTGTGAAGAAAACCTTTCAAGTCAAAATCTCTGAAGTGTTGCTCTATAGTCTATATTGAAGTATTATTCAAGACTAACGGTACTACGCAGTCAACTATGTGCATATTCAGACCATAGTGCAGCCACACTTAAGAGTATATGGTACAGAAGAAATAAGCCTGACATGACTTGAGTATCGTATTTCATGAATGAGAAAAATCTTAACACCCTCTACATGCCCACAGAACTGCATGATAAAAACTCTTATTCGGTTGCACCATAATCCAGAGGAACACGATCAAGTAGTTATCAAAGCAAAATAAAGGTTAAACATTGCGTAGAAACTCATAACTTATGAGATATATTTTCCTGATAGAGACCAGAAAATTACAAGATACTGCCATTTTCTACATTCATGCCATCAGGAGTATCCATGTGATGCAGGCACATATTGACAGTACCTAGACAGAGAAGATGGTCCTCCCCATTGTTGTAACTATTAGAATATAGTAAAAAATGTAACAAAATAAGGCATGACAGTCTACTGGCAAAAGCTCCTACAAAATGTTGATAGCACAATTCTCATAACAATCAGTTCAGACAAAGTTAACAAAATGGAGAACTGAGAAGATATCTTTCAAAAGCATTTTAGGAAAGAATTCTTCAACCATCTCATAACTAGATTCACAAAGTAGCCTCTCGAACTCCAATTCTCAAGATTTAGTCTCCTGAGAATCCTCTTCACAAAAGCAAAGTGCTTGCAGTACAGAGCCTAACATAATTAAATCAGCGTAAATAGAAGTTAAGAGAGGCCAGCAGAATATGTCAAGCTGATGCATAAGCGAGGTCCAAATAGAATCACACTCCTGAAAAACCTCACCAACATACATTTTTACATAACATGGAAAACATGGATATGCAGCCCTACCATAAAATCAGCAGAACAGATTCTATAAATTGATTTGAAGCATACAACCACTGAATTAAAATTCTGAAAACAAAGCACCAAAAGAGTGACCTGCATAGATATCTTCGCTTATATTAATAACACGGGATGCCTTACTGATACCACCTCTGGTAATGTGGAAAACTCTATCAAAGACATCAGGGTGCCCATAATGCATGCGAACCCTACAGAAAACGAAAAAAGGTTTTGACTACAAGTGACACAGATCAGATATATCTTGGAAAAAATGAAAAATTAAACTTACTTTAAAGGGTTCGCCAATACACGCTGCCCTAGAGTCACAAAGCTTGTTTCTTGATTGGACATAAATGAAGCCAAGGACGACACACTGTTTTTCAGAAAGAATAAAGTTGAAACAACTACAAACATGCATGGATGCAATAAAGCATGACAATTATTTTCTTTTAAAAGTACCTTCCTGTGAAAACATGCTCTCTTACACCAAGGATTGTGGCTGGTCGAAGGCCATGATCCAATTCAAACTCTTCAAGAAGATTTCTCATCTTCAAAGCCTCCTCAAAATAATTATCCTGGCGAAGATGAAGGAATTCAAGATGATCTAAACGATAAGTTTTGCTACAAGGCAAGCCATTTGTTTTTGAAGCACTTGAAGCCCCTTCTTCCACATTACAAGAAATGCTATGAAACCGATAACCATTTCTAAGCATGATATGATCATTTCATTTCATTAGATCATTAGGGTCTCACACCAGACACTCCACCATGCTAACAGCAGCTATCAGATAAGATTAATTAAGTATCCATGGCTAGAAGCCTCGATGATGCAGAGGCTTGAGTTTGCTTTTCCTCAAAAGGAAAGAGAGGGAACTGTATTTCATAAAACCTCTCTCCTTCCCTACTTTGATTTTTTCCCCAGAGAAAACAAGTCAAAAACATCTCACGAAAAATGCCCAGCAAAACATATGTTGAATTCTTTTGCCATAACAGCATGAGATCACAATTTAGAAAGATCCTAAGCATGCATTTGCTTTTAATTTAATATTTACCTGTAAATGTCTTTTCTAAGTGGTTTGTAGTATTCCAATAAGGAAACATAGTATCCAACTGCTATTTCCCACCTATACAAGACTTTCTGAGCCATGCTTAGTGTGACTAGAATATACACACATATTCTTGCATGTTGTAACTCCGCCCATGTAAGGGATCACCCTTGCATGACTGGTCCCAAGCCCGAATAAAGGAGAAAGGTTGTGTTAAGCTTCCGACAGCCAACATAAAACTTTATCGAACTTACCATGGAACAACAACAGCTAAGCCTTTTCCCATACTAGACGGGGTCAGCTACATGGATTCTTTGTTTCCACATAGCTCTATCAAGTGTCATATTAGCAATTAACTCATAATAAGCTAAATCATTCTTTATTGTTTCTTTCCAACACTTTTGTGGTCGTCCTCTACCTCTTTTAATACTTTCCAAATTTAGTTTTTCATATCTTCCTAGGGGTTCTTCTTTTGATCTTCTTTCTATATGTCCAAACCATCTTAAATGTTGTTCACTCATTTTATCCTCTATTGGTGCCACTCCTAATTTGTTTCTAATAACCTCATTATGTATACGGTCTTTTCTTTTATGACCACTCATCTATCGCAACATCTTTATTTCTGTCACAGGCATCTTTTGTACATGTTGATGGTTAACTGCCCAACACTCAGAACCATAAAACATAGGCAGGTCTAATTGTTGCTCTATAATATTTATCTTTTAACTTTAATGGTATCTTCTTATCACAAAGAATACCTGATGTTCCTCTCCATTTTAACCAACCAGCATTAATTCTATGTGTAACATCACCATCAATTCTTCCATCACTCTGAAAAATTGACCCTAGGTATTTAAAACTTTCCTTTTGGGGGATGCAATGTGTGCCAATTTTAATTTCTATGTCCTCTGAAGTAACCAAATGATCAAACTTACATTCCATGTATTCTGTCTTTATTCTACTAAGTCGGAGGCCTTTGCTTTCTGATGCAAGAACATTCCATATATTGGACTTACCATGGATTCTACAAAAAAACAAAGAATCTATGTAGCCAACCCCATCTAGTATGGGAAAAGGCTTAGTTGTAGTAGATATTCTTGCTTCTAGTTTCATTTCAGGGTCACAGAGACATTCTCACAAAATAAGCTCGGCTAATATGAACAACTGGTCTAACTAGGGATGTGTGGCTATTATGTAGATCTGCTTTGATGAGAATGTGTTACCATGTCAATTAACTCCAAATCTGTATAACTTATACACTAAGAAGATTGGCAAAGAGATGGGCTAAAGTTTACTTCATGCTTCAGTCATCTTACTAACATAAGTATGAGGAAACTTGAAGATTTGCATTACTTGTTCATATAGCTTACCTTATGTGATGCTCTATACAACGTAAGCTATATGACTATTGCTCCTAACTACCCAATGCCAAAATGCCACTGACAACATTGATCTTCAACATGCATGGATATTACACTGAAAAACTGTGCACATAAGATCGTGCACTTCATCCTTTCGTGCAAATTAAACATAGAATTGCACACGCACACAGATAATATATACATATGCAGAAACATATACATATACATACACACACACACACACACACACACACATATATATATATATATATATATGTGAAGGAATCTATGCTGCAAAAATTGTTATCACCTGATTCATGTCAATTGTCTGAACTGCATTTCCTCGAGTAAATATAACTGCATGATTCTGGTTTTCAGGCTTTCCTTCTCCCAGTTTTGGATTTCCAGGTAGCTTTATAGAGTAAATCTCCTGTTGATGACAAATGAAGGAATTTATAGTAAAAAGACAAATCTTTTTAAGGGAAAGTAGACTGAAAGTAGACTAACACATTAATCATGTATTAATGCAACAAAGTGAAGAAAACCACGTCTAAAATCGTGGAAAAGTGACACATTCCAAATCGGTGAAAGCTGTTCCGGTTCTTTCATCGTAACAGATGGGATGAGGTGACAGCACCATGCCTGGAAAAGGTTGGACATCATTGGCAATAACAGGTGAAAGAATTTTAAGCCCGAACTGTGTAACTCTCTGCCTATAAGATAATGCTTAGAAGTCAAAGCATCGAAATGAGACAAATTAAAAAGGGTGCAATACTAAAAGAAGCCCTGAATGCCCTTAGCTGAAAAAATAGCACGCCTTTCCAACTGAAATTTCAGTTCAAACATTGACACTGAATGCGGATATGGATGCCTCCATGGACAGTTATACAGTAAAAAGTACAATAAGGTTGAAAAAAGATACAGATTGTTTATTTCAAATGTTTTTACTCTCACTTAGCAAACTAGAAAGCATGATAATACAACACGAACAGCCTCAAAAATGGTATGGTTGGAAGCATAAGCAGCAACTTGCCTTGACGGCGTTAACTGAAAGACGAAATCATCAAAGTGCTCATTTCGGAGCTTGTTTAACGAAATAAACTTTGAGCTTCTTTCCTAAATACTTCAGAAGATGGCAAAAAATGTACTAAGAAAATATGGCTGAGAAGTTCAAGGATAAGAAAAACATAAATATTAGCAAATTATAGCGGCTGAGAAGAGCATGAAACATGACATGTTGTCGACAAGGAAATATGGCTTATCATTTCACCAAAGTGAGACTGTTAATGCCCCAAAATACGGTACTTGTGACTAACGCTTTGATGCACATCCTTTGTTTTTAATCTCAAAACGGCATGGAGAATCTTAGAGAAAAGACCAAACGTAGTATAACCTTATCCTTCCCACTGATATCTCCTTTCACAAGCTTTGAGTAAAATTCTGTGTGAGGTTTCCCTTCTTTCAATGTCTCAATTTCATCAATAAATGCAACCCTAAGGGCTTCATTTCTGCAGCCAAGAATTAAGAATATAAGTTGAAAGTAATATAAAGCAAGAATATGAATCTGTGGTTATCAACAGCACAAATAAGCCATTACTAATTCAAATACCATTCCTTTTACCTTTGCATAAGCAAAGCTATGTCTGCAGCCTGTGGCTTTTGCTCTTGCTTTTGCTTGCCATAAATCTGACATGTGATCACATACGTAAACTTTATATCTGCTTGTGCACGAGCTTCACGGGAAAGCTCAAAGCCTTGGGTATCCATAGCACTCCCATGCGATAATGTTTCTTCCATATCTGGAAAAAAGGAGTAAACAACAGGACGAAAAATCGATTGAAGCAAGAAATAAAAGTCCACGTACCTCCAGACTCAATCCTTTCAATATAGTTTTGCAACATTAGCGCTTTTCTGTAATACATCATCCCCCGAACTAAGCATTCAAAAGGCAATATTGTTACATAAAGCTGATTGATTAAGTGCAAATTAAGAAATAGAGAATGCAATATCAGATAAGAAAACAATGAAAATGCATTATTTCTCAACGAGATTAAAGAAGATAAAAACCAACAGAAACAAGAAAAGAAAAGCTTACAGCTTACCAGTTCTCGCTAATGTCTGTCCACGATAAGATGCCCACAACCGCAGCTCCAGAATGTCACTTGCATCCTCGAAGGTTTGTTGAGAGTCAGGTGCATTTTCATCTTTTCCTATTCGGTTCAGAAAATTCTTCCATTCATCTGATCAAAGAAAGTTTTAGAGCATTAGCTATCACAGTTCATAGAATTCCTCAACAAACAGAAACCCTTTTGGAAAAAAGTACCAGAGAAAATAAAATGTTTATATCTTACTATCCTAGTTCATATAAGAGTCGCACAGCTAAGAGAACTGGAAGTGCAAATATGTGCAAGAATTAAGAAGCAACAAGTAATTTGTCATTAGATAATAATTGTGTTTGTTTGATTCACGAGAAATAATAAGAGGAGATCCAGAAAGAGAACTCAGTCACAGAAACTTTTCCTAGACTACAGAAGTTTGTTTTACTGAATATAGTTGGAGCAGAAAGGTTTGTTACATAAATTGGAATTAGATTGTTGTAATAAGTTAATAACCTCCATAACACTATACATAGTCAGCATACAAAAGAACTCCAAAAACACCCCTATAGCAGATGAAGTGACAACAATATGAGGAATACACTGGTAGGAGAACCTACACACAAGAGAAATGACAAAAGTAACCCTGCAACCGGTACAATAAACTTCTACAGAAAAATAAGTTGTCAATTATAGTGAGTACCTGGGAATATCTTCTGGAGGTAAAACAGAACAGATATGCCATCCTCATTTTTCTTTTCAAGTTCAGACATACTATACAGAACAACCTCTGAATAGTACGGGGTAAAAACACTGGAAAGCAAATGGTAGACATCAAATAATAAGGTACTGAGAGGTTCAAATTAAATGATTAGGAAACAAGAGAATGAAAACAAAACCTGAATGAAAGCATCTCACGCACTGGCCTAGCAATGGGCATTTTCATGAGAAGTGAATTTGTAAAAAATTTTAATCTACGCCTAGCCTCCAAGTTCTTTGGAATATTTGCAGCAGAATCTTTGATAGTCAAGAGAGAATACAACCTCTTGATTTGTGCTGTCTGCAGGGACACTGAAATTACTTAAGTGACATTTGAAGTATGGAAGTAGAGAAAAATAAATTGACTCTGACTGGTTGTGTATAACGCTAACAATCACAAGTATCAGCCATTTCGAGTACCAATTCAGGGTCTTTAGGCCATTTCAACTCAGAAAAGAGCCGTCCTTCACTCCTTGCTTTGGATATACTGCTCCAGGTTAGATAGTGTTCACTGATAAACATAACAAGCAATCAAAATTTCTATGGCTAGTTAAATGGGAAACAAGTGAAAGGGCTAGAAAGGAGCTTATGAAATTAAGCATTGAGAGTACCGCATATCAATTGACAAAACATCATGCATTATGATATCATAAAGATCTTCAACAGCTTTGATGGCTTCCTTAGCTAATTCCTTAGATTCATCTCCTTTCTGAGACAAAGTACGATGAGAAATACTCTGGATTATAACAAGACCTCCTAAAAGAGGTGCCAATCATGATAAAATTAAGTGTGAAATTTAACAGTGGAAATATTTTCGCATGTACCATTACCAAATCAATATATAATAAGGTGGAAGCAATGAAACCACAAGAAATGCTGCTATATAAGCAAAAAGTGCGTAAAAACCATTGACATGACGTGTCCCAGAAGAAAAACAGAAGACCTGAAGTTGATAACTAAGTTATCTTGTTAGGAAGTGAAGATGTCAAATGAAAACTTCGAGAAAGCCAAACTGTATTTTTTTGACATCCAAACTCCAGAAATCATTTGTCACATTTTATAACTATATCTTTTAACAATGATATAGCCGACCCCGTCTAGTATGGGAAAAGGCTTAGTTGTTGTTGTGTTGTGGTATCTTTTAACAATGATACACACACAAATACACGAGGGAAGACTTTTGAAGCTCAAGATCATCTATAGTGGCATATCCAGAACTTGCTTCAATGTCAAAAAGTGCTCCTCCAACGTAGCATATGAATTGACGGAGCACCAAGTGAGTTTTCCACGTATCACTTGTTCGTGAGTTTATCTACACTGATCTCCTCTTGTTTACTTGCATCTGCCATGGGTTTCCCATGTAGGCTTGTTTATAGGCTTCACCACATTGACCTTTTCTTCTTTACTTAATATGGTGCTATGGATGTTGGTCTACCATCTCATTTACCTACTAGAGTACTCACAAAAGTATTACAGGACAAGAGCATAAGTGCACAGGCACCAACGTAGTGAACGGAGCTCCTGGCCCTTACAGGCAGTCAGGGACCGACTTCTTGCCAAGAGGCACATTCACATATTGTTGAGTTAGAGAAGACAAGAATCTTGCCAAGAAAATGCACTTACACATTTAAAATGAGTTCTGCTTCAGCAAAGAATATATTATCTAAGAACACCAACCATGAAGAACATATGGACAATACATATCCATTTGAAATCCAGAAAAAAGTTCTGCTCATACCAGTATGCCAATCAAAGCAGCAACCCTGGAAAAAACAAGTGGAAGCTTGCTCATCTGGAAGTCCTGGTGAATTGATTTCTTAGTCAAACTGTCATCTGCAACTTCAAATACCTTCTCCACCCTGAATCAAGGAATTGAAAGAACAGAGAAGTAACCAACTCCGATCTATCGTATGAATATCTTGCCTGTTCAAAATTCGTACTCACCATTGTTTACCCTCTTCCAATATTGACAACAAAATGAACCTGACGCTATAGTAGCATTCCTGAACTGCATATTTCATGTAATCATCCCTTGAAATCTTTTCCCACAGCACATCCTGAGAATCCTTGTTGTCCACTGCGAAGTCCCGAGCCATGAATACCTGAACAAGTATACCAGTCATGTCCGCAGGATAATATATTATATCATGAAACATCCAAGATATCATACAGTGGTCGTTTTTTCAAAGAAGTAGAAGAAAGTGTACCTTGCTAGCAAGTAGGAATAGAGGCCACTGGACCAAAGGAAGACGAACAGTATTTCTGGGAATGAGAAGTAGGTCAAGCTCCCTGTAAGCCAAGAATGACAAACATAAGCTTTAACATTAATTTATCATACTAAGTAACCTATAAATTGATCCAAGAAACAAAGGACACTCTACTCCACAAAGGAGCATAAGAAGAACTATAAACTCATTTGTGTCCATGAGAAAGTTCATCAAGAAATCTATCAAGCATTAGACAGCACTGCATTAAGTTAATAAGAAATAAATCTCAGAGAGGTTGTATCACACACAAATCACCAGAAAGGCATTAGAATACTGACAAGTTAGTTATATAATCTTCTTCCCGCAAGGTTTTGATAATTTCATTCCAAAACGGAGAAAATTTAGCAGCATATGCCGTGTATTGTGAAACATTTCCCTACACAAGAAGTGTCAAGTTGTTAATAACAAAAGTAAAAGCAAAAGCATCAGAAGATACAGACCTACCAGCAAGCAGAGCAATCTCCAAGCATGGTTTATGGCCTAGTAACTGATACCAACCACGGTTTGAAACGTTATGATAATATCAGCAATTTAAAGGTGAGCCATGTTATCAACAAAATATCACCTATATTGCAATATCATGATCTAATCCCAATGTATTTCCAAAAATGATTTATTTATTTTTTAATTCTAATATCCATTGTCCACTTTCATATCTTTGGCTTTATAAACCTTTTTTTAATGTTTATGTACTTAAAAAAATGGTCCGGAAAACCACTGCTTCATAAATTTCCGCTTCATGTCACATTTCATAATTGTGTAAGGACTCTGAGACTTTTCCAAGAAATATTCATGAAAACATCCCATTGTGACACAATCTAAATTATTTGACAAGTAAACGGCAAAAAATGAGAACCCAATAATCAAGAAAGATAAATGAATGCCAGAATATGATGTGAACAGAATAATAATGGAAAAATTATGTGTATCATTCGGATAACATTACAGACCATGAGAAGATAAAAATGAATGTGATATTATAATAACAAAACCTAATAATCATATAGGAATATTCAACTGAATGTTCACAAAATAGGAAATAGGCCTTAACATTCTAAATTAAATGAGAACATGAAATGATGACACCACAACGATAAAAATATTCCCCACTTTTTGTTCAGTCTCATCACATGACATGGATATGCATTGAAAGTTCATTTACAACCAAAGCAACATAGGCTTCAAATAACCACCAACTAACCTGATCAGAAGCAAGAAGTGTGCGCCTGCAACAAACAGTTCTTATAAGATTTTAAAAAAAGGTGGCAAAAGCAAGCAAAACAAAAGGAATAAAATTCCTCAAAGAAAAGCAAACTTAGAATGGAATGCTTGTAATTTACTCTTTCGTAGATGATGCATGAAGCTTTTTCATAAAAGCTTCTGGAAATTGCTCAAAGAGTTCATGAACGGCGTCAATGGAATGAATCTGGAAAGAGAAAATAAAGAGATCATTCAATATAAAATGAGGGGAAAAGTGAATGCTTTTCAAGCTAAAAGGTGAGGAGGTAGGCGCAGTGGGTTTCCATGTCAGCATATAGAACTTTGATCTGCTTCAAGGTATATTTGGTAGAAACCTTTCAAAAGAAAATCCAAACTTGTGGAATTTCTAAGCATCCAACTTAATTAAATTTTGGTCCATTCAATGGACATTTTCTACAATTGGATCAAAATGGGCAGGTATAGACTCAGAAATCACATCCAGTCATGTTGGTGACACTAGTATTGCGCTTATCTTGACTTGCATGCTAAGCATTGGCAAATGGAATTCTAAGCATCCAACTTAATTAAATTTTGGTCCATTCAATGGACATTTTCTACAATTGGATCAAAATGGGCAGGTATAGACTCAGAAATCACATCCAGTCATGTTGGTGACACTAGTATTGCGCTTATCTTGACTTGCATGCTAAGCATTGGCAAAGGCTGCCTGAGTAGGGTAATGTCTGTATCAGCTAAGAGTGATGCTACACTATAATGCAATATGTATCTAGCATATCGCAATTTTTCAAATAAATAAAAAACAGACAAACAGATGCAGAATGGGTACACCATGCGGCAATACACCCCATATCTTCTGATATGGCCCCGTATTTATGATATGCACGATGTACTTATGATACAGTTGTGATTTGCGATATGATCTTGAATCACATGCAAATTGCCAAACACCTATTACATATCGTCAGTAATAGGTTGTAGATCAGTACATATTAAATGATACAAAATTATATAGACAACGTTAGGAAAAGAGATACATACAATCAAACTATATCAACACATTGGAAAATTAAAAAAACAAGAACCATACTGCCCCTGAGCAGAGATCAAGAGAACACATCAAGCATACCTCTCCAAGACCATCCTTTGCACCAAGCAAGAAACCAACAACAGCAGACAAGAGGGTATAGAAAATTTGAAAATCAAGAAGATATATCTGCAAGTTACAATAATTGATCTATGAGCACAAAAACTAATTAATTGAAAATCCATTAGCAGGAATTATTGTGAGAGTTACAGCAACATCATTTCACGCAATAAGTGATCAAGAACAAATTACAAAAGTACATTTGTTCAACTTATGCATTTCACTGATAATCTTAGAACTATAAACAGATGAACCATAATGTAGTCTAGTCAGCATGGACAAAGCAAGCAATGATCGTAGTGCAGCATGTTTGAGTCAAAGAACTTTTTCTTTACATCGGCTGCTCAAGCATAAAGTGCCACAAGCCAACGAATTGGACAAATGCCAAGAAAGCAAAATCAGTACTACACAAGAATGTAGAAGAAAATATTTTGAAGACCCAACACACTGTCTGGCACACATTCATAACGGGCTAGGACTGCATTTACAGGTGGATTATGTGTAGAAGTATAAAAAAAGTTGGGCAATCTTTAAGTGATGTGGCCTCTGTCCACTTGTAATGATGCGACTCATTAGCAACCACAAAAATCAACTATTTCACCCGCATGAACCTTCCTTTAACTTCATATTAAGGAAGTTCGGAAAGACTGGACACTTGGTTTAAAATTTCAGAATAGCAAGGTTTCAAAATAAAGAAGCAACTACTCTTTAATTCTCTTGCAAGTTTCCTATAAACTGAATAATTTTTATTTCTTTTAATATTGCCACAATATCTAAGTTTCCAAGATGACACAACTTACTGTAGGGATAAGGCTTGATTTTGTTTAGGTTTGGATTGGACCATCTTTGAAGCCTGCCACTAGAGATATGGACAACATTGTAAAAATTGATTCGATACAACTTTATCGTTTATCAATACCTCGAACGATATGATTTAGGTATATCCATATATGTATCGTATTTGAACATTTATCAGCCCATACCAAACCGTACCATACGATTTATTTTTTTACCATAAAAACCTAAAAACCATGGGGGGTTTTCAGGTATTTTGTTTGCTTTAAGTACTTCTTTACTGTATCTGCTCTCAAACCATCTTCATATCTTCCATTTCCTTGATTTCATAGAGAAATCATAATATTTTCTCTCAAACTCATGAAAATCCATACGGCTACCATTTCTTAATATTTTTTCACCAGATTTTCACTAGAAAACTTTGGCATTTTCATAAATTCCGAACTCCCACACTTTCTCCAACTTTTTTTCTTATTGTAGTTTATTTTTGTTTGACTTGATGGCCTTATCTACACTCTAATATACAAAGATAATAGGCTTGTAAACAGGTGAATGTTTTGTAATGAGGTTAAACATAAAGGTGTTTCTCCCATGAAATACATCTTATGGGAACCAAAAGAGATATAAGTGTTTGTACTCGGTGCCTAAAACCATCAAATATGAAATACAACATGTTTTGGAAGCCACAAAGGCAAGAAAGGAGAAAGATTAAGGCAAATTAGGCGGTTGGTATGTCTCACTATTTTGAATGCTTATCAAGAGATATACGAGAAATAAGTGCATGATATGATTGAGGAGGCAGAGGATTCACTCTCCACCCACACCCACACAGGCCCCACCCTGCAGGCCTTAGGGGATCCAACCCGCAACCGCCGTGAGGGGCGGTTGCAGGTTGCAGGGTGGGACCTATGTGGGTGAGGGTGAAGAGTGAATCCTCGAACTCCTCAACCATATCCTGCACTTATTTCTTGTAGGCCTCACCCTTTTGTTACAACCTGGCCCCGCCCCACTTCCCTACCACACTTCGACCTATAAATTTTTTCTTAAGAAAAAAATATTTAGTATTATATATTTTACATAAAATACAAATTCTCTTTTTATGATATTTTATATTTGATGGCTAAAATATAATGTAAACTCCATTGTACTCCCTTCTCTCACGATAGAGGTACGATGTAAATACAATGTACTCCCTTCTCTCACGATAGAGGTACGATGTAAATACAATGTACTCCCTTCTCTCACTCCCACTTCTCCTCTCTTCAATATACTCCCTTCTCTCATTCCCTCTTCTCCTCTCTATGAATAGAATGTAAACTCCATTGTAAATTTCAAGCCTTTTGTGGCTAAATTCACGATATATAGCATATGGAGTGATTTATCTTTGTTGGATACAGCATGAAACAGAGATAGAGATACGATCAAGTGTTAACGGATAATAAATACTAGAATATATTAATATAAAAGAGGAGTAACAACGGAGATCGGAGGAGGGGGTGGACCTCCAATGGAGGCCGCCCCCCTCTTTCTCTCTCTTTCTTAATCTCTGCAACCTTAACCCTAATACAGCCTATGAGCCCTTATATAAGGAGCTGTAAAATGTAAAAATGACCAAAATACCTCTAGTACAGAAATTTATCAAAATACCCTTACGACGTAGGACAATTACAATAATACTCTAAACATCAATTTTACTGTCCTAAGACATTATATGTACTAAAACTGACTCTAAACTCATATTCTTCAATACTCTCCCTCAAGTTGGGAGTGAGATACTTTGAACTCCAAACTTGCCAAAAATCTTCATATGTCTGCAACATTTTTCATCTGTCTTCATCACTGGTTTAATCTTCAACATTTTCTTTGGCTGCAACATCTTCAACTTAGCCTTCCTGGCTGATCATATCAAGCAGCATCTATGGCTGAGACATCAACTCAGCTATCCTGGTTGATCATCTCAAGCAGCATCTCTGGCTGCAACATAAACTTAGCTTTCCTGGCTAATCATCTCAAGCAGCATCTCTGGCTGCAACATCAACTCAGCCCTCCTAGCTTATCATCTCAAGAAGCATCTCTTATTGCACCATCAACTCAACCCTCTTGGCTGATCATCTTAAGCAGCATCTATGGCTGCAACATCAACTCAGCCTTCCTGACTGATATCTCAAGCAACATCTCTGGCTGTATCATTACCTCTGATACCAAGTTGATGTTGCAGTAATAGATGCTGCTTGAGATGATTAGCCAGTAAGGCTAAGTTTATATTACAGTCAGAGATGATGCTTGATATGATCAGCCAGGTAGGCTGAGTTGAAGATGTTACAGCCAAAAAAGTTGTTGAAGATTAAACCAGTGATAAAGACAGATGAAGATTTTTGGCAAGTTTGGAGTTCAAAGTATCTCACTCCCAACTTGAGGGGGGGTGTTGAAGAATATGAGTTTAGAGTCAGTTTTAGTACATATAATGTCTTAGGACAGCAAAATTGATCTTTAGAGTATTATTGTAATTGTCCGATGTCGTAAGGGCATTTTGGTAAATTTCTATACTAGGGGTATTTTGGTAGCCAATGTAGGAAGATTAAGTTAGGGATCGATGATAAGAAAATATACTCCCACAAAGCAAGACTTTCATGCAGACATATCATACTCATCATACTCTGGGTCGTCGGTCTTCAACAATGAATTACATTAATGATACCTATTTTATGACTTCATCTTCAGAATGGGATAAAACAATAAAGAGAAATAATTTCCAAGAGATCTCAGAAAAGTTGCCGCTTCTTTTTCAGGAGCAACCATAATCGAACCTCCATTTGAATCTACCCCCTTTTCACTGTCATCCATGATCACCAGCAGTTCTCCACGTGCATCACCTTATGGTGCCACGCAGCAAGATCCATTAAACAAAGCTCCTCTAACCAGCTCCAAAACCCCAATGTCAATGTTGTTTTCTAGGCAGCAACTTTGGCCAACTCTTTGGGATACCACCTGGTAAATCGAACTCGAGCAGTTTCCCTCTAGAACGATAGAAGTCTTCCATGGGCTGACTCATGTTGTCATAGACACGAAGCCGTTCCTTGACTACTTCCTCAGTATCAACTGCACGAGTGATGAGCTTTATTGTACAGTGTGTTGGAGGCAGAAGAGGAGACATACACATTCCTGGTTTGCCATCCTCACCCTCAACATTGATGGATGCCACATTAAAGTTGGCTTTGCACCGACTACAAATCCTTCTCCCAAGACATTTTGCAATCAATACATCTTCTCTAAGTTTGTCGAGAGGTGGGTCGGCTGTTCACCATGAACATCCCACCAGAATAATGCAGTGACACCAATCTCTTTTGACACGAAAGCGCTCTCTCTGAAAATTAAACTTTCTTTAAGAACAAACTCGATCTAACAGCCTTATAGGCTCTTATACCATGTTGAAATTGCTGAGAAATACTGCGGATAATAAACACTAGAATATATTAATATAAAAGAGTACTAACAACGGAGATCGGAGGAGGGGTCGGACCTCCAATAGAGGCCGCCCCCTCTTTCTCTCTCTTTCTTAATCTCTGCAACCTTAACCCTAATACAGTCTATCAGCCCTTATATAAGGAGCTGTAAAACATAAAATGACTAAAATACCCCTAGTACAGAAATTTACCAAAATGCCCTTACAACGTCAGACAATTACAATAATACTCTAAACATCAATTTTACTGTCCTAAGCCATTATATGTACTAAAACTGACTCTAAACTCATATTCTTCAACATCAAGTAAATTCACATATATATATATATAGATGTGGGTGGGTGGGTGCATTAAATTAATTAACTATTAGTTGTATATCACTATCTTATATTCTTTACATCTTTGTTTTTTAAACAATTGCAGGAGACCAAAAAGTGAATTGTAACATGATAAGCTCCGAAAAAATAGATACCTAACATGATTGTGCCAAAGAAAAGCCTCTGATTCTTGTATAAGATGAAGTTAGAAGAAGCTAGAGGCATAATTATTGAAATAAACGATTTTCTCAGGGAAGAAGTACAAGACCATGAAATACGATTGTTGATGAAGGTAATTATCATCATATTGATTCAAGATGGGTGGACTCGCTGAGTTGCTGCAAGACACTATTGACTTGAGAGTTGAAAACTGATTTGATTTCATGTTCTTATGTTATGCAAGTGAATCATCGAACAATTAACCTTTGGAATCTTTGGATACTGTGCCTTTTTCTCTTACTTTTGTGTTTTGGACCTTTGGTACGGTGTTTGTTTGGTATTGTACTTTGTGGTACATTATGAATAATTAAGTGATCTATATTACACTTGATCTTGAACTTGCTTTCTCTATTCAATACGAAGAATTGATTTTCTTAACTTTTTCCTGATTTTATATTTTATCTATTTATGTTTGAACTGATTTTCACTAAATGAAGAAAAATAGTGGTGTATTTCCACCGTGCTACATGATCTGATAGTAGCATACCAGTACCTATGCAAATAAAGGTCTCATATGCTAATACAACATTGGTCCAAACTCCAAACAAAGCTGAACAGTACATGTCCAAAAATTTCCAAGAAAGAACATGGAGACTGAAGAATTGGAATGACACTGTGACCCAATGAGTGAGAAGTAAGTAAATGAAGAAGCAGCATCGATATATTTTCATTATTGTAAATGAACTTACTGAAAAAACTGGTCCCCATAAACTTGCAACTGTCAAAGCGTTATGGTTCCCTACAAGCCAAAGGAATTGATTAGCTAAGAAACATACAGAAACTTAAGCACAACAGTGAAATTTTGATCAGTTACCTTTTTTCATGTTCGAGAAAGATTTTCTTGGGAGAGAATTTCACAAAGTGAGATACTTGCAAAGTTTTAGGGAAAGCCAGCGAAAGTTTATTACATTTACAGGAAAACAATGAAATGACAGACCTTGATATATTTAGAGATGTCAATATGGGCCGAAGAAAATGTGGGCCAGCACGGCCCACAACACATATAATATAGATATCTATATATTTTAGATATTTATAGTTTTTTATTACATGTATATATGTATATATACTATATACGCATAGCTTTTTTCATTTACATGTATATATATCTGCAGTTTGTATAGCTCTCATATATGTACATACACATATATATATGTACTATATATACTACAAATATATATATATATATATATGTATAGTTTTTTTTAAGTGCATGCATATATATGTACTATATGTAAAGAATTGTTGATATTTGCATTTGGAAGCAGCCCGATCACATCAGCAAGAGTCAAACCTAAAAGTCAAATACAAACACACTCGGGAATGGGTGTTTGGAGTTAAGAACAAGCCAAATACACAAATCAAGGTATTGTCCATGAACAACATATTATTGATGTGAAGGAAGGCTCTATTTATAGAGCAATGTACATGAATTTAAAAAAGAAAGGAGAGGTGAAAGGAGAGGGCCTCCAACGCCTGACCAACAAGCTAGTCGTTTGAGACTGCAACAATGTTATAAAAACTGTATCGGTGGCCATATCGTACTAGGTACCGATACGCCTGTATCGTACCATATCATATGGCATGATCCGATGTCAATTTCTATCTTTTGTATTAAAAAATCAAAAACATTAAAAAAATGCATAAATTGAAATTAACAAACAAAACATATAACACAATGAAGAAACATCTCATAATGAACAAACATCCAAACCATAACATGAATACTGAATAATACCTTTGGGGTTTAACTTTAAATAATAAACAACAAAGTTACAACTTTCAATCATAAAGGAATTCAAGATCAGAACGTTACAAAGTTTCAATTAAAAGTTAAAACAAATTATAATCATCCACAGCGTGGTTCATAATCAACAAAAGCAATATAATCAACATAGTCAAGATCACCCTGCATGTTTGGCTCAATATACGTTGAGCAAACCTTGCAAGTTCAATGTATCTACAACAAAACGAGTCCACCATTCATCTGAAATAAAACACGATAATGATTAATAAGAAAACTGAAACTCAATTAATTGATAACTTAAATGAATATCAATAAAAATACAATACGTAATCGCATTTGGGAGCGATGTTGGATTACAATTAGCCTTCCAAAATCACACTTTATATTATTGATTAACTCTAAATGGATATTGCAACAAGTAGATGAATCTTCAAAAAGGTTAAATACATTCAATATACATTTTTTATACAACAACATGCAAATCATAATCCATTTAACGGTACCAAGGTGCATAAATTATCTTCCAAACTTTCTTTAAAAGTGATCACTTGTGGTCAAGATTTGTTTTTATTTCCAATTTGGCCTTATCCATAGCATTATATATATATATATGAGGCATAGCATACCTATCGTCATTGTCCACCATCCTCGTTACCTTAACTAAAGGTACAATCATCCTCAAAAATTTGTTGTAATTTTCCCAAAAAACAGTATTTAAAACATCTACCACATCAATCCCCTTCCTCTTTCTAGAACAACTAATAGAACCTCATTCATTAGATGCAAACATTTTTTACAATGCATTCTTCTGTATGAGAAGACTTTGCAAAGTAATAATATTCGTAGCAAATCTTCTTAACGAAGGCCGAATCAATTCCCTTTCACCTATTGCACTCAAATGCAATACAGAAGAATGATTATAAATAAACTTTGTAACATTTTTGCATGCTTCTATAGTCCCTCTTATTTCATCTATTCCACTCAAATCTTTAAGCATTAAGTCTATGCAATGTGCAACACATGGAGTCCATACTAAGGATGGATGGTTTGCCTCAAGCATCTTACCAGCTGCTCTAAAATTTGCATCATTATCAGTAATGAATTGAATAACATTTACAATAATTACTTCTTCAAAAAAATTCTCAAAAATATGGAGTAAATTATTTACAATTTTATTAATATGGGACAAGTCATATGATTTCAAAAATAATAGACTAGGAAGTTTACCAAAAACCTACGCTAACCATTTGTCCAACCATCAGTCATAATAGAACATCAGGTATAATTCCACGACTCCCTAAATTCAGAACTCCACACATCAATAATATCAACCTATTTTTGCAATAATATGCCCCCAAAGCAGAGGATAAGTAAGGACTATATAACCCGATCCTACGCTGGCAATACCATCTGCCATACTTTGAAAAGAAAATAAGTTTACAACATTGAAACGGAGGTAATTTTCATAAAAAAAAAATCAACACACTTCAAATCTAATTTTTCAATTACCTCCTTTGAAGCCATAGCTGATCTAATGTTTCGATAAGATCGAGGAGTCATACGTAGGAAAAACAAATGAAGGCATCCCACTACCTCCTCTACCTCTTCTGTCAGTACCCCTCATAGGCATCAGGCGAGTAGGAGCTCTTACAATGGAACAAGAGTCAACTCTACTACTACTACCATAAGAACCTACACTTTTTCCCTTTTTCGCCTTCTCCTCTAATCTTCTATATGAGTTGTACCATGTAATTCATCACCACCATACATCCCTTGATCAGAAACATCTTCAAATGGTTGAGACATATCCAAACCACTTATTTTTGCCCTCTCTTACCCTTAATCTCTTCTTCTCTTTCGAAGCCTCCAATACCTACTCAATCTCATACTTCACTGCTTTAGAAATCCAACGACATTCACTATCATCCTTCTTGATTCCTGCAAGATGGTGTTTCACACGAGAAATCCCACCATGTTTCACTGTATTACAAAACATACACTTGTTCACAAGCCTATTGCTTTCATAGGCCGAGATGCAATATTTTTATACCAGATCGACTTGATCGGAAGCCATTAAGACAAGAATGGACAATCAACAAGAAGAACAAGGCTTTTCAGAGGTTAAGAATCACGAAATTGGTAAAAAACCCAAAATTTTCAAGTAAAAAATCGGGTAGAATACAAAAGAAAAGAGGTATGTCACGAATTTAACAAAAAACCTAGAGATAGGGAGTTGGATTAAGTGAAACACTTGAGAATCTTCTTAATAAACCATGAAATCAACAAGAACAAGGATAAGAAGAGGATATGGGAGCAAGGAAACTGCATGAAAAAGGGTTTGGCAAGAAGCATAAATGATTTCCACAACTTCACGATACAGCTTGCTACGGCCCTGTATCGTACGATACTTTACGATACGGCACGATAAATTGCTTTTTGCAATACATGTACCTGTATCGTACAGTATACTCGTACAATACGATTATATTATAATTTTTATAACATTGGACTGCAATGTCATTAGGTCCCGCAACGACTATCTGGTGGCCAAGACTAACATTCACGGACCCTAGTAGCCCATGATCCTATTACAACACTCATGGGCCCTAGTGGCCCTTGGTTCTATTACAACCTTCTTAACACCCCCTTAAACTTACGGTGTGTATACCAAACGTTTGTTTAACAAAAAATTAAATCAGATTGCTGACAAAGATTTGATGAAAAAGTATGTTAACTGCATATGAGATGATACATAATATACAATAATCTTCTTATTCAAACATTCTTATCGAACAAAATGGAAGTCCATTTCAATGTACTTTGTTCGTTCGTAGAAGGTGTTGTTGGAGGTGATATACATGACACTCTTGTTATCATAGAACATAATGGTACTTCAGTGATCCAAGAGATTTCTCTAGCAACAGTAGTCATTGCCCGGTAATCAGCTTTTGTAAAAGAAAGCGAAACCTTTTATTGTTTCTTTCACTTACAGGAAATCAGTGATTCACCTAAGAAAACACAAAAACCAGTACTAGAATCTTTGTTGTTGACATGTCCACCCCATCAAAAGAAGTCAAAAGTACCCCTTATTCAGATAACTACTTACATAGCGAATAATTCTCGTAACACTCATATGTATCGTGTAAGTGCTTGTTGAAATTGGCTATTTGTATGTACTCCATCAGAAATATCGGGTTATAATAAGATAGGTAAAGGTACCTATCAATTGCTTGTAAGGAGTTGGGTCATCCAATTTTTCTATGTATGTAGCTCTTAACTTCGTACCAAGGACCTCGGGAGTATCAACTTGTTTATTATCAGCGATCTCTGACCTATTAACTATTTCATTTACAAACCTAGTTTGTGATATAAAATACCCTCAATTATTTCTAACAATTTCTATGCCAAACAAGTAACTAAGAAGGTCAAGATCTTTCATCTCAAACTCCTAACGAATATCATGTTTAACCTATTAAATGCTTTTTTCATCACTTCCATATCATCCATGTATAAAAGTAATATAACGATACTTTATCAGATTTTCTTACAAACAAAGTGGTTTCAGTATAACAAGATACAAAATTATGCATACGCATGAAGTCTTCAAAACGATCAAACCAAGCCGTGAGAGTTTGTTTAAGACGCTTTCCTAAGTTTAAGAACATGATCATGTAGAATGTTAAATTCGAGAGGAGTCATATAAATATCTTCATTCAATTTTCTATTCAAAAAAGTATTTTTAACATCAAGTTGAAAAATATTCCAATTTTTTATAACACTAAGGGTTATAAGAATCCATATTGTGGTCATTCTACCAACAGGAGGAAAACGTTTCATCATAATCAATATCATGTTCTTTAGTATCACCCTTGGCTATCAATTTGGCTTTATATCTATGTTACCATTACTATGAGTTTTAATTTTGTAAACCCATCTACATCCAATAATTTTCTTATTTTTTGGCATGAAAACAACTAACAAAGTTTGAGCTTTATCCAATGCATGCAACTCTTCGTGCATAGCATCCTCCCATTCCGAAATCCCTTGGCTTGATGATAGAACCTAAGATGTTTTACTTGTAAAATGGTTGCAATCAAATTATTTCGTTGAGATTTAAAAGATTCATAAGATACAAAGAATTGAGGAGGTTTTGAAATTTTAGGTTCTAATTGTGAGGTGTTTTAATCCCAAGGTTTTCTAGTGTAGTGTCGCGGAAAAGGTTCAATAATATATTGTGTATCAAGAAAAACATCATTATGATCATCTTGGATAACATGAAGATTGTCTTAAAGATCACTATCATTAGTCTCACTATCCTCTAAGTTGAAAAAATCAAGCAAAGAAAATTCATTATTACTTTCAATGGAACTAGTTTTATAATAGTAGCTATCTTCAAAAAAAAAAACATATCCTTAAAAACATATAGTTTAATATTGATAGGGTCAAAACATTTATATCCTTTTTATCAATTCTATATCCAAGAAAAATGCATTCAATGACTCTAAGAGACAACTTATCATTTTTATCGGTATAAACAAAACATATACAACCAAAAACCCTTAGTCTTTTATCATAAGGAGAGAGATTATACAATTTTTCAAAAGAGGAAAGATATTTTCAAGGTCAGTTAACAACATTCTATTAATGAGATATACGGCGGTAAGAGTACCTTCCTCCAATAAGAACTTAGGACCATTACTAGCAATTAAAAGAGTTTTATAAGTTTCTATAATGTGCCTATGTTTTCTTTCTACTAACATATTTTGTTATAGGGTTTTAGTGCAAGATTTTTTTATGTAAAATCCCATTTGTTTTAAAAAAATAAAAATCTTTTAATAAATATTCTCCTCCCGATTTGGACCTAAAAATTTTAATGGTAGAACCAAACTAATTCTTTACCATATTACGAAAGATCAAATATTTTTCAAATACTTTTGATTTATGTCTGAATAGATATATTCAAGTAAAGCGAGTAAAACAATCTATAAAAGTTAAATAATATTGTACTCCTCCTTTGGAAACAATAAGAGTATGTCCCCAAACATTGGAATGTATTAATTCAAAGGTTTACTTGTTACAAAATTTCTTTCACCAAAAGGAAGATTGACTACATTTTTTGCAATCAAAATTATGAATCTCATTTTTCTTCAACAAAGGAAAATTACAATAAATGCATATCCAAATGTCCAAGGTGTTTATGCCAAAGAGTAGCATCATAAACTACATTACAAGATTGAATATTTGACATAACTAAACTATCCATTTTATATAGTCCACCTTACCTATAACCTTGAATAATCACCGTCTTTGAAATCTTCTTTTTCAAAATTTTTAATTTTTTTAATTTAAAGTTTCATATCATCGGCAATAAAAACATACAACAACAACAACTAAGCCTTTTTCCATACTAAAAGGGGTCGACTACATAGATTCTTTATTTCCACATAGCCCTATCATGTGCCATGTAAGGGGTTAACTCACAATAAGCTAGATCATTCTTTATTGTTTCTTTCCAACACTTTTGTGGTCGTCCTCTACCTCTTTTAATACTATCAAAAACATGCTCACCAAAAATATTTTCATAATTTTTCAAAGATCTTTCATCATGAGTCAAATGAAATGAGCACTTGAATCTAAAAACCAAGACATATATTGAGAAGTGGATAGAGCATTTCTGAAGATAATTGCCTTCTCCATAAAAAAAATTATATGTAGGCCTTATGTTTGAAGGTATGATTCATCCATCATTGTCTTTCACGGATCCCACATTTCCATATTTTTTTCGAAGAAGGGGACAAGTGGTATTAATGTGACCACTTCCCTTACAATAGTGGTAAATAGTGTCTTTCATTGGTCATTGCACCATTGGCTTATTGCTCCTTTGTCTTAATGTAACCACCATTTGGTCCTTCGACACTTTTAACGTGGGGAGGCTTATATGTCTTAATATTTGCTCCCAACTTAAAACAGCAAAAACAACTTCTTTTGCAATCCTCATATTTTTCAATCTAGATCAACCAAGAAGGTATCCCCTTTTGGTCTAGGTTTCCTATGAATTAAATTTGATCTAATATTTTTGAATTCATCCCTAAGAGCCACATAAATAAGAAAAAATATTGATTATCCAAAAATTCTTCAAAAATCATCTTTTTTTTTCAAGTTTTCCAAACTTGTCAAAATGTAAAAGTTAGTCCACAATTCAGAAAATTCATTGTGGTAAACTCTAATGCTTAAACTTCCTTGCTTAAGTATTATCATTCATTCCATTAAATCTATTTGAAACACAAAATCATTTTGATAATTAATCTTTTTTAAATATTCCTAAGTTTCAAAGGCACTTTCAAATACACTAATTTGGTTTCTATGTTTATCATCAACATTTTGATAAATAATTCATGTTATTTTTGCATTCAATTTATTCAAAGTTTTTAAATCTTGTTTGTATTTTTCTTGGACTTTAAAAATATCATCTAAATATTCAACATCTAATTTTGGCTCTTTAATCGTTTCATCTATGTAGTCTCAAAAATCTTTAAATAAAAAGTATTTATTCATAGTTCTTGCCCAACTTTTATAGCATTTTGGGAACGTCAAACATACAACATCACAAACTTTTCAATCTTGGCATGCTTTCCAATGTCCTTGCTTTCTTTAAAATAAGGCTTTGATACCATGTAAAGAATTGTTGATATTTGTATTTGGAAGCAGTTTGGTGACATATCATCAAGAGTTAAACCCACAAGTCAAATACAAAACACCCGAGAATGGGTGTTTCGAGTCAAGAACAAGCCAAATACACAAATCAAGGTGTTGTCCAAGAACAACATATTATTGATGTGGTGGGATGCTCTATTTATAAAGCAATGTACATGAATTTACAAAAAGAAATGAGAGAAGAGGTGAAAGGAGAGGGCCTTCAACCGTTGGTCAACAAGCTAGTTGTTGGAGGCTACAATGTCATTAGGGATGCCCAACGGCTACTTGCCATTGGGGGACCCAACGGTTATCTGCTGGCCAGGACTAACATTCATTGGCCCTAGTGGCCCTTGGTCCTATTATAGCCTTAACACTATCAATATTATAAGTATTGTATCGTACGATAATATCATATACCGGTATGATCTAAGTATTTGTATCGTTGAGGTTTATTTATCGTTGTGTATTGCTTGTGTATCATACTGTATGGTTGCGATATGCAATGTATAGTATCCGTATCGTATAAATATCATATAGTATTTTTAAATTAATATATAAATTTTTTTGCTACATTTATCTTAGGTCTGTTGTCGGGTCTGTTGTGCCTGCTATAGAAGGACAAGTTAGGTTGTACAGGTGGTGTACAATTGTTGTAGCAGAAATTGTACACCACCTGTTGTACAGTAGTAGTACCTGTTGCAGCTAGGTTCATTAAGCATGTTATACAGTAATAGCAGTACCTGCTGCAGCTAGTTATTTATATTATAAGAGCAAGGTCCCTATCATCCATAACAAAAGTTGGAATTTCGAAAATGTAGCTTAAAATATTTGTATACAGTATTTTTTAATTAAAAAAGTTTAATTAAAATATTTTCTTTAATTAAATAAAATATATAATGTATCACATGATACGGTACGAATATCGTGTATCGGTCTTTCTTCCAATCCGAGACCCGATATGATATTTACAACATTGTGGAGTATATACATGTATGTATAGTTTTTTCCATTGCATATATATATATATATATATATATATATATATATATATATATATATATATATATATATATATATGTAATCATGTATCGATCCCTCTTCCAATATGGGAGCCGATACGATATTTACAACATTGTGTACTATATACAAGTATGTATAGTTTTTTCATTGTATATATATTATATGTAGTACACATATAGATATATATGAAATTATATATGTATATACATACACATATATGTAATTTTTTATTACATGTGTATAAGGCTTGCTGAATCCTGAAATGTTGTGATTGGATTTGGATTTCAAGCAGATTTGGATCGGGTCTTATAGACCCGATCTAATATCCAACGGGCCGGGTCATTCCCTGCTTCAAATATGGGCCCGGCAATCTCTGGCATGGCCCCGCATTTTTTCAGGGTCGGGTCGGGTTGGGCCAGCCCTTCTGGGCCAGGCTCATTTTGAAATCTCTAATATTATTTTCTTACAAAAGTATTTAAACTCAAAAATGGTACTTTTGAAAAAGAAACCATTTTGTGCTTTTAAATATATAAACTAACAAAAGAGACCAGAGGAGAACCTACGAATAATTTCCCAAGGATTTTCAATTTCTTGGAAGAGAATTCTCAATTTATGCAAGATTTTTTATTTATTGTCTTCTTTTCTGAAAACTAAACTAGAGTGATTCACAACCATGCCGGGGTAGGTGACTATGGTTCTGACAAGCTTCAAAATTATTCAAAAAGGGAGAAAACATAGAAGGGTAGCTTTAGAAATAACTACCTATCACAAACTAAAATATCAGTGGAAAAGTCTCCACCTACAAATTAACTTAGCATGTAAAATTCTACATCAGGTCGCGATAATAGTAAAAGTTGAAGTCAAGGGTCAAACCTCCGACAAGAAGTTAAAATCATTAATGACGGACTTCCAAAACAAAATGGCAGGAAGAGGGGGAGGGAAGAACAAGCACCAAGGGCAGAACACTTCGACTAGTAATTTAGCCTTGGATAACTACATATTCACCAGTTAATCAAGGTATAAGCCTCACTTTTTGATACAAAGTCATGCCATGAATACTCTATTCCGTTCAAAGTAACAATCACTTTGGTAGCATTAACCAGCGGCCTAATCTGCATCATCAGAAAGGAGGATATCAAGCATAAAGCACAAGAAACAAATAAAACTAAGAGAGTCAGTAATTGACATCGGACAAACACTTGCCAAGAGAAAATACGCAAAGGCAAATTTTGCTGCAAACACACAAAGCCAAAAGAGCATGTACCTGCAATTCATCAAGAAAAAAGAAAAAGAACATGTGAACCGGGAACCACGTGACCACAAGTAAGCCTGTGAATTAGCTTCAAGGACAAGAATATTATCTTTCGCCAATAAAGCAGTAGAGCATTCTCAGTTTCTAGACATTCATGTAAAACATGCAACAAAAGGAGTGCAAAACATGAAGTACCATTCATAATTTCATATGGAAAAGCATGAACATGGATGATACTAACAATAACATCAGAAAGACTATATTCAATACAGTTCAATTTTTGCCCAAAAACAGTACGCTCAACATGTCCAAAAATGTGGTTGTACCAGAGGTCATTTATGAATAGTGCAATATATCAGCTGATATATTCGCTTTATCATTTATGGTGGACTCTAGGCCCGATGTCCACTAAGCCCACTATATTGACCTACAAAGTCTGCTATATCAAATGCCGAATGCTATACATATATCAGTCATTATCGTTTTCTTTATTTGGTGATATTATTATTGTCTAATTTTATCTTTGTTTTTTTCTCTTTTTCTTATTGTTCATGCACATCTCTTTCTTTATTTCACTTTCAATGATAACATAGATATTGTCAATCACTGTTATGACATTTGAATAATCATGTTTTGAGAATGATTAAGCTTATGTCGATCTTAAGCAGTGCACTTATTTAATGAGCATCTTCATGTCACATAAAATCAGATTAAGTTTGTAACACATTGTGCATTTTTATTTCTTAATGACATGTAAGATACATGATTTGATTTCATATACCTTTAAAATTTTACTAACTCAAATCTATCTGTAGCTCCTGTGTTCTAGCTTGATAATGGTTGTGGCCCCTACAATGAACATCTTTAGACTGTAAAGAACTGTTTTCATGTCTATGCATTTTATGGTTTGCAATCCTCAAATAATTATTTGGTTAAATCAATCTCACTACGACTCTAACCTGGTTTATTATCTTTTTTTCTTTTCGGTTTTCCAGTTCTATAGTCATATATCACTAGAACATTAATATTTATGCTCATCTTTAGAATGTAAAGACTTGTTTTCATGTCTATGCATTTTATTTTTTGCAATTCTCAATTATTTGGTTAAACCACTTCCATTACACTTGTATCACTACAGCATGCAGATTTTATATTTGTTTAATGTTTATTCTGCAAAGCATTTTATTTTGTTCGAGTAATTGTTTTCTATGTAGTATTTCTCTTATATTGATCTGGTAAATGCATAAAAGACTGGGTGCCACCATTCCAACACTAATGCATTAGATACCATCAGAACACTGGAAAGTGTGCCCGGGTGAGTAGAATGCATGACCTCTTGGGAAGTCTTCATGGGGGTGGGAGATATTTAAAGGGTAAAGTTTATGGTGGGTGATGGGAGAAGGTATCTTTCTCGCACGTTACTTGATGTAGGGATTGATCCCTACAACTTCAGGTTCTCGAATATCTATTAGATAAAAGAAGCAATCATAAGGGACTATATGCTGAGGAGAGTCAGTCACGTACGGTGGAGCATTCCTTTAATTAGGAAACAAAAGGACTGAGAGCTAGTTTTTATGCGTGGTTCTTTCAAGCGCTTTATGCATACAATGACTTGGATGATTAGTTGCAAACCGAGGATTTCAATCAAATCTGTTTCTCAATGGGACACGTCTGGGAGTAGGATCCTTAGATAATCTTCAGGGTTTATCCAAAGCAAATGAATGTTCTCCATGTGAACAAGAGTTAGAGTCTGCGGACCATTTATTGCATTTCCTAAGTGAATCATTGTCCTATGTGAAAAACAGTTAAAGTCCGTTGGCCATTTATTGACGTTTTGTGAGTGAGCTCAGTATTTGTAGGAGGCAGACTTTATAGGGCTTAAGATATGAAAGGTGAATAACAGGAAAGCAAGAGAAGAATTTGGGTAAAGATACTGTTTTAACACCACAAAAGTAAATGTACAGTGCTTTAACTCCTTTAATGGTTGTTTCGCCTGTTTGGGGGAAGAGAAATAGAGGGTTTTTGATGGGGTAGAAAAACCTCTGAAGGAACTATAAGACAGTTGGTTGGGCACTCTTTTTATTATAGGAAAGCACTCATTTAAGGTTTCGGTTGGATATTTACAGACTTTGCAGTATCCTTGAGTATAATGTTCAGTGTGCACTCCTTGGTGCCCAACAATGAATTTGTCTTATTTATTAGAAGTAAAAAAAGAAAGAAAGAAGTATATTATACATGTTTTTGCTAATTCTGTATATCTTTTCTATTTCCCAGCAATAATTTACCAATAAATCTGTTATAACTCCATAATGCTCTTTTTCTGCCAAAATTTCATCTACTTGATGTTTGCTAGTAATAATATAGTACCAATTCATAAACACAGTATCTTGTCATACGAATAATGGTGCTCGTGTTGTACCTGAATTGTGTGTGCCCATTTATCTACATATACGTTGCAAGATATCACATGATATCATTGATTTCATGTTCTTTTTGCTTAAATGTTTTTCCACTAAATGAATAAATAACTAGCAGTACAAGTTCTGAAAGGATATTTATAACAGTGGATTGTACAATTTTTCCACTAACTATAGAATATGATAATGCTTTGCCATTTCTACTTTGGGAAAAACAAACACATCGATAGTACGGCTTGTTCTCTAGTGCATTAATAATTGATATAAATTATTTCCATTCATCTTTCATGAAACAAATATACTCAATAGCTTGTATTTCTCCAGTCAAACTTTAAACGTCATGCCTGCAAACAGTTATCCAATAGATAGTTTTTCTCAAATGGCAGTGAAATTTTAAAATATTATTATTTTGTTGTGATTTTTTGAAAAACAATGACAACCCAATCCAACACGGTATTTGCAACACAACGCACACTGAGCAGGGTGGACAACAGCAGATATGCACAAAGATTAACAAAATAAGATACCAATAGCAAGCAAGTACGAGACATGGGTGCAGAAATATCATTATTACATCATAAACAATTTTAAGCAAGACCACTAGTAGCGCAAGTGCCCAGTTTGTATTATAAAGCATAGAATCAATTGAAATGAATCGCCAACTTGACTAAAAGTCCACAAGTTTTACATAGGAAAATGTGGATATTTACTTCATAAAATCAGTTGTCCTCTCGTACATTCCTCGGCCAACATAATGCCTCTCCTTAAATCAAGAAAAATAGAATTTTCAGGAAACGAAAGAGAGAAACAAACATCTAAAAATAACAAGAAGAGCCGAAACACAAACCTGATGCATCCACTTGATAAAACGCATCAAAGACCATCTATCACATTTGTGGCTCAGACTATGACAGAGTGGAATTCGCATGAAAAGGCTGAATACCAGCTGGACAGACGCATATATAACTAATACAAAGATGTATATCTTGTAAATAGCAGAACCTGAATTTTGAAATCCTCTCCTGAAATTCAACGTTAGCAGAGTTCAGTTTGTAAAAGCAACAGCTACAAGCAAAAAAGATCATTTAATGATATAATACTAGAAGCAAGAACATTTGAAGTCAATGAATTCCTTGGAAGATAGATAACTCACACATAAAGATAAGATATAAATGCTGAAGCAGCACCAAACCAAAGAAAACGAAGCACAATTCTTGTCACAGCAACAAGACGAGTTGTAGAATATGCACCATACATCATCAAAATATCCAGGGTACCTAAATTATCAAGGAGGGAAAAGTTAGTATTTCCAGAATTGGTTCAGAAAATAATACAGACAAAATGCTGCACAAAACAAGCGAACTTACTTTCGATGAACTTCATTGCTACAAACGTAGGTCCTAAACTTAGTAGCTCTTTTATGGAATTTGAGTTGAATTTCCCATTGTTGAAAGCAAGGATAGTCATACCCTGCAAGAACCATGAGGACTAAGACCTTAAACATCATGCTGAATGAAATTCAATAGCTCAGATTAGATAAATCCTGCAAAAACAGGCCCTAACATATACTATTTGCAATAGTAAGCACACAGGGAACAAAACAGCCATCCAACTAGCAGTTGAAATGGGTTTTGTAGTTTATGCATTTTAACTACACTCTACAGTAGACTGCATTCATTCACTGCTATGTTCTATACTTGCTTAAATCCTTGGTAATATTGTTCTTGCTATTCTTATCTTGCCTAGGTCTTTGGCTGCTTTTTGGAATGCAAGACTGTCAATTTTTTTCTTGATGAAATAGTAGGATGTTAATCTATGATTCAGCATATCTTGAAACTCTTTCAAAGTCATGGTTCTCCATGTTAATACAAACACATATTCACATCTATCCGCAGCATATAGAATGATGCAGATTCATGAACTGGTAAGCTTTTCCTTATGTCAGCATATATTACATAAAAATACACATACATGGATGTTGCAACAACAACAACTAAGTCTTTCCCACACTAGATGGGTCAGCTGCACGGATTCTTTGTTTCCATAGGACCCTATCATGTACCATGCTAGCAGTTAACTCAATATATTTTTATTGTTTCTTTCCAACAGTTTTGTGATTGTCCTCTTCCTCTTTCAATATTTTCACAATCTAGTTTTTCATATCTTCTTACTGGAGCGGTCCTTGGGTCGTCTTTGTACAAGTCCAAATCATCTTAAAAGATTTTCTCTCATTTTATCCTCTATTGGTGCTACTCCCAGTTTGTTTCTAATAACCTCATTATGCATACGGTCTTTCCTTGTGTGACCACTCATCCATCTCAACATCTTTATTTCTGCTATGGCATTTTTTGTACAAACAACAACAACAAAAACAACAACTAAGCCTTTTCCCATACTTGACGGGGTCGGCTACATGGATTCCTTGTTTCCACAGATCCCTATCGTGTGCCATGTTAGCAGTTAACTCGCAATAAGCTAGATCATTTTTTATTTTTTCTTTCCAACACTTTTGTGGTCGTCCTCTACCTCTTTTAATACTTTCTAAATTTAGTTTTTCTAACCGTAATACAGGCATTCTTTTGTACATGTTGACGATTAATTACCCGACACTCAAAACCATAAAACATAGCAGGTCTAATAGCCTTCCAACTTTAATGGTTTCTTTTGTACACATACATATCAATTTATCCTTATGAAAAACTGACCCTAGATATTTAAAACTTTTCTTGTGAGGATGTAATGTGTGTCAATCTTAACAAAATATATTCAACATGAAGTACCTTGGTGTACGTTATTTACAGATGACTTTGTGTTAGTGGATGAGTCTAAGGGAAAAGTTAATAGGAAATTGGAACTATGGAAAGAAACATTGGAAAGTAAAGGCTTCTGACTTAGTAAAAATTAAGATTGGCACAACATTACATCTCTCACAAGAAAAGTTTTAAATACCTAGGGTCAATTTTTCTTGATGGAGATGTTATGCATAGAATTAAGTCCGTTAAAATGGAGAGGAGCATAAGATATTCTATATGATAAGAAGATATCATTAAAGTTGAAAGATAAATATTATATAGCAACAATTAGACTTGCTATGTTTTATAAATCTCAGTATAGGGTAGTTAATCATAGACATGTACAAAAGATGTCCGTAGCAAAAATAAAGATGTTGAGATGGATGAGTGGTCACAAAAGGAAAGATCGTATACATAATGAGATTATTAGAAACAAATTGGGAGTAGCACCAATAGAGGATAAAATGAAGAAAAATCATTTAAGATGGTTTGGACACGTAAAAAGACGACCAAAGGATGCTCCCGTAAGAAGATATGAAAAACTAGATAGTTAAAATATTAAAGGAGGAAGAGGATGATCACAAACTGATTTTACGAGTCTCTAGTATATCAGTCTGTCATGTTACAGTGCTAAGGAATAAATTATGATACTTAATCCTTACACCACTAGTATTTGTACCAACAACTTGCAGCCAAGTTCGTTGTCTGATGTAATCAATATGTAAAATATTATGATGTAATTAATATGTAGAAAATGCAGTTTAACAACTGATTCCACAAAAAACTGCCAGCCCACAAGCTTCACTTGTAAATTTCAGAAAATCTATACTCTTCAACGTGATATCCCCTTTTTCAGAAAATCTATATTCTTCCACGTGATATGCTAATGTTCATGTGCTAAAGATTTTAAACATCTATATTCCATACCTTGAATCGGCTAACAACGGCTGCGATTGTATCAAAAAAAATCAACGACTTGCTCGAATCTTGTTCACATCTCAACAGTTGTGAAGATACCACGCAGATTCTAGTTTCTTTTTCTCCACCTTGGTCATGATTTACACCGTAAGGCTCTGCTACAATGTAGTTTTTGTATGAAATGCATCAACATTGAATAAAATCACATACCGCAGATAAAAGATAGAATTAAAGTGCAGGTCGGCTCATCTCTAGCTGCCCTCAACTGTCTTTTTCTTTATTAACTTACCCTAATTACAGACTTAAGGCTTTATATAAGTACCAATCTAACTTAAATGACCTAAGTACCCTTAATTAGTGACTAATCTTACTTGATTCCCAATGGATCAGATCTTGATCCATTGGGATCCAAACCACTTATAACCATAAATACAATTACAACTACATAACAGAAACTTAAATTTAAACTTAAAATCTAAGAATTTAAACTTCAACTTGATCTCCAACATATATTCCAACTCCTTAACGAATTTATATTAGGCTGGCATATGGTTCACACTCCTATAGTTGGAAAAGGGAGCATTACTACACCTTTTGGCATATTGCATAATGTTTTACATATTCCTAATATCTCGGACAATTTATTATCAGTCTTTGTCATGACTCAAGATCTAAAATGTCATATAAATTTTTATTCTACTGGATGTTTATTCAAGGAACTGAGGACGGAGAGGATCTTTGGTCAATGTAGTGTGAGGGGAGGCATCTACTTTTGCGAGAAAAATAAGGAAGCAGCAATGCAATCAACAGTCATTACAGAAAAACAAAAGGGGGAACTACCTCTCTGGCACCAGAGACTAAGACATTTACCTTTATCTAAACTTAGGATGCTATTACCTGAATTTGGTCATTGTAATAATTTGAATTTGAACTGTGAAACCAGATATAAGGCAAAACATTATCGTACTTCTTTTTCTTTGAGTGAAGAAAAATCCTCCATAGATTGTTCATTTTGATATTTGGGGTCCTTGATCGACTACTTCATTGCATGGATATAAGCATTTTATCTCATTTATTGATGATTATACCAGATTTACTATGGTATATCTTAAAAAAACTAAGGATGAAGTGAAGAATATCATTCCTCTATACTGTCAGTTTCAGCGTACTATTAAAGTTTTTCGTAATGATAACGGTGGTTAGTTTCTGTCTCAATCACTTCGTTCACATTTACTAGACCATGGGATGTTGCATCAGACCTCATGTGCCTACTCTACACAACAAAATGGTGTTTCTAAAAAGAAAAATAGACATATTCTAGAAGTTGCTAGAACTCTTTTAATTGGATATAATGTTCCGAAATGTTATTGGGATGAAGTAGTGTTAACCACAATTTTCCTTATAAATCATATGCCAAGGAGGGTTCTCAATGGTAGTACTCCATTTCATGCCTTATGTCCTTCCCACAAACAATTTCATCTACTTCCAAGAGTGTTTGGATGTACATGTTTCATTCATATTCACTATGGTTTGAGAGATAAACTAGATGTAAGATCAATCAAATGCATTTTCTTGGGATACTCCTCTACTCAAAACGGGTACAAGTATTATGATCCTCTCTGAAGAAAATCATGTTACAATGGATGTTATCTTCAATGAAGATACACCATTTTATAACATGCAAGAAGCTCTTCCATCAGATATACATTCTCCTAATATGATACCACTTCCACGAGTTGAAACTCAACCAGTGCTTCAAAGAGAAGAGGAGGAGATGAAACTTCCTCAGGAGAAGAAATGACAAGTATACACCGACATTGCAAAACAACCACCTACATCTCGCACTGATTCAAAGATCTCAAGCCCCGTGAGACAATCTACTAGGCCGAGGGGGCATCCAATGTCATCTTGCGTACTATGTGTGTAATTTTTCATCCACTTCACTACACCAACCACTTCGTGTATTTTATATCCTATTTCTTCATTTCATTCTTTTTCCAAACTGTCTGTTTCCATCATGCTTTTTCCTTGTCTCAACACAATTGCTAAGCCTAAGAGTTACCAAGAAGCTAGTAAATTTGATTGTTAGAATAATGCATGAGATCTAAATTGATGCTGGCCTTGTAATGGTACTTGGATCCTGCTGGACTTACCTCCTAATGCAAAACCTATTGCAACAATGGGTGTATAAGATCACACAAGGCGATGGGTCAATTGAAAGGTATAAAGCAAGATTAGTAGCCAAGGGCTACACAAACCGATGGTTTAAATTTTCACTGGCTGAAACATTTTCACCAGTAGCCAAAATGACTACGGTGATGGTTAGGCTCATAGCTACAAGGATCCAGTTCAATAGTGACATTTACTTCAACTTGATGTAAATAATGCCTTTTGGTACATGGTGATTTGAATGAAATGTGTACATGACATTCTACTTTGGCTTCTATTCCTCGACAAAGCCTAAATCAAGTTTCATGAAATTATAGAAGTCCCTTTATGGTTTACGGCAGACGGTAGACAATGGTTTTCAAATTATCCAGTTCTCGATTGATTTTGGTTATTCTCTAGCAAGGACAGATATTCCCTTTATTCAATAAGAGAAGTTGGTTCAACTTATTTCTTTGCGTTATTGGTCTACATTGATGATATTTTGGTGAAAATGACATGGATGAAATCCTAATCATTCGAGAATCATTTGGATTCAATCCTTCAAAATCAATGACCTAGGAACTCTAGCGAAGTATTTATTAGGCCTCGAAATAGCTCTCCAAATAGTAGGTATCCCCCTTATGTCAAAGAAAATATGCACTTGAACTTGTGCAAGATCTTCTGGTTTACAAGCGATAAACTAAGCCGATGGCTTACCAAAGTCTTAACACCCATGCTCTTCGATCTTAGGCTTCAAAAACGATTAATGGACAACCATATGGGATATTTCTACATATAGAAGATTAAATGACAAATTTCTTTACTTAACCATAACTTGGCTGAGATATCGCATATGCATCATCGAGCCAATTTCTATCAAAACTTATATGATCGCACACTCACTATAATGTTGCATTAAAAATTTTAGAAATACATCAAAGGCTCTTTAGGCAAGGTTTATTTTTTCTAGAGCCTCTTCTCTCCAACTCAAAGGGAGAAAATCAATAATATGATATTGTATTTTTCTTGGAGAATCTCTCGGCTATATACTCTAGGAAATCTAAGAAATAGGCCACAGTTTCTGAAGTCATCTTACGAGTGGAGTACTAGCCTTAGCCTGACTACATGTGAGTTACAATGGCTCATTTATCTCTTGACAAGATTTTCATATTCCTTTCATATGACCTTCCTTGATATATTAGTAGTGACAATCAATTAGCAAGACATACATTGCCATATTTAACCCTATATTTCATGAAAGAATCATTCTATCTTTTATCTAGAGTCTGTGATTTTATTCAATATTCACGCATTTCATACAAAAACTACAATATATATTCTCAAATTTACAATATCAAAAGGAACAATCTCTCAACTAGTCATGATGAAGACTTGGTTTATGTCCATTCAAATCTAAGATTGGTTTCACGGTTTAATCCTGAGTATAGGTAACTAATTACTAATCTTTCAAAATTGTTTTTGTTTTTATTAATCATGATGATTATATTTGATCTTTTCTTGTTATTTATTTGAATATATTGTAGTGAAGGAGCATCAAAATATTGGAATGCAAACCCGGAGAAATATCACTTAGATGACAACCAAGATTTGCATACCCTTAATATTGGACTCACTGATCCAATAGTCCCTTCAGTTGATAATATTGTTGATAGTGAAGATCTATAGTTTATCAAGTACAATCATACAAGTTCATTTCATTTATCAAACATTAAGATTCTCATTTTCTTTTGATTGACTTGTGTATTATGATTAAATTAGTAGTTGTTTACTTGTTCTATTTTAATATAAAGTTGTGTACTTACTATTGTCGTCCTATACTTATGTTAATTGATGTCTCACTTGTTCTAGCTTGAATATTATATATATAATATATAATATTATATACCCTAGTCATGTCGCCTCACCTAAAATTTTTGAAATTTGCCGTAATACGCACATCCACCCATGTGGCATAGCTGCCAAACAGCACCACTTGTTCACGAAAGCGACATTGCTAGAACAACCTTGCCAAAAATGGTAACCAGCAGCTTGCACAAAATCTTAAATTTCAACTGCAAAAGGATGAGTTGCTCAATCAAAGAAAGTTCTGAACTTTTCAAGCTCAAACATACACCACAGATGGCGTATCGTTTAAAAAATATTTGTTACTTATAAAATGATGAAACTTATACTTATAATTTGAATTAATGTTCAATGGATGAATGATTACCCAAACTTTAACTCATAATAATTGTTTAGAATTGTTCTTGATTTTTACTCTTTTTCTCTATTTTCTTGATATTTAAATTATTCTAAAATTTTTAAAATACATTATAATATATGATGTGATACACTAGTATCATCTTATGGAGAAAAAGACTACATGTTACGCTACAATACAAACAACACTGAACGGAACCACCACGTCCATGGGTTGATGTGATGGACCAATTCCACATTTCTCGTCTAAATCTTGTTCCTTGTGCTGTTCAGATTGTTTCATATTCATGAGATGTGTTGGATACATGCCGTCTGCCATATTCTAGAACTAACAGTTTTTCCTAACCTATTAACAAGTGTCATAATCTAGCATGTGATGTGTTGATAGCTATCTTATCAATAGATTTTTGGATACTTTTTAAGGATAATTTTTATGCAGGTGTCGTAAATTTTGGCATACATTACCATATCATATGATATGGAATTGTACGAGGGATTATCAATATTTATCATCCTGTAATATACAACCAACACACTGTCACCTGATTTTTTCATCCAGTGATTCATGTTATTTATAATTTACTAACTTATCCATCATATTAATGTTTCCTTGGTTAATCTGTATTCATGGTTTATTGAGAATTTTCTTACAAAAAAGTTCATGAATTTCATATTTTTCAGTTTATTTTAACTGATATATCAGAAAACATCAGCCGTACTGACAGCACCATTACAAAACTGTTTTTATTGTGTAATTGATACTTAGTACTTAATGGACAGCTTTTATTGATAGCACCATCATTCCTGATCTTATTACTGATTCACTGATAAAGCCTTTTGGGCCAAAATGGCAACACTTAAGGCTTTTCATAATATAGCTAGAGTATGAAACCAGTAATTTGGGCCTTCACATGTAGCCCAAGATGTCATAACCAACAAATAAACATGTGGCCAAATTTTGCTACAATGCACCAATTAGATTTCTATAGTGGAAGACTTATTTATGATAAAAGCATCTAGCATGAAAAGAAAAAGCAGTATCAGGTAACTGCACAGAGAAGAAATGTACAAAAGGGACCAACCTGAAACATCATCACAAGAAAAATCCACATTCGGTGAAAACTATGATAAAGATGTAGAAACGTCCGATGTTCAACAAAGGATGTCTTGCCCCTACGACTTCCACTAGGAAAGCAAAAACCCTGTCAAGCACATGAAGCTCAGAAACAAAGCTAACACTGCAAGACAATTTAATAACAAAAAGGAAGAACATGGAGAACCCTAACATCACATTGAGTCATGATCACATGAAAGCATGGCAACAAGTATGCAAGGTGATATAACCTGTAATCCGTTAAACAATAAATATTTGTTATGCATATCCTTGCCTAAAAAGACAGAGATGCAGCTTACTCACGTTGTCGTTTGCCTCAACTAAAACATCTTAACAACAAATATCAACAAGCATACAGATGTCCACACCATAGTGGCCAAACTCGTGAAGTCAACCAGGACAACTAAATGATTGAGTTCACTGCCCAAACAATCACCATAAGCCTAGCCATTGACCAGAAATCATTTGAAGTAACGGGAAGGTTCATCATGAGCCTTAAAAGCATAAAAGTTGACAAAGTATCAAGTCACACGAATGATTGTTGAACATGCCCAACTCACTGGTGAATCGTGATTAAGAAAGGAGGTCACACATTTACATTAGACATTTTATAATATGCTACTGCATCTCTCAATAGCTAAATTCTCAATGAAACCTAATTCATCAAATTTATACAGCCTTTCGCTGTTGCCCTTCTTCTTTCAAGCATGCAGTGGAATCACATTTTTTTCACTTTAGGACATAACACAGAAGAGATAAAACGTGGATGTAACATGTTTCATGTATGAACCTAACCAAGAATAGAAGTGATATGGAAGAAAAAATGAAGAGAGCTATAAGTAGTTTCTATTATTCTTAATTTTTCTAAAATAGTTTATTACAGTTACGGCTCCTTGGTTGGCACTTTGCCGGGAGCACTTTAATTAACCATTATCCTAAAACGTAGCAACTTGAATGTTGAATACAGATGGCATGCTTGAATAATACCATGATACCAAAATCTGATAGCAGAATTTCTAATACAGATGGGAAGATCCAATCAACAAGAAAAAGAAATGACAATTCAGACCTGGATGACTTCACTTGCAACTATCTGAGGAACTAAACCAGCTTTCAACATCACAAAATCGAAATACGTTCAGAAATAAAAGCATATTATAGGAATGGGTATGCATCCACAAGCACATAACTGCAAATAGTCATTTAACATTGGATAGTTTACTCCCCTAAGATAATTTGCTCTCCTCAAGTCCTTCCAAAATAACATCACTGCTCCATAAGGAGGCCACACTTCAAAATACACCCTTTCGTTTGCTCAAAAGCCACTAATATGATCATAACCAGTTCAGGCACAATACCATCATCTCCCATTCAAGAAAACAGAGAACGTGCAGCACATCCTCCCAACCTCCACTTGCATGTTTCCAATTAATAATTTGCAACTAGATACAACACAGTTATGCTGAGACAACCACCTTCCATAAGAAAAACAATGTTGAAGCTTGGTCTTCTCATTTTAGTGTATAATAATCTCCAAAAAAAAATATTCCTTACTACTAGTTCTTTCTGAAACCCAGACAAAAGATATGGTGCACCAAAAGTTTATTAGAGCAGAAATAACTGCACATAAATATGCTAAATATAACCTAAACCACCAACCTTGGTATTCTTTTGGGGCTTCAAGAAGAAAGATGAATTCTTCCGCCATGGCCAACTAAGTTCAAAGCAAGCAAGTGACCTGGAAGTCTTTCACGTGAGTAAAATGCCAGAATTATCATGGCCAATTAAGTACTACCAACTATGTCATCAAACCTACCAAAAATATTCATTGAAGTCATCATAGTTCCGCCATGCAGAATGAGGTGCTTTACCATCGCAGTTGTTCTTAGCTTCCTGTATATACAAATTATAAGCTACTCGATGTTGTAAATAGTGTATTGGACCCCATATCGCATGGGGCATCGATACACCTGTATGATACATATGATTTTAAATTATTGTTTTTTAAAAACATTAAAAATTGTTTTGAAATTTTTAAAACATGGCAAAAATTCTGCAATATGCATCATGCATAGAGACAATGGATTCAACATCAGAACAAATTAAATTATATGCATACATAGCCCTTGGGCTTCATTTTTAAACTTAGGCCTTAGGATTGATGACTATTAGAGAGACTGGAGTTGGTTTCAAGGAGAAGAAGGATAGACTCATGGACATGCAAGAGGAGTCAAAGAAGACAAACCTACAGGGGGTCTAAACACATTTAAACTATTTTTTTTTTAAATATGAGTTTTGAAATGATATGGTGCTTGTATCGCAATGTATCGTATAATATGGCCTGATATGGTGCGATAAATACATTTTGTGATACAGGTACTTAAATTGTATTGGTTCAAATATTAATACACTTGTATCATGTATTGTACCGTATGATAAGATATGATTTTTATAACATTGAAGCTAGTTGCCCATGTAAGGGATCACCCTTGCATTGCCGGTCCCAACCTCGAAGAAAGGAGGAAGGTTGTGTTAGGCTTCCGACAGCCAGTGTAAAACTTCGTCGGATTTTTATAACATGTATTACACAAATTATGAGCATTACTTTGGGGCGTCCCCGCCTAACAACGCATTGCAGAGCCCGAATGCAATGATAAATAAGCAAGGGCCACTACATTTTCGGCCGAATGTAGTGAATCAATTGTAGAGAGGGTTCCCATATCATGGACGGGTGTGGATAAAGAAGTTAATCATGTTACATTACCGCCTGAATGTAGTAAATAATTTACAAAGAGGGTCTCCGCATTTTAAATATAGACGGATGCGGGGGAAAGGAAGCTAGTCCTAGAAAATAAGATTTGTATTGATTCTTCGAAAATTGGAACATTAACTGGTAAGCTAATGGAGGTAGTAGATACTATGATTCGGAGAAAGATTCATATTCTATGTTTATAAGAGACAAAGTGGGTTGGAGAAAAAGCAAAGAAGATAGAGGATACAGGTTTTAAATTATGGTACTCAAGTAAAGAAAAGGCTCAAAACGGAGTTGGTATTATCATAAATAAAGATCTAAAGGATAGTGTAATATACATACAACGATATGGTGACTGAACCATGACGTTGAAATTAGTGTTAGGAGTGAGGTTTGAATATAGTTTGTTCTTACGCAACTTAAGTAGTACTAGAAGATAGTATAAAGACAACTTTTTAGGAAGAGTTAGATAAGGTGATTCAAAAGATTCCACAAAAGGAGATGATTTGTTTAAGAGGAGACTTAAATGGACATGTCGGTAAAGAGCAATGTTATAAAAATTGTATTGTATCGTACGATACGATTTTATCGCGTATCGTACGATACGATTTTATCGCGTATCGTACGAAAATACAATACGATACAAAGGCACGTATAGTTTATCGTGATTTATCGTGTTGTATCATACCGTTTCGTACGATACCAAGGTATATCACACTGTATTGTATGATATGCCCCGTATCGTACGAGTCGATAATGATTTTTCTTTTATAAATTTCGAAAATCCGAAACTTTAGGATTTAATTTCTCAAACTTCTCAAATCCTTTTTCACGTCATTTTCTTACTTCCAGATCCTTTTCTTACCTTGTTCTTGTTGATTTCGTCGTTTATTCACAAGATTCTCAAGTATTTCACCCAATTCAACTCCTCATCTATAGGGTTTTGTCAAATTTGTGTCATACCTCTTTCCTTTCCCATTCTACTCGATTTTTCACTTGAATACCTTATGCTCCTCTCCATTCCCAATTTTAATTTCTATGTCCTCTGAAGTAGCCAAATGATCAAACTTACATTCCATATATTTTGTCTTTGTTCTACTATGTCGGAGGCCTTTGCTTTCTAATGTTTCTCTCCATAGTTCCAATTTTCTATTAACTTTTTCCTTAGACTCCTCCACTAATACAATGTCATCTGCAAATAACATACACCAAGGTACTTCATCTTGAATATGTTTTGTTAACTCGTTAATCACCATTATAAATAAGTATGGACTTAAAGTTGATCCTTGATGTAACCCAATATTAACTTTAAAGAAGTATGTCATTCCTTCATAAGTCGTCACACAATTCATTACAGATAATGGTGTAAATTTTAGAGCAACTGGTAAGATGCTTGAGGCAAACCATCCATCCTTAGTATGGACTCTATGTGTTGCACATTGCATAAACTTAATGCTTTAAAATTAGAGTGCAATGAATGAAAAAAGGACTATAGATGCATGCAGAAATATTACAAAGTTTTTTTATAACAATTCTTCTGTATTGCATTTGATGTGAATTCATACAACTGAAAGGGAATTGATTAGGCCTTCATTGACAAGATTTGCTACAAATGTCATTATTGTGCAAAGTCTTGTCATAAATAAAAATGCATTGAAAAAATTGTTTGCATGTGAAAAATGGGGCTCTATTAGTTAGTCTTGAAACAGAGAAGGGATTGGTGTGGTAGATGTTTTCAATCCTGGTTTTTGGGAAGGTTGCATTAAATTTTTTTATGATGAATGTACCATTAGTTAAGGTAATAAGGATGGTGGATAGTGAAGATAGACATGCTATTCCACATATATATATATATATATATATATATATATATAACTCCGCCCATGTAAGGGATCACCCTTACATTGCCGGTCTCAAGCTCGGATAAAGGAGGAGGGTTGTGTTAGGCTTCTGACAGTAGTGTAAAACTTAGTCGGATTTTTATAACAAGGATTACAAAAATTATGAGCATTGCTTTGGAGCGTATAGCCGACCCCGTCTAGTATGGGAAAAGGCTTAGTTGTTGTTGTATTGCTTTGGAGCGTCCCCGGCTAGCGACGTGTAGCATAGCCCGAATGCACTAATAAGGAAGGGCAACTACATTTTCGCTCGAATGTAGTGAATTAATTATAGAGGGGGTTCCCACATCATTGACGGGTGTGAGTAAAGAAGTTAGTCCCGCTACATTGCCGCACGAATGTAGTGAATAATTTGCAGAGAGGGTCTCCACATTTTGATTATGGACAGATGCGGGGGGTAAGGAAGCTAGTCCTAGATAATAAGATTCGTATTGGTTCTTGGAATTTCATAACATTATCCGATAAGCTAATAGAGGTGGTAGATACTATGATTCGGAAAAAGATTCATATTCTATGTTTACAAGAGACAAAATGGGTTGGAGAAAAAGCAAAGGAGATAGAGGATACAGGTTTTAAATTATGGTACACAGGTAAAGAAAAGGCTCGAAACGAAGTTCGTATTATCATAAATAAAGATTTAAAGGATAGTGTAGTACACATACAACGATATGGTGATTGAATCATGACGTTGAAATTAGTGTTAGGAGCAGAGGTTTTGAATATAGCTTGTGCTTACGCACCCGAAGTAGGACTAGAAGATAGTATAAAGGCAGCTTTTTGGAAAGAGTTAAATAAGGTGATACAAAAGATTCCATAAAGGGAGATGATTTGTTTAGGAGGAGACTTAAATAGACATGTCGGTAAAGAGGCATTAGGATATCAAGGGATTCATGAAAATTTTGGTTTTGGGGATATAAATGAGGAAGGTAGGGAGATTTTAAATGTTGCAATGGCATTTGATCTCTTTATAGTCAATACAATCTTCAAAAAGCGAGATGAACATTTAATTACTTATAAGAGTGGCTTATCACAAACACAAATTGATTACTTTATTTGTAGAAAAAAAGATAGAGCGTGTTGTAAAGATTGCAAGGTAATATCAGAAGAAAGCTTAACCACCCAACATCGACTTTTAGTTATGGATTTAGAAATAAAAAAATGGACAAAGAAGAAAAGAGTGCATCGAGCTATTCACACTAAATGGTGTAACCTCAAAAGCGAGAAAGAAGATATATTAAAACAGAAAGTCCTTCAAGGAGAGGTTTGAAATTATGTTGGTACACCCTATGATATGTGGAACAATAAGGCTATACATATTCGACAAGTGGCAAAAGATGTTTTAGGTATATCTAAAGGAGGTGTACCGGCACAAAAAAAAGCTTGGTGGTGGAGTGAAGTAGTGCAAAATAAAATCAAGGCAAAGAGGGCATACTACAAGTTACATTATGCTAAGAAAACTAGTGAAACTTTAGAGGCTCATAAGAAAGCAAAGAAGGAAGCAAAAAAGGCCGTGAGTGAAGCAAAAGCTAAAATTTGGGAGGATTTATATAAAAAACTCAACTCAAAAGAGGGTGAAAGAGATATTTTTAGGATAGCTAGGGCTACAGATAAGAAAATTAAAGATCTTAATTATGTTAGATGCATCAAAGACGAGGATGAAATAATTCTAGTGCCAAATGATGATATAAGAAATAGATGGAAAAACTATTTTTATAATCTTTTTAATGAAAATAAAGATGTTAGTAATAGCTTAAGAGAGTTAGCCAAATCAGAAAAGTATACAAACCACAATTTCTACCGATGTATTCAAAAGAATGAAGTCAAAGAGGCTCTTAAACATATGAAGGGTGGTAAATCGGTAGGACCAGATAATATTCCTATAGAAGTTTGGAAAATACTAGGAGACATAGGAATCACTTGGCTCACAAGACTATTTAATGAAATATGGAAAAACCAAAAGATGCCCGAGGAATGGAGAGCAAGTACACTTATACCCATATATAAGAACAAGGGAGACATTCAAAATTGTGCGAATTATCGAGCTATCAAGTTAATGAGCCATAATATGAAATTATGGGAAAGAATTATTGAGCATATGTTAAGACAAGTATCAAGTACAACAGAGAACCAATTTGGATTCGGATCTCTTGATGAAGCCATTCACCTTTTGAGACATCTTATTGAACATTTTAGAGCAAAAAAGAAAGACCTTCACATGATATTTATTGATCTAGAAAAAGCTTATGATAGGGTACCGAGGGAGGTTCTTTCGAGAACTTTAGAAAAAAGAGGTATCCCATTCACATACATTAACCTTATGAGAGACTGTATGATGGTGCAAAAACATGTGTGAGGACTCATGAAGGAATGACAGACTTCTTTAAAGTTAATATTGGGTTACATCAAGGATCAACTTTAAGTCCATACTTATTTCTAATGGTGATTGATGAGTTAACAAAACATATTCAAGATGAAGTACCTTGGTGTATGTTATTTGCAGATGACATTGTATTAGTGGAGGAGTCTAAGGAAAAAGTTAATAGAAAATTGGAACTATGGAGAGAAACATTAGAAAGCAAAGGCCTCCGACTTAGTAGAACAAAGAAAGAATATATGGAATGTAAGTTTGATCATTTGGTTACTTCAGAGGACATAGAAATTAAAATTGGCACACATTGCATTCCCCAAAAGGAAAGTTTTAAATACCTAGGGTCAACTTTTTAGAGTGATGGAAGAATTGATGGAGATGTTACACATAGAATTAATGCTGGTTGGTTAAAATGGAGAGGAGCATCAAGTATTCTTTGTGATAAGAAGATACCATTAAAGTTAAAAGGTAAATATTATAGAGCAGCAATTAGGCCGGCCATGTTTTATGGTTTTGAGTGTTGGAAAATTAATCATCAACATGTACAAAAGATGTCTGTGACAGAAATGAAGATGTTGAGATGGATGAGTGGTCATACAAGAAAAGACCATATGCATAATGAGGTTATTAGAAACAAATTAGGAGTGGCACCAAGGAGGATAAAATGAGAGAACATCGTTTAAGATGGTTTGGACATAGAGAAAGAAGATCAAAAGAAGAACCTATAAGAAGGTTAGAAAAACTAAATTTGGAAAGTATTAAAAGAGCTAGAGGACGACCACAAAAGTGTTGGAAAGAAACAATAAAAAATGATCTAGCTTATTGTGAGTTATGTGCTAACATGGCACACGATAGGGATCCATGGAAACAAAGAATCCATGTAGCCAACCCCGTCTAGTATGGGAAAAGGCTTAGTTGTAGTAGTAGTAGTAGTATATATATATATATATATGATGTTATGAAAAAGGTCAAATTCGAAATACAAGCAAACCTTGACCGCATTTGGAAGATAATTAATGCACATTCGAACCGCCAAATGCATCATGATTTGTATGTTGTTGCATATTTCCTTAACCCCTCAATTCGATTTTCTCCTAACTTTGTGGAGGATGAAGAAATGAAAAAGGGTATCTTAAATGCAATTGACCTTATTGATGATTCATCTACTCGTTGCAATATTCATTTAGAGTTAAGCAAGTATATAGAGAGTGTTGGAGATTTTGGAAGGCAATTTGCAATCCAACTCCGCTCCCACATGCGACTAGGTATTGTGTTTTTATTGATATTCATTTAAGTTATTAATTGATTGACTTCATATGTTTCTTATTAATCATTATCGTGTTTTATTTCAGATAAATGGTGGACTCGTTTTGGTGTAGATGCACCAAATTTGGCAAGGTTTGCTCAACGTATATTAAGTCAAACATGTAGTTCGAGTGGGTGCGAGAGGAATTGGAGTTTTTTCAAATATATTCACATGAAAAAGCGAAACAGGATGCAGCATGCACGACTACGTGATTTGGTATACGTTGCCTATAAGATAAAGTTAAGGCAAAGGTAATAATTAGAAAATATATATTGTTTATTGTGTCTAGTTCTTGACTTTTTTCTTAATCTTATTAATAATGAATGCTTCGTGTGGTTATATTGCATTTGATATTCTGTATAATTTGAATATTCTTTCTTTACTGGCAAATGTAAAAGGATGCAAGGAGGACAAGAAAGGTACCATATGACCAATTGAGTTACGAAAATGTTGATATTCTTTACGATTGGGTCGAAGAGGAAGAGCCATGTATCATTTTAGAGGACAAAAAATGGAGGACACTCCAAGCCGAAGCAAAACTTTAAGTTGAAGATCATGAAAATGAAGCTGAAGGTGTTGGATCGGCAAATCCTATTATAGAGGAAGAAGAGGGAGGAGATGATGATGATGATGATGGTGATGGTGGTGATGATCCTGACTACGTTGATTATAATGCTTTTGTTGATTATGATCAACGTTGTAGATGATTATAATTTGTTTTAAGTTGATTAAAAGAGGTAGAGGACGACCACATAAGTGTTGGAAAGAAACAATAAAGAATGATCAAGCTTATTGTGAGTTAACTGCTAACATGGCACACGATAGGGCTCTGTGGAAAAAAAGGATCCATGTAGCTGACCCCGTCTAGTATGGGAAAAGGCTTAGTTGTTGTTGTTGTTGTATGATGTGGTCATGTATGCCCTCCTCTAGAAGAAAGTAACAATTTCACAACATTATCATTCACCATCATTTGTGCAACAGCTTAGATGTGTACAGTAGCACCAACTATGCTCTCGTTACTGTAATAAAAAGTCAGAGATAAATATTTTACCAATAGGGCCATAAAATGTTTTTCAAAGTTATGCCTTGCCGACATTTTAAAATCTCTTCCAATGAAGTCCAATAATAACGCAAGATTTCAGAAAGGTGGAACAGTAGTCATGTATGTGGGTGTACATGTGTATAATTCAATGATTGTAGGGTGCTCAATCGTACCTAGACTCATATCTAAACTGTTAGATAAAATCCCATGCAACTGATCATATAGAGAAATTAAAGATTTCTTGTCATAACTGAAATGACTATAAAAGAACCCTTCTGCAAATGTGTAGTTTTCTTTTACATAAATCCATGTGAAACCAGCAAAATGATTTCTGCATGCTTCATCTTCATTGTTGGATAGGAACTCATCCAATGGTTTAGACATGGAAGTATGCAACTCCAGGAGCACCATATCATTGCGTGTGACTAGAAGGGAACTTTACTTGAAATGGAATAATGAGAACTTCAGAGTCATGCAACTAGAAATACGATTAGCGAGCAATAGAATGTAAACTTGCATCTAGTTCGGCTAAAAGTTTATTTTTAACCAGCTCAGGCACGCTCCAGGATGCACCAATTTTAAGGTGATCAATCCAATGCCGAAATGACAAGATTGACTTACTTTAGCTTTTAATTTGTCTCTGGCTTCATTTTGGATCTGTTTGGAGTCAATGGAATATATTTTCTGTATTTCTTCACGTCAGCTAATAAGATGCTTCAATTCAAATATTTTATCTCCATTATATACCTTAATCTAACAGAGACTAAACATACCATGGTGGGATGTACAGTACCAGACTACAACAGACAATTAAATAAACACAAAGCAAAACTTAGAGTTTGTGCCTGAGATCTTCACCACTGAATCCGACCATAGTTTCACTCAAGGAAATTTTTCTCAAACAAAGGGATTTGACATCACCCACGCTAGATTATGCTATGTACATCACAGCCCCTAGTTCTCCCCTACTAAGTTTACCACCATACTGCCGAAAGCCAACACTTCTGGACCAACGTATGCTCTTTGTTTCAACTATAAATCAAGATCATAATCCCTTTTAAGTTAATCAAACAATTTGTTTCAAATAGTCAATATATCGCATAAGACATTCTGTTTTAAGTTTCAGATTCAAGAAATAAACAGCATAATATTTGAAAAGAAGATGACAGTGTTGTTTAAATGGAGATCTCATGATCCTGTAAGACATTTTCATCAATAAGTATAATGTTTCTAGAATTTTGTAAAGAAACAATTATCAACTGTTCTTCTCTAAAAAACGCTCAAGCTCATTCTCTAGTATTCTTCCATAAAAAAATTTAAACTCTGCTCCATGTAAATTAAACTACTTTGGAAAAGTTACACTTGGGTGATATACCTTTTTCCTGTACAATAAATGACCATTTATTTCAGTTATTTCAGTTAACCGGAACTCATGAAAAGCCATAAACGCCCTAAGAAAACTACATGGAAAGGATATTTTTAACAAAAAGCCTCACAAATATGCGCATACACATGCCATAACGACATTTGAATGTCTCAAAACCATGAGACCTAAGCAGCTCTCAGCCTCTCACTCTACAATACAAATTAGTTCGACAGTAAAGCTCCACAAAACGGGAAACAGAAAAGGATAAGGCCTTACAGCAGCCATAACTTCATAAAGGGGGGAAATAATTTGATCAAGGAATGATACACCATTAGAAGAAGTACAACTATCAGCTGGTTTAGCTATCTGCTGCCGTAATATATCATCCATCTCCCTGGCCATCTATAAAAGCACAAGCCAAAAGTCATGCCAAGAACATACTCGTGATACTCTCCGTGTGTGGACAGCTTGTCGAACAGTGCAGACAAAAGCAACCTGCGGGCTACAGTTCATCCAAAATGTCATGTTCAACGAGAATGATTATGTCGACCTAACATAGCAAAGCCCAATGATCTTGTAACAAACCATTTAAACTTTTTAAGTTAGACCTGATAAATGAAACATTTATGGCCCACAAGATATTTAGAAGAAACGTGATCCAAATTATGGACGTTTATATGGTAACTAAAATTGGAAACCAGTGTAATGACAAAATTTTGGTATCGACAGCAGACACTTATATTGAAATAACTTTGTCCACAGACATTTTTCCAAGCTCCGGAAAGAAAAATGGATAGGGACCAATGATGTAGACAAAACACAAGCAGACGGCATAAACACAAGCTCAAATCAAGAAGCATGATACATTAAAAGATTTAAATAAGATGCAACAAAATTTAGCTTCAGGTTTAAGAAAACATATATCTTGAAGGAAAGGAAAGTACAATTTCAAAAAGTAATGGTGCATCTTTTACTATGAATTTGAAACGAACATGTTACACTTTTACCCCTATGGTAAGCCTTTTGTTAAAGAAGCATGATATGTTATGCAACGGCAAACAGAAATGTGGTCAATCGGTCTCTGTTACAAAGAGTATGTAATAAGACTGAAAAATTGCATTCCCCATTGTAGGCGAAGATGTCTCATTCTTTAGAAGGCAACAATATAGTAGGGCTTTGAACTTCTTCCTGCTCATTTTACTTTTTGAAAAATAAAAGTAGCTCAGATTCAAATTTCCTTCAAAAGAACCACTCAAATCGAACACCCTGTAAGATAAGAATGTAAAAGCAGCCGTGTCCCCTCCTCCCTCAGAACAGACACGTAAAGCACATACAAGTATACACAAGACAATTTACAATCACATGCCAAGGAAGCACAACATATTTCCAAATATTAAGAATAATGTAATAACCCCCCACACACACACATGCACTGAGATTGATAACTACAAAGAATGCATGAGAATAGCTGCTAGCATATGTTTCTTTTACGTTCTTGCACAAAATGAGGTAATATAGTCCCAAACCATGAAATCAAATGTGGCAGTTCTGTGTGAATGTGTTCGCAAAATGATCTTCCTACAATAAAGCTCATCTTACATAGAAAAAGAACAGAACCAAAACAGGCCATTGACATACATTGTGGAAAATGTAACATAAGCACTCGGGCAAAAATCTGATGTTTGCAGCTTCCCCCCAGATCAAGAAGTACAAAGAAACAAATGTTATCTTCTTCTCTTTGCTGAGGGCTTCAATACTACAAAAAAGAAGAAGATTCATTCAAATGGATGACAGTGATAACACAAGCCAGCTCAAGTATCCACACCTGCTCCATACGGTTCGGATTCCCAGATAGTTGCACCAGTTAATGTAGTTCTCAAGAGATTTTGAGAACACCTTGTGGACGGCAGCCTCATCTAATTTCTGTAAGCACCTGAAGGAATTAGACTACAGGAGCATACCAGCGTGTAGACTAATAGTTCCTAAAATAACAGATGGTATGCATCATTGCTATAGCAATAATCATCAACAAGAGCAAACAATTATGACAAAATAAAAACAACCAGAAACAGCAATTATAACAAGAAAATGTTGATGGTGGATGATAACAATAAGCTGCCAAATGTGAATTGGGCTCACAATTACCAACTCTTAAGAACAAGTAACTGCAGAATAAAACAAATTCAAATAGGCTATCTCAACAAAATTGCTCCTAATTGACACGTCATCTTATGTGCACTGAATTGTATCAAGAATCTAAGATAGAGAGGAAAGGCTTCTGATGGCATCTATAGGCGACACAAAGTACAGCAACGACATAAAAAGCGCTGAACAAGCCAAAGACAGGCTGCTGGTGTTACTTTTGTCTTCATATTTGTTTGGCTCATGGTTATGAGCTCGCTTGTGTTTGTGTACCTACAAACAATCCATCTTCAAACGTTCACCAGCCACTTGGTACTCCTTATTCACCAACATTAATGTGCATAAACACGTGTATCCAGTGGCTAAACAAGAGAATGTAGATCCTATCATATGAAACATACTGCAAGAAACTCATTTTTAATCAAATTTTAATTTTTTAAAAAACAAAATGTTCACAAAGCAAGAACTCATGCAACAAACTATAAATTTAAGTGATCAAATCACTAACAAATATTATTCACAATGCAAAATATCCAACATACCAAAATGAAATGATGATTCAATAGTTAAAGGTTATCTGACTGAATAAATCTAGTGTCATTCCACTAACTCTAAGCATCTGCAATCCTAAATCTGAATTCTTAACGAATAAATTAGTTTTTGTAATATAGAAATTAAGATATAATAAACCACAATTTCTACCGACGTATTCAAAAGAATGAAGTCAAAGATAAGATATGAAGGGTGGTAAATACGTAAGACCAGACAATATTCCTATAAAAGTTTTAAAAATCCTGAGAGCCAGGAATCATTTCGTTCACAAGACTATTTATTGAAATATGGAGAAACAAAAAGATGTCCGAAGAAAAAAGAAAGACCTTTACATGATATTTATTGATCTAGAAAAATCTTACAATAGGGTACCAAGAGATGTTCTTTGTAGAACCTTGAAAAAAAGAGGTATCCCATTGACATACATTAACCTTATAAGAGACATGTACGATGGTGCAAAAACATGTGTGAGGACTCATGAAGGAATGACTGACTTCTTTGAAGTTAATATTGGGTTACATCAAGGATAAACTTAAGTCCATATTGTTTATAATGGTGATTGATGAGTTAACAAAACATATTCAAGATGAAGTACCTTGGTGTATGTTATTTGCAGATGTCATTGTGTTAGTGGAAGAGTTTAAGGAAAAGTTAATAAAAAATTAGAACTATGGAGAAAAACATTAGAAAATAAAGGCTTTCGACTTAGTATAACAAAGACAGAATATATGGAATGTAAGTTTGATAATTTGATTACTTCAGAGAACATAGAAATTACAATTGGCACACATTGCATCCCCAAAAGTAAAGTTTTAAATATCTAAGGTTAATCTTTTAATGTGATGGAAAAATTGATGGAGATATTACTTATAAAATTAATGCCGGTTGGTTAAAATGGATAGCAGCATGGGTATTCTATGTGATAAGAAGATACCATTGAAGTTGAAAGGTAAATATTATAGAGCAGCAATTAGTTCTGTCATGTTTTATGGTTCTGAGTGTTGGGCAGTGTTTCACTGCAATGAACTAATGAAGCTCTAAAAGATAATGTTACTATTTGATACTGGTTGAATGGGCTCCACTACTGCCGCAAATACTATTTGATACGAGAAGACATGACAGTGTTTCACTGCAATGAACTAATGAAGCTCTAAAAGATAATGTTAAGCAAATGAATCCTGCCCTAAGTTTCATGCACACCGAGTCACAAAGGATGAGTTACTTTTGCTTCATACAACCCCATGACAGAATAACTTGGGCTTGTGGTCCCAGTGCTGTCCAGTGATATTTTAAAATGTCACTAATTTGTCATCCAACTAAAAAGTTATCAGTGTTCTGTGGTTAATGCAAACGACCAAAAAAGCTAAACATAGTGTGCACTTCCATGCACAGAAAAAGTTGTACATTCGCATCTTATTTTGCAGTATGTATAGAACCATCTGTATGAAAGTAGTAGAATAGTTATTGCAAGGATACAATATACCTCTAACCAGTAGGTAAATTATCTAATGAAGTTATCACCAAGTACATTCTTTCTAATTACTAACCAAAAGCACTTCATTCAACATAAGAAACTGATAGTTTATTATAGGCCAGCATCTATGTCACACGGGTGCGGGATACGGCAAATTTCAAAAATTTTGGGTGTGGCGACACGGCTAGGGTATATAATATTATATATTATATATAATATTCAACCTAAATAAATCAATCATAATACAACTAGTATTTGCTAATTTTGGGTGCACATAGGTATCAATTAGCAAGTTCTCACATAATGATCTGAAACTTACAATGATTTTATGAGCTACAAAATATCGAAGTTATGGATTCAAAGAGTTTCGAGATCTTTAGTAGGATATAACATATACTAGTATTTGTGCTAAGATCCACTAGTGATGTCATACTCTTCTATTCTATTGATTAGGTAATGTTCCTGGTCTTTAAATGTGTTTGGTGACAAAGATTATTCTGTGCAAAGGCATACAGTATGGAGTCAAGAATCCAATCAGATTGAGTAATAAGAAACCAATTGTTCGCACCCAAAATCATTAAAGCTAATATGATATACAACTACAATAGCAAGTACACAACTTTATAAGTTTATATTAAAGCAAAACATATAAATGGTAAACAACTACTAATTTCATCATAATACACAAATCAATCTTCATTATCCGGACCCATTTAACCGTGAGTTACAAAAAAAAAAATTGCAAAATTTTTTTTTTGCAAAATTTTTTTTTTTGCCATGCCGCACCCGACATGGTGTCGGTGTCGGTGTCGCACCAGTGTCGAGGTCGACACTCCACCCCTTAGAAGTGTCTGTGTGACTTAGGCCAGCATCATAAAGTATACCAACAAAACATAAGTCATAAATATTTGCAGCAGAAAAGGTGAGTTGACACGTACTGGTTCGAGATCTCCAGGAATTCCTAGACGAGTTTGTGCATTTGCAAGAAGGAGAACAACATGCTCACGCTGGTTTCCTATGTTGTCTTTCTGCGCAAGGATAAATGCATTATAATTAACATTTTTTGTCAGAAACAACATACAGTACATCCACAAAATATCACTCTATTTGGAACAGCCTTAGTATCTCCAGTTAGATTCACGAACAGGAAAAGCAACAGTATCATTTAAAGGATGACAAAAATAACAAACTGCAAAAATAAAGAACAAAATCATCATCAAAAAAGAAAAGAACAAATATTGCCAGAGTAAAAAGATAGACTTCTTTTAGCAGCAACTCAAGCAAAATGGTGTTCATTAGAACAGCAGAGAACAATGATCAATATGAACCTTTCCTTCAAACAAAAACTCTACGTAAAATTTTGGTAAAAGGTAAAAGGTAAAAGGCTTCAGCAGGGGAAAAGGCTGAGATATTTGGCATAAGACCTCCCGAAACAAGAACCTGAAAGTACATAATTGCACAGAAACAAGTTCTCCACCGTACCAACCTGAAATCCAAATACATACTGCAGAAAATCTAGTATATCTGCATTCCTTGTTTCAGGAGTAGCAAAGTTAGCAGGCAACTTTGGTAACTCCCTGTAGTAGCGCAAGGCTGAAACCGCTGCCTTCACCTGGCCATAGCCATAGAGTCACAATTACCTTGAAAGCCGTACACTTAATTAAATGAAACCCCACAACCTTACCTCAGGAAAAGATGCAACCACATTTGTTAACGATGGAGCATCTAATGGTACAATATTATAAGAAACTAGATCCTCTGACATTGCTGCATCTGTTTTCATAAACGTCTTTGTCTGAAAAGAATAAAGTAACTTTATATTCAGTAGAAAAATCTACTTATCTTAACAAAGAAAAATAGTGGAGCAGTTGGAGCAGCAAAAACAGCAATTACCTCCAAAAGAAGTATCAAGAGAATGATAGAAATATAATATAGGAAAGTAATGGCATTTTCACAATAGTTGACTGCCAATAGCCATCACCGAGACACTCAACAATCACTAACCTCTTCAGTGATTAGGCTTGCTGCCTCCTCTGGGGACACCTCGTTAGTGAGCTGTTGCAGTACAGATCCTAAAACTCTTAGAGTTGCCAAAACCCTCTTTCTTTTCACAGTTTTGTGTTCCAACCTGGATTCAGCAACACACCAAGAAGAAAACTTACCAAAGTTTGTAACACGGCAGCAATTTATATGACATGTACCACTTAGTTAAAATGGGAAAAACTATCTGTGGAATAGCCAAGCATCATTTTTTTGCAGGTAAGGTTGCTATTAAAGGTTGACACGACGCATAACCATTTTGGTAATGATATTTAGCACATAAAGTACTTAATTACATAGACAAAGAATTGCAATATAGATGCATAACATTTGCAGGATAAGAAATAAAAGTAGAAGGCTAGAACATTTATTGCATTCTAGCACCATAACTTTAGAGGTCAATACAAATATAAGAAAACGTTGTTTGGGCACATTATCCCAACCTATGTCACATGGGTGTGGGTGCGGGATACGGCAAATTTCAAAAATTTTGGGTGTGGCGACACGGCCAGGGTATATAATATTATATATTATATATAATATTCAAGCTACATAAATCAAACATAATACAACTAGTATTTGCTAATTTTGAGTGCACGTAGACGTAGGTATCAATTAGCAAGTTCCCTTATAATGATCTGAAACTTACAATGATTTTACGAGCTGCAAAATATTCAAGTTATGGATTCAAAGAGTTTCGAGATCTTTTGTAGGATATAACATATACTAGTACTTGTGCTAGGATCCACTCGTGATGTCATACTCTTCTGTTCTATTGATCTGCCAATGTTTTTGGTCTTTAAATGTGTTTGGTGACAGAGATTATTCTGTGCATAGGCATACGGTATGGAGTCAAGAATCCAATTAGATTGAGTAATAAGAAACCAATTGTTCGCACCCAAAATCATTCAAGAAGCTTTATATTGTATACAGCTATAATAGCAAGTACAACTTTATATTAAATCAAAACATATAAATGGTAAACAACTACTAATTTCTTCATAATACACAAATCAATCTTCATTATCCGGACCCATTTATCCGTGAGTTAAAAAAAAAATTGCAATTTTTTTTTTGCCCATGCCGCACCGACACGGTGTCGATGTCGCACCAATGTCGGGGTCGACACTCCACCCCTTAGAAGTGTCTGTGTGACTTAGATCCCAACTGAAGCGACAGTTGGGAGAGCAACCAATTGAACTTGATAGATAGAAACCCTGCATGGTCCAGGTTCTGCGAAAAATCAACAACTTTGATAGGAACATTTCCATTTTCCCATTGTGTTGCTTTCTCCTATTTAAGAAATTCTTTGAAATCAGCAAAATAGATAGTACTTCATATCAATGTCGCTGGAAGGACGCACAAAGGCAATAAAGGTGCCAACATATGAGATGAATATTAAATCTATATACAAAGGGAAAAGAGTAAGTCGGTACATTTAGGAATGTGCAAAAGGGATGCTCTTCTTTGTATCTTGTAAATTGTTTGGAAAAACTAAAAACGGCACAAGTTAAGAATTGCTTTCGTCAGATAACAATTCCTTCTAAAATTCTATTGAATAAAAATAGCTTTTCCAAATACAACACAATAACAAACGAAATTTGGTAAAAACATCTCTTGCTTATATATTTTACAAAAATACTAACCGAAATTTTCAGCACGTCTCTCTAGGATATCATTAAAATTAACCAAATAAGCATCTCAGGAACATGGGTAAGGCTTCATTCACTTCCAACACACTTTAGAAGCCTGGATACAAATGCCCGTGATGCTTCAAGTGGTTGAAACTAAGTTTCATACGAGTAAAAGTCAAAGCATGCATCACAGTTGAAACCAGTGTTGTCTGACGCGTATCATATCGTGTATCGCTGGGCTCCATAATACGGGCGTATCGTATCGTACTTTAATATTAAAATAATACAAAAATTAATTAAAAATTAATTAAAAATAGTAAAAAATTGAAAAAATATCAGGAAAAATCTGATAATTGCTTTAAATTCATATAATGTAAGTTTAGTACAGATTGAGCATTCAGCATTGAACAATTGCATCCAAATTTACATATTTTGAATCCAAAAATAAAATACAGACATAGTTTACACTTTACAGTACACTACAGTTACATATAATGTTACATTTTACAAATTGTAATCAGGATCATCAACTAAATAATCTTCATCTTCTCCTTGTTGCAGATCCTCATCATCATCAGCCACGCCCACACCTTCTTCTTCAAAATCAAATTCTTCACCTCCATAATGTTGTTGCACTCCTTCCAAATTAATCCAGGCAACGTCTTCTTCTGTTAGGAGGGCATTTTCTTCAGTGTCTTCCATAACCCAATCTTCTAATATATCAAAATTATCTAAACTTATTGGATCGAACTGACTTCCTTCTCTATTTACTTTTTTTAATTGCCTACAACACAAACAAAGATAAACAATTAGTAAGTAATATTAACAATTGAAAACTAAAGTTAAATAATATCGAATTGAAAATTTGAAAGTAATACAACATTACCTTTCACGAAGGCGCATGTTACAACGAATATAAACAAAATCATTAAGCCTTTTGTGTTCCAACCTGTTGCGCTTTTTTGTATGGATGTGTTCAAAAACACTCCAATTTCTTTCACAACCTGTTGCACTATAGGTTTGGCTTAAGACTCTAATTGCAAAATCTCTAAGGTTTGGACAATCACTTCCAAACCTGTTCCACCAAACATCTGTAAAAAAAATATATAAACATTAGAGACATAATAATCCATAATAATGTAAGATGAAACTTAAATATGAAAATAAACAATTTACCTGGACGCATCGTAGAGCGGTTGCAAATTGCAACAGGCAAACCCATCAAGTGAGGAGCATTATCATATATCTCCATCTCTCGATGTATCGCATCTACTATGCTCTTATCAGGGACTAATCTGTCGATGCATTCAATGATTCCTCGATTAACCTCACCGTCCCTTTTGAAGGTTGCTGAGTACCTCAATAATGGGTTTAAATAGTAGGCTGATGCATGAATAGGCTGATGCAATTGTTTATTCCATTTACTATCAATTATTTTGTACACGGGCACATAATCTCTTTTTTTTCCATTAAAGTTATTTCTAATCGCTTCTTTTGCCCTGTCCATGGCTTCATAAAGGTAGCCCATAGATGGTTTCTCCTCGCTGTCAGTCAATCTCAAAACTTTCACTAAAGGACAAGTAAATTTCAATAATCTGATACATGCATTCCAAAATGAACTTCTAAAAATTGTTTCTACAATCTCATTTAACTTTCTGTTCCTTCTGTTTTGTGGCAACTCTGCAAATTGTTGCCACTCGTCTGAGAAGAACATTCTCTTTAAAGCTTGCTTCTGTCTCATAATACTCTGTACAGATAAGAAGTTTGTTGCGAACCGAGTTGTAGCTATGCGAAGAAGCTCTGCACCTTCTGTGTATCTCCTCATCATACACAAAACAAATGCATGGTTGTAAATGAATTTTGTAATATCTTGGCAACACTTAGTTGTTGCCTTTATTTCATCCATCTCACCAATGTCCTCGAAGATGAGATCTAAACAATGGGTTGCACTTGGTATCCAGTAGAAAGTCCCATAAATATCAGCTAACTCCTTTCCAGCTGCTTTGTAGTTAGCTGCATTATCTGTAATCAATTGGACTACATTTTCTAGCCCAACCTCCTGTATAACCTTATCAAATTCCTCTCGTAGGATCTCTACAGTGTGCCTCTCCTCTGACATATCTAGAGATCTCAAAAACATGAGTCCTTTAGGACAATACACAAGAAAGTTTAGCAATGTCCTTCCTCGCCTATCGGTCCATCCATCTGCCATGATAGTGCATAATGTTTCCTTCCACGATTGTCTCAAAGTCGAAAAGTATTATTGCACTTCAATCACGGTCTGATCTAATATCTTCCCTCTCAACTTCTGATAAGAGGGCATCCTGTATCTTAGACCAATGTTAGCAATTGCATCTGCCATTGCTTGAAAATAAAAACTGATTGCTGCATTAAATGGAATGCATGCATCATAAAACCATCTGCCCACTGCAAGGTCTACTTGATCATGCAGTTGTTCTTAAGCCATAGCAGCACGAATTCCTGGCAGAGCACCAGGTGTAGTGGAAGGAGGAAAGAACGAATGTATGCTAAAAGAAGAAGCTCTTCCTCTACTCCTTCCTGAACTTCCTCTTCTACCACCTCCAAAGTCTTCAGCTACAACCCTCTTTCCTCTACTAGGTGCTCGCGAACTACTACTACCAATATTTGTTCTAGCATCTGAAGACAAACTATCAGTGAATCCAACTCCAGTGGCAGTAGCATCATCAGCTTCTTCACACATCTGAAAATCATCCTTTTGTTGTCTCCTTTCATGTATGCTCTCAATCATCTGCAAGCATTGCCATTTAATACCTTCTAGCACACTTCTAACTTTGCTTGTGCATGGTGCAACTTCTTTCCTGGTTCATGCTAGGTGGTGTTTCAACCTTGAAATTCCACCACTAACCACCTTTTCACAAAATAAACATCTAATTTTTAACCCTGAACCCTCAACTGGTATACCTTACTGTCATGCCGGATCATCAGACTTTGAATGAGACTCTCTACCACCCCTTCCTGCCATCTCAATGGAGTACTTTAATTCAAACAAAAACCTGAAAATAAAAGCACTTCGTAAATCCCCCAATCTTCAAATAACACTCAAATCGAGTGTCTCCCACTTCATGAATACAATAAAAATCGTATACACACACTTAATAACTTCATATTTTGTCATTCAAAAAAAAACCGAAATAACACAAAAAACAATAAATATAAAGGAAAAAATGAAAAAAACATTAAAAATATACCTAAATCTGAGTTTGGAGGCTTGGACGGACACCGTAAGGCACGATTTTAGAGCTTTGAACACCAAGGAGGCGAAAACCGACTCTGAGGGAGCTTAAGGAATCCAAAAGGAGAGAAGAAACCCGCGAAAAAAAGTGGGTTTCTCTCTGGCCGGGACCCTTTATAAGGGTCCCAGGGCGTATCGCCCGTATCGTACGATACGGGCGATACGCCCGCACCTGCGATACGGGGCCCCGTATCGTATCGTGGTGGCCCACGATACGGACAACACTAGTTGAAACAGTGACCTCCAATAAGAAGCTAGGGGCACACTACAACAACAACTCAACCTTTTCCCATACTAGATGGGGTCGGCTACACGGATTTTTTGTTTTCATAGGACCCTATCATGTCCCACACTAGAAGTTAACTCAACATAAGCTAGATCATTCTTTATTATTTCTTTCCAACACTTTTGTGGTCGTCCTCTATCTCATTTAATACTTTCAAAATCTAGTTTTTCATACCTTCTTCCAGGCTATGTCACACGGGTGCAGGTGCGAGTGCAGGATACGGCAAATTTCAAAAATTTTGGTTGCGACAACACGGCTAGGGTATATAATATTATATATTATATATAATATTCAAGCTACAACAAGTGAGACATCAATTAACATAAGTATATAACAATAGCAAGTACACAACTTTATATTAAAGCAAAACACATAAATTGTAAACAAATACTAATTTATTATAATACATAAATCAATCTTCACTATCCGGACCCATTTATCCAAAAAGACCCGAACTTCAAAATCGATACAAGATTTTGAAGCATGGAATATTCACACAAAAGAAAGTGAAGAAGGACTGCGTTGAGCTATTTTTCTACGTTCATCGGCCGAGTTTCATGGGAGATGATGGAAGACAAGCTGAGGTGAGATAACTCAGCTGGTCATCAAGGGAGATAAGGTCACGAGTCAATTAAGAGGCTTCGGTTTCATCGACTTCACGGACTATGTCACACGGACACCTCTACGAGGTGAGGTGTCTATGTCGATACGGGTGTGACACCGACACCCATACCAACACCGTGTCGGTGCGGCACCGACACAATGTCGTGGTAATCCAATACGGTCAACGTGTTGAGGTCAAAATTTCAATGCGGTCAACGTGTTGGAGGTTGTTTTCGTCCAATATTTTAGGGCAGGTGTATAAAAATGTCCGCTCAGGTCCCTCACCTCCCCCGATGCCCGTGCCCTGCTCAGGTCCCTCACGCTCGCGCTCTGCTCAGGTCCCTCACCTCTCGCGCTCTGCTCAGGTCCCTCACCTCCCCCGCTGCTCAGGCCTCTCACCCGCGCTCTGCTCAGGTCCCTCACCTCCCGCACTGCTCAGGTCCATCATCCGCGCTCTGCTCAGGTCCATCACCTCTCGCGCTGCTCAGGTCCCTCACCAGCACTGCTCAGGTCCGTCACCTCTCGCGCTGCTCAGGTCCCTCACCAGCACTGCTCAGGTCCCTCACCTCCCGCGTTGCTCAAGTCCCTCACCCGCGCTGCTAAGGTCCCTCACCCTCGTTGCTCAGGTCCGCTCAAGTGCGTCACCGTCAAGAGCAACCCATGAACTCCAACATATTTGTAAATCGATTTCTCATGATTTTCATGTTTATTGGATTTTTTTAACTATACCTTGTAAATCGATTTCTCATGATTTTCATGCTCAGGTGTGTCACCGTCAACAACAACCATCTCAGGTGCGTCACCGTCAACAGGAGTTCTTGGTATTCTTTACCTTGTGTAAACTTTTCTTTTGAGACATTCATCTTTTATGCCCAACAGTAGTAATTTCATCATATTTTGTTCTTTCGATTAAAGATTGTTGATATGTATCAAATACTTCAGCATTCCATTTTAGTCATTGTATATTTTGTTCATCCGATACATGATTATTGTTTTTTCTTTAGTTCTTGGCCTTAGGATATCTACAAGTCATTGGCTATCAACCAAGCATGTCATTCTGTATGAGTAAAAAAAAACTTTGAGTTATTTCTTTATATACTGCAAAAGTAATTGTATAGCAGATTGTTGTTGACAAAAGTTATTGATATGTATCAAATAACTCAAAAAAAACTTTGAGTTATTTCTTTATATACACAAATGATAAGTTCTTGATGTTTTTCAAATTTTGCCTAATCCCTCATTGATCACGACCCTGCAGGATCTGTCATGTGGTGTAGATGGGCCCTACCTGAATGGCCGCATCTTAGGGGTCGTGACAGTTATAGCATTAGTCATTAATCCACCATATGAGTTGATGGGTGATTCATTTCCTTGTTAATTCAATCCTTGTTCAGCTACGTTTTTGGTTTTGTTAATCAAATGCTTGTTTTTTGAATCAAATTTTCTGAAATAAAATTAAAATGCTTTTTAATTCATTTTGGTAATTAGCAAAATGTTTTTTAAATAAAATTAAAATGCTTTTTGTTGTGAATCCATTGCATATGTTGTTTTTTGAATCAGATTGTGAAATTCAGAATTGAGTTGATCCTAAAAATGGCCGACAATAGAAAAGGAAAAGGAGTATTAATTGGTAGTGATCCTACTTGGAGTTCTGCTGGAAGTATTCCTTCAAGTTCATGATCAACAACAAAAGTTTCAAAACCTTCGATACCTCGTGATGATGCACCATTATGGATGTATGTACAAAAGGGACATTTATACGAAGGTGGTGGAGGTAATACACATTTTATGTGTAAATTTTGTAACATGAGTTTTACAGGATCATATACCAGAGTAAAGGCAAATCTTTTAAAATTATCAAAACATGGTATAAGAGCACGTCCGAATGTCAATGAGGATTTACGAAGACAATTATTGAAAAAGCAAGATGAGTATGAAAAAAAGAATGAAAGGAGTGAAAAAGGAACAAATATTCCATTATTTGGTGGATACAAAGAAGATGCAGAAAAGAAAAGAAAGTTAATGCAAAGTGAATTTAAAGGTTCTAGAGGAGCAATTGAAAAATCATTTAACGTAGTTGGAAGGGAGGAGATGGATAGAAAGGTTGGAAGATTTTTCTTTTCAAGTTCACTTCCTTTTAATGTAGGAAGAAACCCATATTGGAAAGATCTTATCACTTCATTAGCTAATTGTAATTTACATGGTTATGTTCCTTCAAGTTCTGAAAAATTGCGAACCGTTATTCTTAAAGAAGAAAAAACCAATATTGAAGACTTTTAGAACATAAGAAGTTCTCATGGGAAACTAATGGTGTTTCTATTGTTTCTGATGGATGGAGTGATATTCAAAGGCATCCACTTATTAATTTCATTGCTTATTCAATTAGTGGGTCAATATTTTTGAAGTCGGTTGATCCATCTGGAGAAATTAAAATTGCAGGCTACTTGAAAGATTTATTTCTAGAAGTTATTAAGAGTGTTGGACCAAATAATGTTGTACAAATAATCACTGATAATGCAACTAATTACAAAAGTGTAGGGTTAAGTTTGGAAGGTGAGTATCCACACATTTTTTGGACACCTTGGGTAGCTCACAGTTTAAATTTGGCACTTTCTCATATATGTAAGCCATCAGAAGATAAAGATAATCTTCGTGCATATGAATTGTGTTCATGAATTGAAGATATGGCAGCAGATTGTATGAAGATAAGGAATTTTGTAATGAATCACCATTTAATTTCAGCAATATTCAATAGACATTCTCATTTAAAGTTGTTGAAGGTTGCAGAAACACGTTGTGCTTCTTTGATTGTGATGGTAAAAAGATTCACAATAAAGACATCATTGGTTCATATGGTTAATGATTCAAGTTGGGATGCATACCATGGTAACAAGGTTGAAGATCAAACAAGGGCTCAAGCAGTGAAGACTATTATTCTTAATGATTTATGGTGGGACAAGGTATCATATTTTCTTGAATTCACTTAGCCTATGTAGAAGATGTTGAGAGAAGTTGATAAAGATGAACCAATGCTTCATAAAGTTTATGAAATGTGGGATACCATGATTGAAAAAGTTGAGTCAATAATTTTGAAGCACGAGGGAAAAGAACTTCATGAGACATCATTATTTTATGATCATATTCATTCTATATTAGTTTCAAGATGGGACAAAAGCAACACTCCCTTGCATTGTTTAGCACATTCTTTAAATCCAAGATATTATGGGAAGAAATGGTTGCATGAGAGCATTGGGCGTTGTCCTCCTAATCAAGATCCCGAAATAGCAAAGAATAGGCAAATGTGTTTGGAAAGCATTTATCGTGACTCATACCTACTTAGGCAAGTAAATTCTGAATATGAAAAGTTTTCTTGTGCCAGACTTGATTCACTAGAAGCATTGGAAGCAAGGGATTATCAAGATCCACTAGATTGGTGGGCATGTTATGGATTTGAGATGCCTCTTCTTCAAAAGCTTGCATCAAAATTATTATCTCAACCCGCTACTTCTTCTTTTTGTAAAAGAAATTGGAGTACATATTCTCAAATTCATAATATCAAAAGGAACAATCTATCGAGTAGTCGTGCTGAAGACTTGGTTTACGTCCATTCAAATCTGAAATTGGTTTCACGATCTAATGCTGAGTGCTGGTAAAAATTACTAATCTTTCAAAATTGTTTTCTTTTTTATTAATCATGATAATTATATTTGATCTTTTCTTCTTATTTATTTGAATATATTGCAGTGGAGGAGCATCAAAATATTGGGATGCAAACCCGGAGGAATATCACTTAGAAGACAACCAAGATTTACATACTCTTAATATGGAACTCACTGATCCAATAGTCCCTTCAGTTGATAATATTGTTGATAGTGAAGATCTATAATTTATCAGGTACATGTTCATTACTTCATTTCATTTATCAAACATTAATATTGTTTATAGTTGAAAAATGATATTATGATAATATTGTTGATATGCAAATCTTGATTTTCTTTTGATTGATTTGTGTATTATGATGAAATAGGTAGTTCTTTACTTGTTTTGCTTTAATATAAAGTTGTGTACTTATTGTTGTCGTCATTTTCTTATGTTAATTGATGTCTCACTTGTTCTAGGTTTCTAGCTTGAATTAGTTGAATATATAACATATATATATAATATTATATACCCTAGTCGTGTCGTCGCACCCAAATTTTTTGAAATTTGCTGTATCTCGCAACCGTAACAGCACCTGCACCCGCACCCGTGTGACATAGTTCACGGATTACTCCCTCTTTGATAAGGTTCTCCAGGATAAATATACCATAGACGGCAGAACCGTGAGTTACAAAAAAAATTACATTTTTTTGCCATGCCACACCGACACGGTGTCGGTGTCGCACCCATGTCGAGGCCGACACTCCACCTCTTAGAAGAAGCATCTCCATCAATTTTTCTAACTTTTAAAAATTGACGTAAGTATTTAAAACTTTCCTTGTAAGGGATGTAATGTATGTCAATCTTAATTTCTATGTCCTCTGAATTAATCAAATTATCAAACTTACATTCCATATATTTTGTTTTTTTTCTACTAAGTCATATGCCTTTACTTTCTAATGTTTTTCTCCATAGTTCCAATTTCCTATTAACTTTTTTCCTTAAACTCATCCACTAACACAATGTCATTTGCAAATAACATACACCATGGTACTTCACGTTGAATATGTTTTGTTAACTAATCAATGACCAATATAAATAAATATGAACTTAAAGTTGATCCTTGATGTAACCTGATATTAACTTCAAAGGAGTTTGTCATTCCTCCATGAGTTCACATACATGTTTTTGCATGATCATACATGTCTCTTATAAGATTTATGTATGTTAATGGGATACCTCTCTTTTTCAATCTTCTCCAAAAAAACTTTTCTTGTCACCCTATCGTACGCTTTTTATAGATCAATAAATAACATGTGGAGGTTTTTCTTTTTTGCTCTAAAATATTTCATAAGATGTTTCAATAGGTTAATCGCTTAAATAGTAGATCAAGTCGGCATGAATTTGAATTGATTCTTTGTTGTACTCAATACTTTTCTTAACCGATGTTTGATAATTCTTTTTCATAATGTCATAGTATGACTCATTAACTTGATACCTCGATAATTAACATAATTCTAAATGTCTCCCTTGTTCTTATATATGGGTATAAGTGTACTCACTCTCCATTCTTCAGGCATCTTTTGGGTTCTCCATATTTCATTAAATAGTCGTGTGACCTAATATGGTTTGGACATATAGAAAGAAGATCGAAAGAAAAACCTGTAAGAAGATTAAGTATTAAAAGAGGTAGAGGACGACCACAAAAGTGTTGAAAGAAACAATAAAGAATGATCTGGCTTATTGTGAGTTAACTGCTAACATGGCACATGATAGGGATCTGTGGAAACAAAGAATCCATGTAGCCGACCCCGTCTAGTATGGGAAAAGGCTTAGTTGTTGTTGTTGTTGTTGTTGTAGTCTTGTGACCTAAGTGAGCCCCATCTCTCTTAGGATTTTCCATATTTCTATAAGAATATTGTTTGGTCCTACAGATTTACCGACCTTCATATATTTAAGAGCCTCTTTGACTTTATTCTTTCGAATACAACAATAGAAATTGTAAATTTTCTTTTTTTTGCTAACTCTCCTAAGCTAATACGACCATGAGTATTTTCATTAAAAATCTTATGAAATAATTTTTTCATCTATTTTTTATATCATCGTTCGCCATTAAAATATGTTCATCCTCATCTTTGATGCATCTAACAAAAGTAAGATCCTTAGTTTTCATATCTCTAGCCTTAGTTATCCTAAAACTATGTCTTTCACCTTTTTTTTAGTTAACCTTTTTATATAAATCCTCACAAATTTTGACTTTTGCTTCACTAACAACATTTTTCGCTTCTTTCTTATAAGCCTCCCAAGTTTCACTAGTCTTCTTGGCATAATGCAATTTGTAACATGCCTTATTTTATCTTGCACATCTTCACTCCACCATCAAGCTTCTTTTTGTGCCGATGCGCCTCTGTTAGATTCGCCTAACACATCTTTTGTGACTTCTCTAATATATGTATAGCTATATTGTTCCACATATAGAGGGTACACCTAGGGCACACTCATTATCCAAATTTATTATCACTGTAATTGTCAAAGGGCATCAATGAACAGTTATAAGTGTGTTATTTATGTGCACAAAATTCTCAATAACATGAACAGAAAGATTAAGATGAAAACCTTCAGTTCATGGAATAATTCAGTATTTTATGCTAAGGCAGAAACTATTGAATAGGAAGTGCAGTTCATATTTATCGGGAAGAGTTGAAAGTAGTCAGATCGATCATTTGTAAGTCACAAAATATTTGAAAATGATTCATAGCTTCAAGCCTTCAATGTTGTAAGGCCTCACTTTCCAAAGCACAAGATATAAGATATAGCCATCCTTGGCAACATTTCACCTTGAAATTTGTGAATATGACAATGCACAAAATTGAATGTATGCAAATCGTAATATCCTGGGTACTCGATTCGAGAATGAAGAAGTGACACTAAGAAACTCGGTAATGGTATTCATCAGCATTTTGAATGTAAGAAGGATGTGGGTGCACATGTGAGACACGGTGTCGATGCAGGTGCGAGTGGAAGATACAATTCCAAAATATACAGGTACAAGAACATGCCAGTATATATGTATAAATTATGTAACAATATTTTATATAAATGGAAATACCTGATGAAAATAGTAAGAAACTAAGTTTTTGAAAGTATTATACACTAAGAAAGTAATGGCTGACTGTTATTGTATTAACTTCCCCTGTAACGTGACACTAAACTAGCTCTGAGTTACAGCTTTTACTCAGATAATACTGTGCAAAGCACAAGGGAAGCACGAGGAACGGGTGAACACAAGACATAGTGCAGATACAAATAACAATTAATAGCACCTAACGTTGAGTTCCCTATTGTTTTTTAGTTACAATACACTAACATGGAAAGACCCAAAAAACATCATCAAAAGCACAATCTGTTACCAACATTTTTAACTGTTGAATTCTGAACTGATTCCTTCTTCATTTTTCTTCTAAAAGACTATACAGCCTGTCTTTAAACTAAAAATACCACTAAGTTCATGAAAAATGAACTGTGAAGGTAAAAGCATATTATATACATGTAGAGAAAAGTGTATTATACACTCATTCCAACCTATGTTTGAGTATAAAAGAGTACATGTGAAGCTGAAAAGAAGCAAGACTTTGTTTCGTATGTCACAGTGAAGATGGAATTAAGTAGATTAAATATGAACGTATATACGGGCTATAGAAAATGAATGCAAAAGAAAATAGTTTCAAGTCTAGAACCCATACTCTTTAAGGTTACCACTGAAGACACCAGACTCCCTCAATCTCAGTTCTTCCTCCTGTAGTTGATCTATTTTGTGTTTTTCTCTGTACAGCTTGTAAAACTCCTGCAGACGAGCAATGTCCTGGCTCCGGTCTATGACTCCACCATCTCGTTTTGCAACTTTTTGCTACAAAAAGCCAAATGAAGGATCAGGAAGTGATTTTCCAAACGCAAGTAAGATTGAAGAATGAAAGGGCTCTCTTCTTATGATCAACATCGTAGTTATATTATTCACAAAACTTCCATTTTTTGTAACAAAGAGAAAACATGAGATTATCTCAACAAACTGTTTCTCTTTTTGACATTAAAAATGCAAGATATAAATACCACCAAAAAGCAATATATTGTGTCATACAAGTTTCGAATGGCACCATAATAAGGTGCTGTTGTAGGTGCCCACAGCCAATTTTATAGGCAATGAAGGGCTTACTCCACCCATCTCTTCGATATGGGATTATTCAACAACAGTCCCATACAGTACGGCATGAGCATGCATTGATAACAGTTAACTATGTCTAATGCACCGTCCCTATCTAACATGTTGACCCTCCCCAAAAACTTATTGCTAAAACCAAAATTCTTGATTCTCACTATTTGTCAAGATTTGATCCACGTTTTTACAAGTTCCTGAGAAATTAATATTTGTGACTATGATGAACAACAAATAGAAAGTGTGATTTCGAGAACGATGGGGACAATTAAGAGAAAGAAACCAATGAATGTAAGCCACTCAAGAAGGCATACATCAAAGAAGAATATATATCAATATTTATTCGCAGGAAATATGTCAAGTATAGAAACATCAAGGTACCTTGATGACGGACATAAGGCCAGTTTTGAATTGCAAAACACCCCTTCCCTCACTGTTAGGATCCAAGTTCTGAGCCAAGGAATATGCATGTTCACACACTGCACATCCAGCGAGCACCACCACATGAGAAAACAGATAACATGTTGAGAGAAAAGCAATAGTAATTTGTCTTCAGAAAATGAATGTGAAGGCTAATGACATAAGCACAACAGCTGTATTTTCGGTGACAAGGTCAAACCCCCAAGACAAAAAAGGTTCTCAGATATCTCAATTCACAGTAAGAGTCAACCAAGAATAATGTGTAAAAATAAATGAATCACATCAATCAAGAGAAATTAATGGGTACAAGATCCTAATATGCCTTTGGAAGATGATCAAAGGAACACCACATTTCACGCATGACATTTGCTCCTAACAGGTTAACACTGAATCAGAATCTGTACTAATCAAAGCATTGCCCTGAAATAAATTATAAAATAAAGGAACTAAGACCAGAACTTTAATCATGTCAATCTGTTCAAGATGGATTTTAAAACATATTTAGCTAACACAGGAAGATGCATGCTTCTGCATCCAGTTTGGAGAGAATGGGGTGTGGTTGATGATATTTGGATACTTGAATATCATTTTCATATCAAAAGAGAAATAAATTACTTTTTAACAGGTCACCTATGAGTAGATCCACTGGAGGTCATGGACAAAATCAGCAATAGTTTATAGAGATTTTGCTCAAGGGAAAGAGCAGAAAGCAACTGAATTAAAAAGGCAGTAATAGTGAATTAGTGATTGACTCTTATGGCTCACACAGTCTGTTGCTTACTCCACTCCAGCTCCAGTAGTTTTTGCAGATTCCTTTTACCCAAGTGGATTTAAGGGGTATCTGATATGCAGTCAAAGGCGTAACAGATCACCCACCTGTTGCCTCATCTAGGTGAGGTCGATTACTTTAAGTACACTGCAATACAACACAACTCAGGTCCAGTATGTTGTCAAGTGAACATGTCCCTAAGCAGATGAAAGTTTCATTCACCTGTTCCACCATCTTGCTTGCCTACTCATCTTTAACTCAAAGAGGAGGAAGACAAAAGGGACACCCTCCGGTTCACCTTTTATCTTCTACGTATCCAACATTGTTCCCTTTCTAGGCTTCTTTTATTTGATGTCAGAATTTGTCAATGTTTTCCCAGCTGCGGTTTTGAGAAAATGGATCGTGATCTTCAACTTTTTCTTATAGATATGATACACACATGAGCAAATATGCAGGCCAATCTTATCTATGATTTCTTCATAGTGCATGCAATATCCTCAAATTGCACATGACACAAAAAAATAATTCATGTCAAACCGGTTAGCTTCAAAGTTTCTTAATTGCCAGTCTTTAGTCAAATATATCGTACTTTAACTGTCTTATGCAACCGGTCTATTACACCCCGTCCAGGATATGTAGGCAGTGGTGCATGTCTACTGACTACTCATCAAGCTTCGCCTACTCTCCATGCTTCCTTTCGAGCTTCTTCTATAGAATATTGTTTGGTAACCTAGAAGAAACAAAGTCGTTCAGGTCATTTGCACTTCTGCAAACTGGTACTAGTTTTTGTACAATAAACCCATTCAGAAATATTTGGATATGATAACACCTTCTTGGAATCGCCCTACATGATACTCGATATCTAAGCATTGCCAAAACCAACAAAAGTAAAACTATGATTTGGTCGAAAAGCTCGCTGCGAACAATCATCCTGCCCCGAAAACCTCCCACAGCAAGTAGTATGAGAGCTTGAGAAAAATTTATACATTATCCGCGTTGCAACTCCGCCCATGTAAGGGATCACCCTTGCATTACCGGTCCCAAGCCCAAGTAAAGGAGGAGGGTTGTGTTAGGCTTCCGACAGCAAGCGTAAAACTTCGTCGAATTTTTATAACATAGATTACAAAAATTATGAACATTGCTTTGGGGCGTCCCTGCATAGCGACGTGTTGTAGAGCCCGAATGCAGTAAGAAGTAAGCAAGGGCCACTACATTTTCGCCTGAATGTAGTGAATCAATTGCAGAGAGGGTTCCCACATCATGGATGGGTGTGAGTAAACAAGTTAGTCCCGCTCCATTAACGCTCGAATGTAGTGAAGAATTTTCAGAGAGGGTCTCCGCATTTTGATTATGGACGGACATGGGGGGTAAGGAAGCTAGTCCTAGATAATAAGATTCGTATTGGTTCTTGGAATATTTAAACATTATCGGGTAAGCAAATGGAGGTGGTAGATACTATGATTCGGAGAAAGATTCATATTCTATGTTTACAAGAGACAAAATGGGTTGGAGAAAAAGCAAAGGAGATAGAGGATAAAGGTTTTAAATTATGGTACTCAAGTAAAGAAAATGCACGAAACGGAGTTGGTATTATCATAAATAAAGATTTTAATGAGAGTGTAGTAGACATACAACGATATGGTGACCGTATCATGACGTTGAAAGTAGTGTTAGGAGCAGAGGTTTTGAATATAGTTGTGCTTACGCACCCCAAATAGGACTAGAAGATAGTATAAAGACAGCTTCTTGGGAAGAGTTAGATAAGGTGTTTCAAAAGATTCCACAAAAGGAGATGATTTGTTTAGGAGGAGATTTAAATGGACATGTCGGTAAAGAGGTATTAGGATATCAAGGGATTAATGGAAACTTAAGAGTGCATCGAGCTATTCAGACTAAATGGTGGAACCTCAAAAGCGAGAAAGAAGATATATTTAAACAGAAAGTCCTTCAAGGAGATGTTTGGAATTATATTGGTACACCCTGTGATATGTGGAACAATATGGATATACATATTAGGAAAGTGGCAAAAGATGTGTTAGGGGTATCTAAGGGAGGTGTACCGGCACAAAAAGAAGCTTGGTGGTGGAGTGAAGTAGTACAAAATAAAATCAAGGCAAAGAGTGCATGTTACAAATTACATTATGCTAAGAAAACTAGTGAAACTTTAGAAGCTTATAAGAAATCACAGAAGGAAGCGAAAAAGGCCGTTAGTGAAACAAAAGCTAAGATTTGGGAGGACTTATATAAAGAAACTCAACTCAAAAGAGGGTGAAAGAGATATTTTTAGGATAACTAGGGCTAGAGATAAGAAAACTAAAGATCTTAATTATGTTAGATGCATAAAGACGAGGATGAAAAAATTCTAGTGGCAAATGATGATATAAGAAATAGATGGAAAAACTATTTTTATAATCTTTTTAATGAAAATAAAGATGTTAGTATTAGTTTAGGAGATTTAGCCAAGTCAGAAAAGTATATAAACCACAATTTCTACCGACGTATTCAAAAGAATGAAGTCAAAGAGGCTCTTAAACATATGAAGGGTGGTAAATCGATAGGACCAGATAATATTCCTATAGAAGTTTGGAAAATACTAGGAGAAATAGGAATCACTTGGCTCACAAGACTATTTAATGAAATATGGAAAAACCAAAAGATGCCCGAGGGATGGAGAGCAAGTATACTTATACCCATATATAAGAACAAGGGAGACATTCAAAATTGTGCGAATTATCGAGGTATCAAGTTAATGAGTCATACTATGAAATTATGGGAAAGAATTATCGAACGTAGGTTAAGACAAGTATCATGTACAACAGAGAACCAATTTGGATTCATGCCAGGCAAATCTACTATTGAAGCAATTCACCTTTTGAGACGTCTTATGGAACATTTTAGAGCAAAAAAGAAAGACCTTCACATGATATTTATTGATCTAGAAAAAGCTTATGATAGAGTAACGAGGGAGGTTCTTTGGAGAACTTTGGAAAAAAGAGGTATCTCATTGACATATATTAACCTTATAAGAGACATGTATGAGGGTGCAAAACATGTGTGAGGACTCATGAAGGAACGACAGACTTCTTTGAAGTTAATATTGGGTTACATCAAGGATCAACTTTAAGTCCATACTTATTTATAATGGTGATGGATGAGTTAACAAAACATATTCAAGATGAAGTACCTTGGTGTATGTTATTTGCATATGACATTGTATTAGTGGAGGAGTCTAAGGAAAAAGTTAATAGAAAATTGGAACTATGGAGAGAAACATTAGAAAGCAAAGGCCTCCGACTTAGTAGAACAAAGAAAGAATATATGGAATGTAAGTTTGATCATTTGGTTACTTCAGAGGACATAGAAATTAAAATTGACACACATTGCATTCCCCAAAAGGAAAGTTCTAAATACCTAGGGTCAATTTTTGAGAGTGATGGAAGAATTGATAGAGATGTTACACATAGAATTAATGCTGGTTGGTTAAAATGGAGAGGAGCACGTATTCTTTGTGATAAGAATATATTATTAAAATTAAAAGGTAAATATTATAGAGCAGCAATTAGGCCTGCCATGTTTTATGGTTCTGAGTGTTGGGCAGTTAATCATCAACATGTACAAAAGATGTCTGTGACAGAAATGAAGATGTTGAGATGGATGAGTGGTCATACAAGAAAAGACCATATACATAATGAGGTTATTAGAAAAAAATTAGGAGTGGCACCAATAGAGGATAAAATGAGAGAACATCGTTTAAGATGGTTTGGACATATAGAAAGAAGATCAAAAGAAGAACCTGTAAGAAGGTTAGAAAAACTAAATTTGGAAAGTATTAAAAGAGGTAGAGGACGACCACAAAAGTGTTGGAAAGAAACAATAAAGAATGATCTAGCTTATTGGGAGTTAACTGCTAACATGGCACACGTTAGGGATTTGTGGAAACAAAGAATCCATGTAGCCGACCCCCTCTAGTATGGGAAAAGGCTTAGTTGTTGTTGTTGTTGTATCCGCGTTGCAGAAAGCGGCCACCATAGGCCATGCGTCGGAATAGAATGTCAGAGAATGCAGTTGGAAAGAACTTTCTGTCTACACTTGTGTTTGGGAATGCATGAACCAACTCCAGTCCAGCATAGGCGCTAGCGAATGACGAATTAAGTTCGTCGTCAATGCATAAACCGTAATGATCTATGCGACCGCCTCCATGAAGCCAAATAAAAGGTAAAACGTCTCAAAACGCACAAGAACCATCATAACACACAAGAAGATTGAGACTTATCAACAGCTTCTCCTAGACAAATTTCAAACTGAAAAGGCCAGTAACTCACGAATCCGAGAAACATTTGGATCGTCTTCCTGTATCTCGTCCGCCGCTCTAAGTATCGCATCGATATCCACATTTCTTGCAAGCGATGAAGGAACATTCCCTGCAATGCCACTGACAAGTTGCGCAAAGGCACCTGCTCCTCCGCGGCGCTCCCTCCCCAGGACCGCCCCAACCAGCCTCTCCCAGTTCCTCTCCGCGCTTGACATCTCCCTCCCTTAAACCATAAACCCTTCTCTGTGCAAGAAAAACTAGCGAGAGAGAGGGAGATCAACAGCTAGCATGAAGATAGAAGAAAATTGAAACCGAAGTAAACTATTCTGCTTCAAATTAGGGCAAAGAAGAAAAGTGGCAATCCGGTCAAAATGAAACCCTAGATCGCGAAGAAAGCCCATCCCATATCAAAATAAACCATGAGAAGGCTAACAAGCGTAGATTGCTAGACAGCGAATACAATAAAAAGGAGGAGGTGGGACGATTTACAACGGAGAAGACCGATCATAAACAACGAGAGGAAATTATGCTGAACTTTTTTGGCGATGAAAACTTGGAAATTTTACAGCCAAAAGAATGTTTAGAAGAATAACAAGGAGAACAGCCCAAAACTGAAGATTTCCAATTGGAGAAAGGGAAGAAATAGTAGATCTGTCACGGGAATGATCGTTAGCTAACAAAACGTATTGAAAAGCAACAATATCCATCGAATAAGTAAAAGGAAAGGATGACGAAAGGCAGACGATGAGCTTACATGAGAGAAAACGAAAGCGAGGACGCGTCTCAGATGAGGTTATTCCGCGCCTTCGCGCTTTAACATGCGAGCGAAACGCCCACGAGACGGGAATGGCCGAGAAGGAAACCGGGAACTCGATTGTCGGAAGGCAACGTGGAGCCGGCTTACTGGCTATTGCCAGTGAAATACGCCTTTGATTGCTGTTGCCATCACGTGGGAGCCTGTCTCGATCCGTCTTAACCGTCCGTCTTCGGGTCTGGAGGTTTGGATTGTTTGTGTTTTTCTACGGTTGCGATCGGGCGTCTAAAGTGATGCGGTGGTCTACGCGCCACGAATGACCAATTTGACAACGGAGTTTTTTCTGTGTCCAACTTAGATGATTAATTTTCGACAGTAGCGTGTCGTATTAGTTCCCGCGTAAATTTGCCTGACTCTTTAGTTTGCTCAACTTCAGCCAAGCCAACAGTTCAGGTACTAAGTCGATGTTTGTGGACACACTAGGATCAGTAGGTTGGGTTCGGGTTGATCGGATTTTGGCGAAGTAGATGATCGAGCACTAGCGTGACCTTGACCTGAAATACAACATCTTTGTTCATATACCACCGAAGTAACACAGAAAGAAATGGTTATATTCGGGTAGGCCTTTTTCGACATGAACACAAATTCACAAGTACCGGGTTCGATTCCAGTTCCACTTTTTATGAAATCGAAATCAGAACCGTCAGTTTCGTATAAAAAAAAATAGTTTATTATATTGTAATATCATAAAAATCTATTTTAGTATCTCTTAATAACACTTGACATTTAAGCTGGGAATCAGAAAATCAAAATGGGAATCACTGGTTGAGGTTTGAGGCCTAACCAGAAAAAAAATACTTAAAAGATCGAAACTAAGAAAAGAAACAATGACATCAGATATATATATATATATATATATACATATATATATATACATATACATATATATATATACATATATATATATCACTTCAACACTATATCATCAATTATAGGATGCAAACATTTTTTGTAAGCTATATCAAACCTCATGGTGACAAGCCCTCATCTTTGACATCAACAACCTTCAAAACCGCACTTCCACTCAAAACACCAATATAACCTTCATCAAAAACCGCCAGCCACCAAGCTCTCATCTCTGCCCTCCTCATCCCAACGACCATAAGCCAAAAGAAAAAATGGTATAAGAGATAAAAAAAACTTCACTGTATCACCCCACGACATCGATCTCCATCATCCGCAGAAGCCACCGTCACCCTTCTCGCTCCCGCACCATCGTCCGCCGGTGAGCCCTCCTCGCTCACTGCATCACCGCCCTCTCCCTTTTCCCTTCGCGATTGAAATCTCTCTCCTAAATCGAGCCCCAGTTCCCCCTCTTCTACCCAGACACTATACCACATCAGGTCCAGTTGGCTGAACCCGATATGCATCCTGTTATCTAAATAAAACCCACATTGTTATTTCGATTTTGTGGCCTCTTGGTGTTGGTGGTCACCAAGGTTGGGCAACCAATGTGGGAAAGATAGCAGGTGTGTCTTCTACTTGCATCTCTTCTTAGTGTAGTTTGTGGTTCCCTACTTTCATAATGTGTGTATTCTAAAATTTAGTATGTGTATGGTTCTCCATTTTGATAATATATTCCAATCTATTGCCTCTTATTTTAGATAGCTGAGATTTGATATATTTGTCGATTGTGTAGTATTATGGTTTTCATATGATGCAATTACTTAGATTTATCTTTTTAATTTTTATAGTTGTCAATTATGATTTATTATATTTAATTTCATATAATATATATTTAATTTTTTGTATATTTTAATAATAATGTACCCATACTTTAAACTTTATAAAATTCACAGTATCCTATACCCATACCGGATACCGATATTGTACTCGTATCCATGCAACATAGCTCACTATCCTTCTACTTATGAAGATTATTCATCATCTAAAGCAAGTGATGGATCACTTCCGAGAGGCCAATTATGGTAGGGTATAATCTACACTTAATGTAGACTTTTCCACTTTTTTTTGTTTGTTAGAACCCACACCCACACGTGCACACCTGGGAATCGAACTCCCCACAAGCAGCCACAGTGCTAGAGCGCCCTGCCATTGAGTCAACGCTTTGAGTGCTTTCCACAATTTGGTCACCAGCAATTTGGCTTGACTTCTTGGTGGGTTAGCCCCCGATCAGCTATCTTGCATTAGCAAATGGATTTAGACCCTTTTTAATTGGCAACATTCTTTCCCTTAAGCAAGGTCACGAGTTCAAGTCTCATGAATGGTGCAAAGTAGTGTTAGAAGAGCTTCACCCCACAGCAGGCCGACCCAGCTTGAACTAGATTAGTCAGTAGCGGACCTATTCGTGATTTTAGGTGAGGCTTGCACCTCGCCCAAAAATCCAGAAGGTCTATGCAAGCAGTTTTTTTTATTATTACAAGAGGAAGCCGACTAACACACACACACGTACACCCTCTGGGAGTCGAACTCTCCACCAACAAAAACAACACTAGAGCGTCCTGCCATTCAACTAATGCTTTGGGTGCGCAAACAGTTTGTTAAAATCATAAAGATGGCCTCACCAGAATGTTCCACAACTGAACTTTGCCTCGACTCAGTAATTTTCTAGGTCCGCCATTCGGATTAGTTGGAGTTTTGGCGAGCTTCCGGGTTCGTGTGTTTGAACCAGAAAGAAAAAGAACATTGTGGCTTTACCCCTTCTTTTTCCTTCTATTATTTGATTATTTAATTTTTGTGCATTTAGTGAAATTGAAAGTTATTGCCTGTATAGACTCTACATTTTGGCTATACAGGCTGTCTAAAAATATATTCCAGTGAGAGTTATTGCCTGTCAGAAGAGGATAATACTGAAACTGAAAGACAAATGAGATCCACAATGTTGTGTGGTGTTTAAGTGTTAGGCAGTGACATATGAGTATGCACATAAAACAACATAAATGAATATATAAAGGTGAACTTATGAGAATCTTTGCCAAAAGTTTTAGCGATATTTTGCATGAAACTAAGAAGAGATAAAACGAGAGATAGTAATGCTTGAGAATCTTAGTTTAGAAAATGAAGACTGCCTGTTTTGCTGCCGACTAAATCATGCGTGCGCGCACACACTAACACAGAGTAAAATTCCAAGAATAAAAGTATGGCATGAAGAGGCCAAGAAAAGACCTTTTGAAAAACTATAATTAATTCCATTGAATCGTTTACTTTTAGCATCTTAAAAATGACGAGGATTAAGTAAAATAACGTGGGAAAGCTGTTTATGGAATGTACTCTATGTTTGCTTCCTAGTGATGATCTCATTCGAAGTACACAAACAGATGGTTAATTTCATTTATTATTTGGCATCAATAATTAATCTTGGTGATCTCCTTCAAGGGATATTGGACGACTTCTTTTATTGGCAGACTTGTGAGTTTTTTCTTTCTAATACAATGGGAAGGCCAAAGCTAGGTATGCACGCCCTGGTTATCGAAGACGCAACCTTCATCTTGTGAGTCGACCCCCTTGCCAGGAGAGTTAACTCCTTGAGTGCGACTTATATAATTGAGTTTAATGGCAATCAGCAACAAAATTAGTTATTCTTTGTTTGGCTTGTTCGTCTGATGGACCTGAAAAAACTTTTCAAAGTGGGTGCTTAAAGGGTAGAGAGCGTTGGTCCTTGAGCGCGCACGCGAGTCGGGGATTGAACTAGGGTCCAACGTGAATGTGCATGAATTGAGTTCTTGTTTGGGTCGAGTCCGATCATATTTGATCCAATAGAGTCTTGTTGTTAGTTGTTTAGTGTAGGAAGTCAGTTCAGATCCACTCATTTAGGATCCATATAATCGGTTCTCACTCTATATAAAGAAACCGTTTTGTTGTCGCCTGGACTCTTCTTCCTGTGTTTTTATTGATCCACCAGTCATATTGTAATAAAAAAAACCTATTTTCGGGCTTTGCTATCTCGTGAGTTCTTTATTCATTCCTTGTTTTAATCATGAGATGCATGCTTCTGCATTATAGTGAGAAAGATCACATATTTACGTGGTACGCATGCTCGAAGTTGATTCAAAGGACTGGTTAACTCGAGGTGCCACATCGGTCACCGGAAAGCGTCCGGTGACAAGAGATAGTTGCCGTATTCTAAAACAATAACCCACACTTTGATTCGAGCTTCATCGCCGTCAAGCTCATCGGCTTCCGCCTTTGCCTGCCTTAGCATGTTGCCACCGTCTTTGTGGGCCTCTCGTCCCCCAACATCTTTTCCTTCAACACGATCCTCAAATCGTGTTAGCCAGACATCATTCGGGTTTTCAACGACATAGGTGCAGTCGAGTCCAATCAATACTCGTTCATGACTTTGTCCTTAACAAGGGTTTCAAGTCCAATCTCTTTGTTTGTTACTCTTTGGTTGGTTCGTGTTTCAAGTGTGGAGATCCAAGGACCGCATGCCAAGTGTTCGATGTGAGGGATTTTGTCTCTTGGAACACCAAGGTCTTTGATTTTCGCAGTGTGGCCATGTTGGAACATCATGATTTCAGAGTATGCTCATGGTTGCCTTTATTAATATTTGTCATTTTACCAAAACTTTTCACTAAAAAAACGATTAATCGATTAAACCGAACCGAATTGGTTGAGTTCGGCGTGTCGAAAAAATCGGATTCAGTTTGCATTTTAAAGTGCAATTCAATGTTTGGTTTGTTCCACTCGATTAACGAACAGTTAATGAACTGAACCAATCGATACTCACCCTAAGTATACACATGCCAGAGATTGTAGGATCCTATATATATCTATCTATATCTATATCTATATATATATAGAGAGAGAGAGATGGATATTTTACCATGATATCTTCATTCCAAGCCCTCGTTAATATTAGGATCCATCACAAGATTATTTAGGTGAAGCAAAACCCATTTATAGGACGAAACTCGAAAAGAGGATTTTATATTAAAAAACAGTAAAACGCGCAAGAGACCCAATGACGAGCCATCACCTTTAAAATTTTATGATTTCAATATAGAAAATACATTTTACAGTTAAAACATGCTTCACCCTCCTAGCACCACGAAATACATACTTCGCCTCCCTAATTAATTAGATCCGCCATTGCGAAAAGCTAACAATGCAGGGTTTCCATGCTTATGTTCGTCTTGGCTCATCTTTATGCATTGTACACACACAAATACTTTACTGAAATCGAACAGTACGACCCCTGGCCGATGTGGGGTAAGGATTGAATATCAAACCCACGATCCGTCATCTATAGGACGACAGCCAGCTATCACCGAATCCAGACCGTCCAAATACAAGATGAATGGATGGCTACCATTCAGCCAATCCGGACCCTCCAAACAAACTCATCTGAGCGGCTAGGATTCAATTTAGGATTGTTCTACTTCTTCTCCTAGTCAGAAGATTTATGAGGTTGACGCACGCGCGGGCTCCGGCCGAGGTAATATTCGCCGACAACCTTGCCGCGGCTAACATCCATCAATTCAACATTTTCAACGTCCACGCCTCCATCATTTCCTGAACTCGTTCCGAGCTTAGACGAGCCACCGAGGCGCCACCAACCTGACCTGGCTGGTAAGTGGGTGCGGGAGTCAGACCCACAAATGAGTTCCTTGGTTGAGCAGGTGCACCAACACCAGCACCACCTAGCCGAACCAGGGTGCAGTCGACGTGTGCGTCGAACCCACACGCAGAGCATCGGTAAATCCACAACCTTTCGTCAATGTTCCCCCTGCAAAGAACACACAGGCAGCAAACTGTTGCGTAGAAAGAGGAAAAGAAGAGAGAGTGGGTGCTGGTGCGAAGGGTGGTTGGTGATGGATGTGTAATGTCGTTGGGTTTTAGCCATTCCCGGCAGTGACTTCATGAAAATAGAAGACTGGTCATCTTGGGATACATGTAGAAAAACGTATACGTTACAGAATAAAAAGAAAGCGGTTTGTAAGACGAGAAAAGACAAATTGAGACTCCCTCTCTATAAATACTTACGATTGGAGTATGCTGATACAGGAGAATATATGAAACACGCGAGAATACAGCGTAAGAAAAAGATAATCTTCCCTAGTAATCCGGTTGCGGGAAACCAGATCTATCTCACCCATCTTCTCTTTTTCCCCTCTTTTTGCTGTGAGCACCTGTTTCAGCCCTTCTTTAATTCTAGTGCATCACTTTTACCACCAGTAAGGAATTTGAAAAGAAGAACAAACATCATAAGTGGTATGAGAGAACCTTCTTAAAAAAATCAAAGAAAAAAGGGCGTAAGAAAAGACACCAAACATTTTTCAAACAAAAGAAGAAAGAGGCCTAGGCGAAGTGCACTTTCGCTCTCTCTCCCTCCCTCTTTCTCCCTATGTCTCCCTCTCTTACAGTTTTTTCGAAAAATCGAAACCATGAGCAAAAACCACGGTTTTCTTGAAAATCATTAGCAAAATCGCCTCGGACAATAGATTAAAAAGTCTAATCTGCCCTATGCTCTTTCTAATATTTATAAAATTATCATCAATTGAAATTACTAAAAGTCTAGATATTTTAAAGTAAAAATACAATTTTGCCCTTAACGAACAAAATAACAAAACTATCCTCTGGTAATTTGTGTAAGTTACAAAATACCAATCTATTGAATTACACAGTTGCCCTTAAGCATGCAAAAATTCACAGGTCTGACACTAAGTAAAAAGATTTTTTTGCCCTTTAACTTAGGCTTTGAATTGAAGGACAAATTACTATTTTATTTCCAATCTATTTTAAAAATTATTGAAAATACCATGCATAATTTTACTATTTTATCCTTGTTCTTTTTCGATAATTATCAAATTGGACATACATTTAAAATTATTGGTTTACCTCTAAAACTTTAAGGAAATTATAGTAGCTAGAAATAAGACAAATTTATAGATTTTCCCATAGATTGATTATGAAATAACATAATCAAGTTGAGAGTTTTTTCAATCTGTATCTAAGTATCATTTGAAATTACTTTTTGTTACCTAGAGTTATTCTAGTTCAATACTTGGATATTTTGCAAATTGTGTTTCGATGGTTGGCTATTGGTTTATATATATATTACATGTTGGTTGTTTTCTTTTTTATACTGTGTTATTGTTATTTTTGTCAAACAATAAAAAATAAACTTTATAATTTATGTATCGGAATTATTAAAAACAGAAAAACTAAACTGTCTAAATTTCCAAACGTGAAAAAGATATAATTTATTGGCTAAGGGAAACAATCATGTCCCTACTCCCAATGCAACTGATGAATAAAAGAAAATGTATAAAACATTCCTTATAGATGGTACAAAAACAATAACCATAATGCTGACATATATGGAGGATGACCTCATTAGGGTTTTCGAGAAATATAAGACCACTAAAGAGTTGTTTGATTTAATAACAGCTAAACATAATACTATAATAAAGTTAAATGTTCAATTGTTACTACAAAAATAAAACTCTTATAAAATGAAAGGAGATAATATAGTATAACATATGAACCAAATGCTAGTAATGACAAGAGACTTAATTGTAGTATTGTTGCTCATCCCAAGGCTATGCAAATATCCACTATTCTAAACAATCTTTTACCTTCTTAGAACACGGTTGCCACAACCCTTAGATTAGAGGCTGAAACAAACCTTTTTGAGTTACTATTAAACTAGCAATTGAATAAGAACACATGAATAAAATAAAAAGGACAAATTGCTAGTATCTCAACATGAGATATGATCAAACTCAAGACCAAACCAAAGCAAGAATAAACCAAACATGAGATATGATCAAACTCCGTGATGTGTTAATTGTGCCATTAATAAGACACAATTTGGTTTAAATGCTTCTATTGGTTAAGAAAAGTTTTAAAGTCAGGTTTGTTTCTCGTAAAGTAACTGTTGAAAAGTATGGTAAAATAGTTTTTTCTGGATCGTTTAATATTGAACAAGGACTGTTCAAGCTCAATATCAATGAAAACGATGGTTCTCCTACTTATATTGATAGTGCCTTAAATGCCGATGTAAATGTATGGTATAAAAGCTTAAGGCACATAAGTCTGAAAAATTTGAGAAAATTATTCAACTTTGATTTACTACTTAGTTTTCAGGAAAACACTTTTAATAAGTACAAAGCCTTTATACAAGGAAAAATGACAAAAAAATATTTTCCAAAGATATAACGAGGGCAACAACCCTATTAGAAATCATTTACACGAATTTATTTGGACCCTTTAGAGTAAGATCTCATCGTGAGAAGGATATTTCATAACCTTTATTGATGATTATTCTCACATAAATCTAAGACACTTTAAGTATTCAAAGAATATAAGGAGGAAGTTTAGAACCAACTATGACATACAATTAAAGTCTTAAGATTTGATTGAGGTGGAGTATACCTTTACAAATTTTTTATAATTTTGCAATGACTTTTATATTTTAAAACAAAATATAATGGACAACACCTCAACAAAATTATGTAGCAAAAAGACATAATAGGATCTTACTTAATACGATATAGTCTATGTTAATAAAAGTTTCTCTATAAAGGGTATTTTGGAGAGAAGCGGAAAATACAATCATGTATATACAAAACAAGGTTTCATGTAAGGTTGTATTCTCTACACCATATGAGATGTGATTTGAAGGAAAATCAAACCTAGGTCATCTCAAGAGGTGAGGATCTGTCACAGATGTGAAGATCCTTGATTAAGATGTAAGATTGGATATCTTAAAGATTTCAAAGGATATTCGTTTTATCATAAGGATCATGAATTAATAGAAAGCAGAATGCTGAATTTTTAGAGGACACTAAGAATGATATCCTTGAGAATGATGATGAATGCATTGATGATCTACTAGATTCATCATCATTTAAACCCATAAATGATGATGATCTTCCTAAATAGATTGAAACTTTAAGTGGATATAAAAGACTTAGGGTTACACCATCTTACTTAAAGGATTATCACACTTACCTTTTATAAGAAGTGTGCAATTTGATGAATTTAGATGAGTTAACTGATAACTTATATATAGTAGACTATTGACTCATCTAAATCGTCAGACCGAGAAAAGGCCATGGATGAAGAAGTTGAATCCATTGAGAAAAACAAAGTCTGATAATTGACCGATTTGCCAAAAGGAAGGAAAGATGTAGGTTGTAAATGGTTCTTAAAAAGAAATATAGAGTTGATGGGTCTATCGACAAGTTTAAGATAAAGTTAGTTGAAAAGAGATTTTTACAAAAAGAGGGGATATATTATGTTGAAAGATATTCTCTTGTTGCGATATTTGCATCTAAAAGGATAATCTTGACAAATTCAATATATTATGATTTATATTTACATCAACTAGATGTAAAAACAAATTTTATAAATAGAGATTTAGATAAAATCATATATATATATATATATATATATATATAACAAATCGAAAGATACAAAGTTAAAGATCAAGAAGATACAATATATAGGTCGAAAAACCCCTATATGGCATTAAACAATCACCTCGTCGATGATATTTGACTTTTAAAAATACCATAATTTAACTTGGGTTTGCGGCTAATGAACCTTACCAATGTGTATATGTTTGAAATAGTGGGAGTCATTTTGTCATACTATCGCTATATATAGATAACATATTGTTGACCGGAAATGACAATGATATGATTGTCAAAACTAAGTCATAGTTAAACTCAAGATTCAAAATGAATGATATAGGAGGGGCATCATATCTTCTGGGAATAAAGATTTTCAAAGACAGAGAATCTAAACTCTTATGCTTAAGTGAGGAGAGATATATAGAATATGTCCTTAATAAGTTTAAAATGAGTGAATGCAAATATGCATCTTCACCCATTGCAAAAGGAGTAAAGTTGAGTAAGGTTGATCGTACCAATGAGAGGGATGACAAACCTAATATTCCTTATGCATAAGTTGTTGGTAGCATGATGTATGTTATGTTATGTACAATAACTGATATCAACTTTGCTTTAAAAGTTGAAATCAAAGTAATCCTGACTCTGAAAATGATTCTAAGATATCTTAAAAGAACAAAAGACTTGAAACTATTTTAAAGTAAATGAACTAAAAGTAGTTGGATACTCATATGTTGACTTTGCTTAGAGCAAAGATGACAATAAATTAATCTTTAGATAAATATTTTTATTTGGATGTGGAGTTATTTTTAGGGATTGTAAGAAAAAGAGTTGTGTTGCATTGTTTACACAAGAAGTTGAGTATGTTGCTTGGAGTATGATTGTGCCGAGTACCATTTGGATAAGGCATTTTATATGAGGGTGGACACGGCTGGAATGGTAGATCTTACTCATGGGTGGTGCTTGTGAAAAACAATCCATCCTCTCTCTCTCTCAACAGCTCATTGGGATGTGGGTTTGGTCGAGTTGGGTGAAGTAAGGCTGGATTCGAAGAGGGTGGATGGAATGGTAGATTTTACTCATGGGTGGTGCTTGTGAAAAACAATCCATCCTCTCTCTCTCATATATATATATATATATATATATATATATATATATATATATATATGTGTGTGTGTGTGTGTGTGTGTGTGTGTGTGTGTGTGTGTGTGTGTGTGTGTGTTTAATTCTTTGGGATGTAAAAGCATGATTAAGTAGGTTTCAGGTTGGGCGATAAGGATTGACTTGAGTGATTGAGTTGGCTTCAATGAAAGTAAGATCGGCCGCATGAGAAGGATGTTGCTTTTACGTAAAGTGAACTAAGCTTTCCCATGACGAGATTCAACTATTTCATGGCCAATATGCACACCTTGATGACGGAGGCCGGGTTAAGGAGGAGCGAACCCAAAAACGTTGAATCGCAATTTTAAAGATTACATTGGGGCTGTTGGTGTGGAGCTTATGCAAATTCCTTGTCGCCGGCCCCATTGATGAGTAACAAAACCAAGTCTTCTTGGTCATATATATAATTAGTTGCCATTTAATGTCTAGGGCTGGTGAACGAGTCGTGAGAACAAATATGAGCTGCTGGTGCTCGGCTTGCTTCTTATGCTATCTAGGTCGTCTTCGTATATATACTCCAACAACTTATGTTTAAACATGTCTGCAAGATGTTCTTTATTTCTGAACGAGCTGAGTTCGAACACAAGGAGATGAATGCAAACTCATTGGAGCTGGTTTATGCACGTATGAACTCATGTTTGAGCTCGCGTCTGTGTTCATTTTAGGTGGCTTCAAAACAATATCTAGTTGATTAGCAAGGGCTTGTTTGATTCATCGTGCCAGGACCTTTTAGTAGAACTGCAGCATGTGGTTCTTGTTTGATTCACGAATGATACTGATGCTTGGGTTTCCATGAAAGATAAAATTCTCGTGTTGAAAGCACTTAGGCTTTTAGGCGAAACCCTTGAGTCCAATTCTGGTGGCCCACCTCCCTCTTTGCGCCAAAGTTCACGGTTTCACGCCAACAACATGTTTCATCTTTGATGCACAGCATAACTTAGATCACTAAAATTCAAGGACCAATTTTCCTATGTTTCACAACATAGTCTATGCATTATTTAAGAGCTAAACAATACATGGCAATTTTGTGCAAGTTTAGAAGCTCATCATAAGATCAAGTAGGAGTAGCTGTGATAAGGCCAACAGGGCAAACGTCAAAGGCTCCCAAATTTTAAACTTCTTATAGTATCACTTTTCTAGCCCCCCTTTTCCCGTAAGACTTATTTTTAGTCCCTTGGAACCATACAATTGTAATACCCGATTCATAGGCCCCAAAATTTCAAACTCATAGCATTCGAAACTTTGGATCACCAATAGGCATCTCTAATGCCTATGAGAATTCAACAGCTCGGCGAAGGGGGAAGGGTGGTGGTGGTGGTGGTGGTGGTGCACGCTTGCATATGTTAGGCTTTGCTTCCAATTATAACCATTTCCTTTTTTACTAATGTAATTTTAGACACTAAATCTATAAATTTCACTGAACTTAAGTGAAGTGACTTTAGGCTGAACGAAATGAAGTGATATTTAAAACTAAACGAAGTTCAACGACTTTACTAATGGGCTGAGCGAAGCGAAGAGATATTAAATTCTCGAAGTGAAGCTACATTAAATACCCTGAACGTAGCAAAGGGATTCATGAACAACTCATATTCTTTTCACAAACTTCACGAGCTGAGCTGAGTTGAGTGGACAATTTTCATGTTTAATTCGATTAAGGTCACAAGCAAAGCATGAATGAGCTTACAACAAGCAGAACGTATTCAAACTACGAGCTACATTCCGCTAATCTTTCCTCTTTGTGTAATATATCCAAATTTTAAGAGCAATGCCATGTTTTTGTAATTTTTAGAAGGATATTTTTCCTACTCTTCGCAGAAGTAAGTTCATTTACCCATCACTTCAAATATTGATTTATTTTAAAATATCTCCCTAATTCATATCTTCTATCGAATCTACTGCCATCGAACAGTGAATCATCTGAGTTTTGGTCAATCGGTTCTTGATCTATTCATGTTCTATTGCAATATTTAAATGCTTCACATTACAAAACATAGTGAGGTTCAAAGATAATCTCATCCCACCATCTAAAATAAACAATTCAGATTTCCATAATTAAATCCAGTAAATAAAATGTTATTCAGTCAGGTTCTACCTGATGGATCTTTGAAGTTTCAACTAGTAGGGATCTGTCTAACCCTAAACAATAGGATGTCCTAGCTACAGATCCATTTTTCTCTTGCACACACACACACATATATATATATAATGAATCATTGAGTTAGAGGTACCAACATAATTAGTGGATGGGAATGAATAACTAAATCTGCTTAATGATTCCGAATGTCTCAACCATTTGATGTTTTGCTTATCTTGACATCGTTGAGCCTTTCTTTTAGGCTAATGGAAATGTGAAACGCATGAAAAACAATATACTTTTTCCTTGCCTAAACTTACTACCAAATTTTGCCTCCCCATATATATGCGCCCGATGACATCCCCATCATAGAAGAAACACCAAATATGCAGGAAAAACGACATACTTGTTTGTGACCGAAACCGCAAGCATTTAATTACCGGTACTAACCATTTCATTACCAGTATCATGCGGTATAACTCTACGGAGATTAACACCAAGAGTCCCTTGGGCTTTTTACTAACGGTATAATGCGGTAGAGAAATTTTACTACCACACCTCAGGGTGCGGTAGAGAAGTAAAACTCAACACCGAGGCACCGTAACACCCAATAGAGTAAATCAGTAGGTCAAACCACCGTAGGAAGAAATTTCCGAAAAGACTTACCGGCAGATAACACCCACACGACGTATATGGACATGTAAGTAACCTTGAGCACAGAAGGGAGGCCCCTAGTTTCAACCTATCACGATAACTTTCCTGTACAGATATGATTCAACCGTGGCCGTACGCACTCACATGCTTGCTTAGCACCTTTCGAGCAAGTGCAATGATGGGTCAATCGTGAAATCCAAGGAATTCCCACTTGTCTTTTTACTCTTATAATCAATTCAGTGTCGTCCTTGATTCTGCCGTCTTCAACACACTATAATTTGATGAATCTTATATTGTGTGGTTGATAAGAATTGTCATTGAAAAATTCTGGTAATTAAATAAATCCGTCATCAATCTTCATAAAATATCAACAATAAAGGTAAATTTAATGAGAATTTTTCATTAAAGAAACATTTTATGAGAAATTATGGATTCAACTCATCTAACTCGGTCTGTTTGGGTTCATTTTCAACCGAATTCAAGCTATCTAACAAGCTGAATATAAACAAGTTTTTTAGTCAACTAACAAACCATGTACAAAAGGAAGCATCCCCATCAATGTTCATGAAAAGCAGTGCTGGTGCTGAATTTATTTCTAGGTTGCGTAATCAACTGCTAAGCAAAGAAAAGGATCTCAAGCACCATGATTTCTCACCACCTATGAACACCATGGGCTACCCGATTAAACATGACGTTTTTTAGTTTGCTTAAAATCATGAACAATAACCAAACCGGACCCTAGCTGGTTTTGGTTGTAGTTTGAATCGCCGTTTTAATTCTAGGAAACCATATAAAGAAACTTAAAAAGAATCTATAAACCGTAACCAAACCGGATCCTACCTGATTCAGATGTACAGCTCTGGTTCTATGGGAGGATGAACCTAACCGTAATTGAAACGGGTCGCCATGAAAACCAATAACAAACTCTACTAATATAATATGACCATTGACCTTTTTTTTTGACACTTCCTAATTAAAAGGTACAAGAGGAGGACGAAGCCTAAAACACACAGGCTGGAAGTTGAATTCCCCCACCAACAGCACCGGTGCTAGAGCACCCTGTCATAGTGTTAGTGACCACTTTAATATATTCATACCAATTTATGAATAAATCTAACTCCAGTGTGGCAATCAATGACGGCAACTAAGGCTCTAGTTTCTTTGTAGAGATGGAGTTATACAAGGTTTATTAGAAAATGACCATTAGTAACGACTGACGAGCATTGCTTCAAAAGTTTTCTCCAGAGTCAAGTCGATTCAAGAAGGGCACCATTTCTCAAAGAGTGGTTCATATTCAATCCACACCACTCCATCCACGTTAGAAAGTGTCTTGAGATGTGAGGCAGGTCCGACACGAGTAGAGCTGGCTGATTTCGTGTTAATCTTCATTTAATTTTGGTTTCAGGTCTAGTTCCTGTTTCGCTTTTGGGCATTCCACCTGTTTTGTATCTGACCTCATTTGAAACACACGGGAAATGAAAGTGGGATTTTGGAACTCTCTTTAGACTGTCTGCTCTTGTTCTGGTTTCGTTTCAGTGTTGTTTTTTGTTACAAGAGGAGGCCGAAGCCTAACACCATACTCATGCTTGCATGCACCCTCAGAGAATTGAATTCTCCACCAGCCACAATGGCGCTAGAGTGTCGGGTAATGCTCTTGGTGCTTGTTTCCGTGATTTTATGAAAGTTTTCCGAGTTTGGATCAGGTTCCGGCAAGTTTTTGGAAGTTGTCTAGGTCCGAATCAACCTACCCGCTAAATTCAAACCGGCTAAGTCTACACACCAGTCCCATCAATGCTAGTCCTAGTCCATAGGATAAACTAGTTTATATAATAAACTATCATGTTCAATAAAAATCGATCTAGTCATTTTATATGCCCCAAAGTAAAGAGGTGACATTACAGAAAGAGAGAGAGAGAGAGAGGCGGTAAAGAGAGATGGGAAGGACCAGCCGACCAACAAGCGAGATCAACCATTTCAGCCACAACCACACTCTGCAACTCGTCTCCTACACACAATCCCAGCAACCAAACATCAGGACCCAGTGCTGCGGACAAGCCGATTTCTCCGCGAACGAGAAATGCACCGACCCTCTCTTCGCGTGCACTGCCTGCAACTTCTTCATTCACAAATCGTGTTCGAAGCTCCCTCGTCTCATTACTCACCCTTGCCACTCTGTTCACAACCTTGTCCTCCTCCCCGGCTCCTCATATACCGATGGATCCTTCTCCTGCGACGCCTGCGGCAAGAACTCCTACGGTTTCCTGTTCAACTGCGCCGATTGTTGCTTTGACATCCACACCCACTGCGCTAGCATGCCCCTGAACATCACCCACGCCTCTCATCGCCACCCTCTCTCCCTCGCCTTTGCCTGCCCTTACCCGGAAGGCCAGTTCTTCTGTGACATTTGCGAGGGAAGAGGGGCGAAAAACAACTGGCTTTATCGTTGTGAGGCTTGTGGGTTCGACGTGCATCCCGATTGTGTTCGAGCCAAGCCTACAACCGGCGTGCCCGTTGCACAGCCCAACGCGGGCCTCGGGCAAACAGCGTCGGGAGAAATCAGGGCGGTCGTGCCACTTCGTGGCCCGGCTCCTATTCAGGCCCAGGTGTTTGATCAAAGAGACGCTGAACCACCTCAACTTCTGTACCCTCAGAACCGAACTCCAGCTCCGTCGGTAGGTCCACGTCCGACTGTGCCGGTCCCGTCGGTAGGTCCGTATAGGCCTGAACAGTTTCGTGGCCCGACTCCTATTCAGGCTCAGGTGTTTGATCAAAGAGACGTTGTACCACCCCAACCTCTGCGCCCCCAGAACCGACCTCAAGCTCCGTCCTTAGGCCCGCGAACGACTGTTCCGGTTCCGTCGGTAAGTCCGTATAGGTCTGAACAAGTTCAATTCATTCGTCCAGGACCGGTTCTGCCGGGTCCTCTAGATCCGAGGCGAGAAATAGTGCCCAGTCAGTCTGCGAACCCATATTCGGGTCAGACACCACGGCCTGCACCCGTGCCAGCCGGGTTCAACCCACAACAAAACGTGATCGTCCCAGTCCAATTGCCCTACAACAATGTCCCTAACCAAAACAATCAAATTCAGCTGGAACCCCAGCTTAATGAGTCCACAGACGATGAGGAAGACCCCTATAATCATGTAGTCCATCATCCCGAACAAGATCAGGAAGATGGGGAGGAGAAAGAGGGGGAGAACAGCGGCAGCGGCTACGGAGACGACGACCGAGGAGAGTCTTGAGGGCATATTTGCCTGGTGACGCTAAATCTAAGATGGTGCTTTGTGTTGGAGGAATTTCGTCTTTTGTTTATTTTTATTTGGGTGGTGAGTTTGGCCAGCTTGAATTTGCTTCCGCCCTCTGTGCGCGTGTTTGTTTACATGTATGCGTGTGCCATTCCATGTAAAAGTTAAGTTAGTTTTGAATATTAAGAATTTTGCATCCAAAATTAATTTAATCACAAAAAGCATTGCGTCTATAGTGGGGATGCATCCTTATAAATTCTAGGTCGTCCGCACACATTCTTTATTTTTTAATTTAAAATAAACTTTTGACATTTAGGAATAAATAATATTTAAGTGTTATGTGGTTTCCATGTCTCGCTTTTGGCAAGGAAAGCCGTTGACTCTCTGCTCTTTCCAGCTGTGGCATGATTCAGTGGAACATAGAATGCTACATGGAGGTCACAAATAGATCCACAGTATTTGAATTTATGCTCCTCCCTTAGTTCAATTCGCTCAAATTTTGGTATTATTTAAAATGGATTCATTTTTATCCAGCAAATTTTATGTATAAAGATCTTTAAACTTGCCTTACGTGCACTCCTGTTACAACAAATACCCCCTCCCCCCCCCGTCTCTTGCACACACGTGCTCGCGCTCATGCACAAAGAGGTTCCTCCTAAGGCTGTTCACGGGTGTGGTTTGGTGTGGGTTTAAGTAAGTTTGTTTAAGGGATGAGTCCTATTTCAAGCTGTCACCAGATCAAAATCTAGGGGATAGCTAGCAAACATTCTAATAGAAGAATCACTCTTAGATCCCATCCAAAAGCTAAAGAATACCTGTATCATATCTATGAAATAATACTCTTTCATACATCACAAAATTGTGAAAGTCAATTTAATTAAACCTGGGTCTAGATTTTCATTAACTATATTGTACTCCAACGTATAATTGGATTTGCTATTCTAACCAGATAAACATCAAATCCATGATTCTAAAGGGTTTGGTATATATTAGATTTTGGTCAGTCCCTAGCTTTTGTCCAGATAAAACGACTCTATGAAGATTGTTTACGACAAGGGGTTCTAATATCAAGAGTGTACCCCGTGAAAGTCTAACGAGATCAGCCAAGCAATGCCATGCATTCATGCATTCCCTTCTTTTAGCACAGAGGCAAGAGATCTTTGTCTTTTCATTTCTGGTTTCGGGTGTTGTCTACCAAGAGGCAATGGCAGGTGCACAAGCGCCATTGCCAATTGTGACCCTAGGGAGTGTTTGCCTCCCCCCTCCAAGCCAGTGGCGGATCCATAAATCTGTTTTGGGTGAGGCGGACTTCAGGTTTGAGCGAAAATTTTCGGACTTTTTGAAACTTCAATGCAAAAGTACCCATTTTCAAAATTTTGGGCCTTTGTCCGGATGAATCATCATCAATTGGAACAAAGGATCACCATGCCGCTTCGTCCTTAGGGGCCTGTTCTTACACTCTCCGCCCACGAATCTGCGCATGGGTTTACCCCATGTGTTAAACTCGTGGATGAAGTGAAATCGTGCTGCTTTGTCCACGAATTCAAATGCACCCTTAAGTGCCATCCCCACCCTCCTCCACTTGGGTCACCACCAGTCTCAGCATCATCATCACCTAAGCTTCTCCAGTTTTGGTTCCACCAAAACCTCAAACTGGAACTAACCGGTTCCTCCAATCTGGTTATTGTTCCAAATTCAAACTGGGTCTAGTTTCCATTTGGTTCCAGTTTTACTCGAAAAATAAGGAAAGTGAAAAAATATGCCAGTTGTCAGTTTCGAACCGCTGGTTTCAGTTTTAGTTCTTGTTTGGTTCTCAATAAGTAGAACACAAACCAAACCGTGGAATCCTGGTTCCAGGTTTGGAACAGTGTCATAGGCAGTTTGGATCTGGTTCAACCCATTGGGCCGGGTCAGAACCTCCCTCTCTCACGCACACGCACACAGAGACACGCAGTTAGTTGATCACATATGTACACTGAATCGGCATGGGCACGTACAGTGCATACTCCTTTAAGTCAATATACCCTTTATGCATGTTTGCTGATTTGCGTCCGACCAAACGAAGTTAGCAAACTTAACAGTGTCTGTTACATTCTCCAATCAACATCAATTACACACGATTCACGAACTCAACCACAAATAACAAATTTGCAGCATTTCCTGTGAATCTTGGAGCGGTGACGAGGGTGAGGAGCGTGAGATGGGTGCTGAAGGGAAGGAGGCATCTTGGAGCATTTCTTGTGGATGAAGAAGTCGCAATCCTCGCAACCATAGATGGGGTCTGAGAATGTAGATATATGAATTAATGTTCCTAAACATCAGTAACAAATGTTCACAATCCCTCGTTGGTTAACCTCTCCACCTTTACGATATACCTTTAAATTGAATTATTGTTAGTAACAAATGTTCACAATCCCTCGTTGGTTCACAATCTGTGGCTGGATTGATGGATCATGTACAGATCCGGCCTTCTGTATGTGGTGCCTCATGGGGTTACGAAAATGATCCGATCAACCGGCCGATTCATGATATGGTTATAAGAAAGGAATATTATCTCATACATGCCAACAAATGATATGTTGGCAGGCCCCTTGACTAAAGTCATAATAAAGGAGATTTTCTCAAAACATGTTGCGAATATGGGTTTGAGATATATGTTTGACAGTTGTGTAGGTAAATAACCACACAATTAGTAGTGATTGCAATAGCAATCATGAAATGATATTACTAAGAAACCCCCTCAAAAGTAAGAGGAAAACAAGTATGTCAATTCACTTGACTCGAATGGCTAAGTGGAAGATGTAAGGAAATGGTCATTCTTGGCAACCCAATATATAAACAGCTGGACTGGCCATCCAATAGTTATTTGTGGATGGAATGCGGAAAGAATGGTCGTAACAATTAGAAAAGCTAAAACCACCAGACAATTTCTAAATAAAATGGTAACAGTCCAGATAAAGGAGCTCCATGATAAAAAAGCTCATTGGAAAAATTTGAGAAGGAATGGAGCACGGGCTACTCTATAAATAGAGAGCATTGCAAGAACAAGAACTGAAGTACACAGAAATTCTCAGGCAAACCCCACTGAGAGGAAACCTCAAACAAAATCACGTACCTTTTGTTGTGTTCTTCCGCTGCAGCATACCTGAGCAACAAGATCAAGGAACCGGAGGTCGATAGAAACAGGAAACCGGTAAGGAGTCGACCGAAAAATCCAACACAATGCACTACTGCTTCAATTGGTATACATGGGTAATAAATGTGGTTAAGGCAGACGCTATTGTGAAGATGGGAATAATGCAAGAGAAGGAACTCAAATCTGGTGCCATGCCTATAGCTTCAATGAACCTTCATGCATAAACTTTTGGCACATAGAGTGAGTACTTTTATCTAGAGGAAAGTTGCATAAAGAGCACCTACGTTTCACATTTGAGAAGACAAATATTTCTTGATTCTGCATTTTAAAAGAAGGCACCTGCAGAGGGGTTCTTTCAGTGTCGATGTGGAGGGGGCGATGCAAGCTTCTTGTCAGTGTTGATGTAACATAATTGTTCTATCATATTGAATGTTGGTGATACACTCTTGTGTTCTTTCATTATTAGCTTGCAATTAATAGCACCCAGAGCGTTAGCTCAACTGTCGCGGCCCATTGAAGCCTTCAGTCTGGATAGAGATTCTCCCCATTTCGTCCATTTAATGATATTTATTGGAAAGTCTTTTTTGGATTATTATTATTCAGTGTAAATATTTATTTAACAGGATCTCATTGTGAGATATTTAATGATAAACGAGGAAAGAATTTTCAATTTTAGGTCATATACTTGAGGGACCCAAGAAATTCAGAATTGGAATCAGAAAATCCTCTTTTTCTTTAATTGATTGATTGGTCATATTGTAATAGTTCGAAGGATTAATTTACGAACAATCGGATGCTGAAAAACTATAAGAGATTGGCCTTCGTTATAACTATCAAGAAGATGTACCAACAGTTCCTTGATGTTGATCAACTGATTTATACTTCCACAATCGATAAGAATCAATGAACCTGTCGTTCCTCTTGCTGGTATAAAGAGACCACGAAATATCCTTTGTTCCAAGAAAATTTTAAATGAAACTGGAAGAGGCCTGCAACTGAACTTGGAACCTGCCAAGCTGAAATTGGACCTGTGCTTGGAAAGGCTAGTTCAGCTCTGGTTGTAGGTTTCGGTGGAACCAAAATCACCAGGTTCTGGTTGGACTTTACAGTCCCGGTCTACCCAAAACCTGCTAGGTCAAGGAGTGAATGAAAGGTGACAAAGGGTTCCTTTCTATAAAGTTTTCGTTGCCAGACCGCTAGATTCGGGTTGGGATTCTGCGGTTCCGGTCTACCTGAAACCTGTTAAATCTAGGAGTTGATGGTGACAAAGGATTCTCTCCTAAAGTTGGAGCTGGGTTTCATGGCCAGACCATTTGAGTTCTTGACATGCCTTCCTTCATGGGTTAATTGCTTTCTGTCTCTTATTACTGACCGCTGAGGTCTCAAGTGGGGTTCTTGCTTGCAATTGAAGTTTGGATATCATTATGTTGCTTTGCAAGAGGGAGAATCAAATGAAGTTGGGGAAGCATACCTGCAAATTAGACATTATGACATTGACATAAGTACCATGTTCAGCTCTGCGTCTTCCTTGTGTCGTATACTTTAATGGATGCCCTCCGTCTTTCGTTAGGTCAGTTGAACCAGAACCTGAAGGAGAACTGGGGAGCCTCTTGGTTTTGTTCTGGTCTCACCTATCAGGAAGCTGAACCGAAACAGGAACTGGTGGTCCAGAACCAATAGTTCCAAATCCGTTCTTTGGCTTTGGTTTTGAAATCCCACCTTTATTTCTTAAATTGTTAAATTGAAACCGGAACTGGACTTAGACCTCAGAAGAGGGTTCGTTCGGTTTTGTTCCATTCATGTTTACCCAGAACTGACCAAGTCTACCTTCATCATCGAACGAAAATGCAGAACAGCCACACTTGCAAAGTATCAGCAATAATGTTTTTATTTAGAATGTGACATTGACATTTGTCATACTGAATACGACAATGCAGCATCGCATTTGAATGGTCAGAGATTGTGCATTGAATACTTGTAACGAAGAAACCACCCATGACCACAGAATTAAATTGTCTCCACAAACTATTAAACTCGTCTCTCTCATAATGTTTAATTTCAGCAAAGTAAATTATAGATAATTAAAAGGGATTTAACCAGCTCTAAGTCCATATCTATTTAGAGTTAAGAAAAGATGAAATACTTTGATATATGTTATTCGTGGATAATGTTACTGTTTGTGGATAGAGCTAAAGAAAAAGTTATTAAAAAACTACAAATATAGAGAGAAAACATTAGAAAATAAATGCAGCGAACAAAAACATAATATATGTGGCCAGTAATGACGACTGTGCATTAGTTGACATCGATAATGGATGACGACTGTGTTAGGTGGCATCGATAATGACCAGTAAGAACTTCAGTGTGTGATCATAAGATCTTTCTCTCTTGGCATGGGATAAGGTTAAGGATTCAGAAGATGATCCCTCTCTCTCACACACACAGAGTTACGCTAAAGTTGCAGAGTCTTAATTCTGCCAGCTTATACTTTATAAAAGAACTTCTGCTATTTTTTGATTCTGGTGAGGGGAGGAGGGCATCATCCTCAATCGATCATGTTATCGGTATTGTTGAAATTGTCTACATGTTCGTTCCTGCGGATCAAATGAAGGCGTCTCTTGTTAGCAAAAATTAGCTACTTCGTTTTACTTGACCAGATCTTGTTTGAAATGATAACCCTCCGGATTGGTTCCGGGACCTGCTGTAATTGTATGTATTGGATGAATATTACATCACGGAAACATAAGAAATCGTCTCACAAACAGACTACGAGTTATAACAAAGAAGAAAGTTTCTAGATAATTTATTTATATATTGTATAGCAACTTTTTAACATGACGAAACTAACAGAAAACCATCAATACAGACACACAGGACAACAGGACAACCATCTTTTCTGTGATCGAGTGCCAACAGGAATGGAAGATAAACTAATCAATTGAAATAGCAGGATGACTAGATGGCATCCAACAGGTTGCTTAATTTCTTTATATGATCTCGTTCATGTCTCGTGATAGGCTTCTGACAGCTAGCGTAAAATTTTGTCGGATTTTTATACTATGGATCATTTGGTTACTTGAGAGGACATATAAATTAAAATTGACACAAATTCCATCCCCCAAAAGGAAAGTTTTAAATACCTAGGGTCAATGATGGAGATGTTACGCATAGAATTAATACTGATTGGTTAAAATGGAGAGGAGCATCAATTATTCTTTGTGATAAGAAGATACTATTAAAGTTAAAAGGTAAATATTATAGAGCAACAATTAGACCTTTAATGTTTTATGGTTATGAGTGTTGGACAGTTAATCATCAACATGTACAAAAGATGTATGTGACAGAAATGAAGATGTTGAGATGGATGAGTGGTCATACAAGAAAAAACTGTATACATAATGAGGTTATTAGAAACAAATTATGAGTGACACCAATAGAGGATAAAATGAGAGAATATCATTTAAGATGGTTTAGACATATAGAAAGAAGATTAGAATAAGAATCTTTAAGAAGGTATGAAAAACTAAATTTGGAAAGTATTAAAAGAGGTAAAGGACGACCACAAAAGTGTTAGAAAAGAAACAATAACGAATGATCTAGCTTATTGTGAGTTAACTGCTAACATGACACATGATAGAGCTCTTTGGAAACAAAGAATCCATGTAGCTGACCCCGTCTCCTATGGGAAAAAGCTTAGTTGTTGTTTATCTCATTCATGTCTTGTGAGGAAGGTGCTTTCTGGTTTGCTTTGATCAGAGGGGTAGGGATTGGTGCAGATGCAATTGAGGAATTTACATGAACCACCAATGAAGTATTCTGTGTGGCAGATGGTGGCGCAATTGCTGCTGCTGAAGCACAATCCGTGGAACTTGATGCTTTTGGCAGAGCATAGCCTGTTAAGTTGTAGACATTCTCGGCAATCCAGCATAGGTAACAGTTGGACTGGCCATCCAGTCCATTACCTGAATCACGGATTTAAGATACGGTGACCATAACAACTGGACCGTTACCAGGAATTTTGGTAAGAGTCCGGATAAGAGAAGCCCAGCAGGATAACCGAGAAAGGGGGAGCACGCATTGCTCTGTAAATACAGATCAGCGCAAACGAAAAAAATAGTGAATAGTAAAAAATCTTTTCTCGAAAAACTACACTACGTGAAAACCTCAAAAACCAGAAAATCACATACCTTTGTTCCGCTGTAGGCGTACCTGGAAGGCTTGACGTAGGACAGACGCAACGTCAGATTCTGGCAACAAACAACCATCATAACAACAGGACCTCATTGTTGACCTTGCAAAAAAAAATGTACGCATATCGTTCTAAAACAAAAAGAGGAGAGAAGGGGAAGAAGAAGAAAAAAAGAAGAAGGCTAAAGCCAAAACCAAGACGCGGTCAACTGAAGGCCAAAGCGAGAACAAAGAGGTGGTCGGTCGAAGGCCAAAGCCAGAACCAAGACGAGATCGGTCGAAGGCCAAAGCCAGAACCAAGTTACGGTCGGCCAAAGGCCAAAAGGCCGGAACCAAGCTGTAGAGGCTGTTGATTGCTAGAGAAGGCTGCCATAGAGGGCCAAGGAGTGGAGCGGGGCTCCGCCTGCCTCACCCTCTCTCCCTCTCTCACACTCTCTCTCCTCATTTTTACGTTTCAAAAAACGCGAGGCGGTTTCAGAAAATCGCAGGCTGAAACCAATGGTTTCACATAAACCATCTCAGGCAGCGGATTGAAAAGTCCATTCTATTCGGTTGTTTTTTGAATATTATGAAAATTGCCCCTGATTAAAAAGATTGTTTTCCCCTTATTGAGCAAAAAGTCTTTTTTACCTTTCGACAATTTGTGAAAATTACAAAATACCGAAATACTACTTTATGTTACTGCCCTTCTTGGTTTGTGTTAATTTCTTTTCTGCCACTGTGTTAAAAGACAGGTCTGTCATTGTACTTTTGAGAAAATTACACATTCGGGCTGAGGGTTAAAATTACAGTTTTAACCCGCATCAGTTACGAATTTTATAGAAATACTAAAGAGTAATTTTATGAGTCTATCCTTAGGCTTTTCAAACAATTTCAAAAGTGGACAGATACTTAAAATTATAATTTTACCCTTAGTATTATTTGAAAAATGCTAAAGGCAGAAATTTTTGGGAAAATTACAGGTTTGTCGCAAGTTGCTTATAAAATGTCTTTAGTTTATTTTTATGATATTATTCATCATTCTAACATGGTCCCTGCTATGTGTGCTTGTTGCTTTATGTTTATTCCTTTTTTAGACCGTCTAATTGTTATAATTGCCAAACACATAAAAATGAGTTCCAAATTATGTGTGTCTGAATTGGCAAAAAATGAGAAACTAAACGGTCTGAACTTCCAAACATGGAAGAGGAGAATCCCACTTACTTTAACAGTTCAGGGTGTTGAGTACGTACTAAAAGAAACCATGCATCCGCCACCACCAGACGCAACTAGGCAACAAATAGAAATGTATAAAACATTTCTAAAGGATGACACAATAGCAAGGAAATGAGTTCCAAATTATGTGTGTCTGAATTGGCAAAAACTGAGAAACTAAATGGTCTGAACTTCCAAACATGGAAGAGGAGAATCCCACTTGCTCTAACACTTAAGGGTGTTGAGTACGTACTAAAGGAAATCATGCGTCCGCCACCACCAGATGCAATTGGGCAACAAATAGAAATGTATAAAACATTTTTAAAGGATGACATAATAACAAGGACAATTATGTTGACATACATGGAGGATGACTTGATTAGGGTCTTCAAAGAATACGAGACCGCCAAAGAGTTTGACTCAATAACAATTAAGTATGACACAACTGCCAAATTACACGTGGAGTTGGTACTACAAAAGTATAACTCTTTCAAAATGAAAAAAAGAGATAATGTAGTAGAACATGTAAACCACATGTTGGTAATGGCTAGGGACTTAGCCATGGCAAAATTAGTCATCCTAGAACCGATGCAGATATCAACTATCTTAAACAGTCTACCCCCGTCATTGAACATGGTCACCACTACTCTCGGATTAGGGCCTGAAATTAACCTTTCCGAATTGACCCTAAAACTAGTAATAGAGCGAGAATATATAATGAAAAACAAGAAAGAAAAATTGCTAGTGGTACAGGATGAGATAGGGTCTAGCTACAAACCCAACAAGAAGAAAAATAAACCAAACAAGAAGTTTGGCAAGAATAACAAGAAGGACGGTCAAAATTTTAAGAAATCGCGAGAAACCGCTTCTCGGGTCAAGTGCTTCAACTGTAGAAAGATGGAAAGTGAAAAACCAATTAGGGCATTCAATCAAAGTCTTAAGATCAGATAGAGATAATGAATATACCTCGGCAGAATTTCTTGAATTCTGTAAAGACTTTGGTATTGCAAAACAAAATATAATGCCTAAGACACCTCAACAAAATGGTGTAACTGAGAGATACAACAAAACCTTGTTGAATATGATAATGTAAATGTTGATCGATGCCTCTGCCAAGGATATTTTGGGGAGAACCAGTAAGTACATCGGTTTATATACTCAATAGAGTACCATGTAAAGCTGTATTTACTACGTCATATGAGATGTGGTTTGGAAGAAAACCCAACTTAGGTACTCAGGAGGTGGAGATCTGTTGCACATGCAAAGATTCTTGATCAGTCTAGATATAAGTTAGACAGTAGGTCCTTAAGATGTATATTCATTGGATATTCGAAAGGTTTAAAAGGATATCGGTTTTATCATAAGGACTACGGACTACGGACTAATTGAAAGTAGAGATGTTGAATTCTTAGAAGATTCTAAGAATGACATCTTAGAAAACAATGATGAATGTGTTGATGATCTAGTAGACCTAGATCAATCATCTTTTGAGCCAATATGTCAGTACACTTGGCTCGAATGGCCAAGTGGGAGATGTTAAGTTGTTGTCATTCTTGGCAATCTAGCACAGGTAACAGCTGGACTGGCCATCTAGTCCGTTACCCAGTCTAGCCGTTACCATGAATCATGGATTGAAGATACGATAGTCATAACAGCTGGACCGTTATCAGGAATTTCGATAACAGTCTGGATAAGAACGCTCCGGATGAGGGAAGCCTAACAGGATAACCGGGAAAGGAGGAACACGCGCTACTCTATAAATACAGATTAGCGCAAATAGAAAAAATAGTGAATAATGAAAAATCTTTTCTTGAAAAACTCCATTGCGTGGAAACCTCAAAAACCATAAAATCACGTACCTTTGTTCCGCTGCAGGCGTACCTAGAAGGCTTGACAGAGGACAGACGCAATGTCGGATTCCGACAACAAACAACCGTCATAGCCTTCCTTATGCCTGTTGCGCAAACTCTGTAAATCACAAAACAAGCCTTCCTTCAAACATATATAATAATTTTCTTTAGAGCCGTTTAAGTTTTGTTATGTCCACTCCAAACTTGGTCTTTCTGTTTTTTTTGTGTATACACAGACCCATACTTGAGTTACACGAGAAAAAACACCGTGCGTAAAGGAGAGTGGAAGGGCCGAAGGAAGATTGGCACGGAGAGAAAGAAAAGGAGTGCACGGTTACCCTGAGAGGGATTACTTCGGTTACCCTGGGAGGGATTACTTTGTAATTTGTTTTTCTTATTTTTTCTACGATATTGACATTCACTACAATATTTATAATAAAAAGCTTACACTCCGCGTGCACACACAAACACACGGATATATGAGAGAGAGCTAAGGTGAGTTACAGAACGCAGACAACGAAAAGAGCAGGAACGGAGCATCTATCCGTGGAGCGCGCCATTGCAACCGACGGAAAACCACTTCTTTCTGGCCTCTATATTTATAGAAGAAGGATCCCTCGTTTGGGCACCACAGTGACTTTGTCTTCGAAGGAAAATGGGTGCGTTTGCATCGAGTTGTTAAGGACGTCGCCATGAAAGTCACCAATTAAATCGCCATCAAAGGATTGAAGTCTGGAAGTATGTGCGAGGCGAAGATCAAAATCCGGTAGGTTTGAGCTCACTAAGCATATCTTCATGTTCACAATGGGGAGCTACAGGGTAGATTTGTGAGAACCTTCATCTCAATACATCTTGCTGATCAAAAACAAAATCTCTTCTTACTGTCTTTTTTTTCTAAATTTCCTTTTTATTTTCGCTTTAAGCGAACCAGTGGTTCTGGTTTGGATCAGTTATGAACCGTGATTCATCACTCGTTAATGCGCTAATTCTAAATTTACATTAATCATTCACAAGAGGACTATAAACTTAATAAACTATATGATTAGTGCTCACACATAAAATACTATTATAAAAAAACTACGTTGACAATATACATACATACATACATAAGTGTGCACATGAGTTGACACACACACACACACACACACACACACACACACACACACATATATATATATATATATATATATATATATATATATATATATATATATATATATATATATATAGGTAGGTATCTTAGATACATAAATATTTTTTTAGTACATAATCTTATACCAATATTTTCACCGTTGATGATAGAAATTTGAATCACTTTGTATTCAATACATTCATATACATTATATAAGTAAAAAGGTAATCTAAAAACATTTGTACAAGATTTTTCATCAAAATACATTATGCAACTAAGACTCTCTCTCTTTATATATATATATATATATAAAGTAGGTTAGCTACATACACCTACATGCGTTCTTAATCTACCTCTTATTCTAATGTGTGTCATGTTAGTATTTAACTTCAAACAGTAAGATCTTGTTCTAACTTTCTTTTTACCCTTTTGTCGCATTCTTTCGTCTCCTTCAACATGTCTTCATCTAAAGCCTGTTCAGCAATCATCTTGGGTGTGTCTCTTTCAAAGAAAGACTGGATGTTGGAATCATTCAATCGAATTATTCTTCACCTCTAAGATACACGGAAGGTGCTGTGGTACATTGTACGTGAGAAGGTAATGACTCTTTCTTCACCTTAACCCGAAGAAGTAATGTACGAAATTTCTATTAGAATATTTAGGGAAACCAAGAAAATGCATCATTCTTAAAAGATTCACTGAAAATTTATTAGAATATTTAGTGAAACCAAGAAAAATTCTATTAGAATCTTTCGTTTTAAACTGTCAAAAAAGACCATTTTGCAATTAAAAATGCATTTTAAAATGTGACGATGTATGACCAAATTAATAAGCATGGAGCAGTGCACTGGGTAGAGAGGTAGGCTCGTCTCGCGCTTCGACGGATTTGTATTTAAGTTCAATAGATACCCGACGAATCAAGTCTAGATGTGACATGAACCATAGCCATAGTCAAGTCTAACTCGCCGTTCTAAACCGCGAGTTTCAGATTTTTAAATCACGAACGAAATTGAACCGGGATCGTGTTGGAATTATCGGTTCCATTTTCAGTCCTAACTAAACTACTTAAAACCCAAAAAAATCATTAAAATTTTAAAATTCAAAAGAAAATCTGTCCCGTTTCAAACCGGTTCTGGTTTCAGAAACCAAATCGAATAGTCTCCAGCACAAGGTCTGTCGCAAACCGGTCATATCTAGGAAACTCCCAGTTTAGGTTAGATCTTATACCATGAGCTAGAACCAAACCGGGTTTCATCCCGTTTGAAACCAATGATTCTAGTTTTAAAACAAGGTGAAGAAAGGGAAGCTACTAGGTATTGGGTCCAGTTGGCCTGGTTCCCCCTTCTATCATGATTCTGGATCAAGTTGGCTGGTTTTGAGCCCGATCCAGTTCTGGTTCTCACTGTCGGCAGGTAGTGAACCGGCCATACTTAGCCAATTCACAGTTTTGATCGGAATGGGTACTGAATGCTCCTTGCTGTGGATTCTCAAATGTGTCGTCACTACATTGTGGGTACACTTCGCTGATCGATAGTACGTTTTGCCTGAGCTATTCCCCTGCTTTAAGTAGTTTATCTTTCTCCTTCTTCCATGATTCCCGATCACCATTCCCATCTTGAAAATTCTTTTTGATCAAATATGAGCAGCTCACATTTGGATCATCCAAATTGGAGTTTGGATATAAACCCCTGCTTATGTTTGTTATCCATTATTAGCGAGACGAGTAACAAGATGAGATCAAATCATTAAAGCTTGTGTGAATCAATGGCCAAAAGGGACTTGCATTCAATTATTACAACGCCTCTGGCCATTCATTTCTTTTATTTTTATCCATCGAGTAATGGACACAGGAAAAGGAAAAGCACCATACATAAAAAGCAGTAATGCCAAGATGTAGCATCCTCAGATAACACATATTTCTACCATATCTAAGGCCAGAGCCCGGAAGGGGAGTGACAGAAAGCCGCTAGGTTTAAGCTTCTGGGCATGGCGTTTGACACATGCATCGACGGAGGGCACCATGGCAGTCTCCGGTGGGGAATCCTTCAGAGCTGCAGACAGACGCGCAGTTTCTGTCGCTGAAGCAAAGCCCGTGGAACTTTAGACTTGGCGAAGCACACATCCTTGCTTCAACTTTCTCAACTCCACCTATTGAATAGTTGCCAAAAACTCTCAATATGTGTCACTCAAAGAATGCAAAAGAATTTCTCAGTGTTAGATTCTCTCTACACACACAATACATACGTACATACGAATGTAATGATAGTGTTTGAGTCCATGAAACGGAGAGATGATTTTTCTATGGTTTTCCATCCCACATTGACGAAAACTACTTTAGTTGCAGTAAAAGCCATTTTATCTTTCGTTGATGACAGAATGAGATGGTTAAAGCGTCTTGAATTTGTCAGCATTGTCATTTATCATCAGTTTTATAGGTAAGCCAAAGCTTTTAGTAGTTTTTCAGCAACTGCCGACTTTTCCAGTTCCCCAACTTTAATGTGACAAGAATTAACAGACACAGACACACACAGAGAGCGAGGGGAGAGAGCGAGAGAGAAGTGTTACCAAAGTTGAGCATGATCAAGGAGAGCAGCAGCAGTGCAGGAAGAAGTCTCTTAGAGAATTTCATCTTGATCTGAATGCTATTGGAGGAAGCGTTTCTGCACTCCTTAATTTATAGCCTTCTATGGGCAGAAATGTACTTCAACAATTAATTTAAAAAGGGTCTACTATTTTCAAAAATTACAGGCATCCACTCTTTATATATATATATATATATATATATATATATATATGTGAGAGAGAGAAGGTTGCAGCATGTGGCTAATCCATGAATCATTCACATGGATCTTTTCCTCCATTACATCTTTACGGGTTTTACCTGCTCCCCATGTGAAGCAACATCTTTGTCAGATTGCCCTGGCCTATCCATGCATCTTTATGAAATATAAGACAAAAAAGACACATACACTACTGCGTGAGTAGATGAAGATGGTTGCAAACCCTGTTTTAGGGCATCATCATCACGTAATTAATTCTACACTCCATTTTCTTACTGCCTCACATGTTAACTCTAGTTAAAAATCTATAGTATTAAGAATGATTAATCATATTAAGTAAGAAGATACGTTGGTGATAAAAAGCTTGAAGGGTTACATAATCTCCATTGTTTGTTACTGTCTCACAAGTTACTTCTAGTAAAGAATCTATAGGATGCTTTATTAGTCATATTAAGCGACTGGATACGTTGGTCATCAGAGCTTGAATGGTTGCAGTAACTTCTGACAAAGTGCACCAACAACGTTAACGCCCTTACTGGTGGGGAGTTCGATTCTCGGGGAGTGCATGTCAGTGTTAGGCGTCCGCCTGCCATTGTAAACAAAAAAAGAAAGAAAGGACTTCTGAGAAGTAACTCCGATGCTGCTTATGGAAGCTATATCGGTAGAACCGACAACTCTGGTGTCCATCCATAATTGACCCACCAGCTTAACCTTTTCAAGGAGCCCATTAAGTGGATTAAATTCAGAACGCTGACATATGACCTGGCACACTTATTTTCTCTCTCTCTCTCTCTCTCTCTCTCTATATATATATATATATATATATATATATATATATGAACAAAATGCACTACGATATGGTGCTTTTAACTATGTGTATAGGGAGGATTTGGCCCTTTTATTATTTCCAGATAAAGGAGAAGAGTTGTGGTAGGTACATTGATAATAATTGTAAGTAAACACCATTGGTTTGAAACCAAAACCAAGCTATGTTTTAAATGTATTTTCTAAAACAACTTATCCCAAAAGGATTGTTAGCTCAACGGCATGATGCTCTCCATTGTTGCAATTTGACCCTCAGTGCCATAGGACTTGGTGTCCCAACCCATAAAGTTCCAGGCTTAAAAACCTGGGAGGTCCGTAAAGTTCTATTACACAAATGGGCCTTTAGGGGTTGTTTGATTCGTAGTGTATGTCTCGGTACTAAAACTCTAAGCCTAGACCCACATGGGTTTGTAACTATGTTGTTAGCAATAATGGTTTTGTGTTTGATTAATGAATGGTAATAATGCTTAGGTTTCTTACAAAACGGGATAGCAACACAAGAGAGAAGGTGGCACTTGGGTGTTTTTCACGTAAAATCCTTGGGTCTAGTTCCTGCGGCCCACCTGATGCCAAAGTTTTTGACTTAAATTGGGTATGTAGAATTACACTTCCACGCTAGTGATGGGTTTCACCTTTGATGTACAATGTAGCTTAAAACTAAAATCAAGGTCCAACTCTCCTAGAACCTTGTATCGAAGACACCCTTAATATATCGTTAAGATGCATTCACCTCGACTCAAGTATTGGCATTTATGAACCTTGAATCTAATTTAGCATCTCTGGTACATTCAATTCGAATCCATGTATAGAAAAATGAATTGGATCAAGCTCCAAAAGATTGACAATAATTTGGACCCTAGCAATGTGATATTTGAATTGGAAGATACCTTTATTATGTGGGGGACCCGATTGCAGCTTTGGTTGTTGGGAAATAATGGATCCAAATCCCTGAAAAATGAATGAATTTAATGCAGGACGAACTGTGTGGTGTGGAGTTCTTTGGCCTTTTCTGTTTGGGAAAATTGAGGAGAAGGCATCATGATAAAGCAACGTTCAGGAAACCGAATCCGTCGATGAACCACTGCTGCGGTAACAATTAAATACATATATTTTTATAATTTTATTGCATGTCATGTATTATTTATTAAAAAATATAAAATAAAGAACCCCATGGAGTAGTATTAAGTAATACTCCTTCAATAGATTTTATTCAATTAACCAACTCCAAATAAATCAGAGACTTTGAAAACCCATGTAAGAAAATAAGAGGAAATTATTAAATTTATTATATTTAGAAAAAAAAAATACCAAACAGTTCCTGATTCTGGTTGATTGATTCAACTGGCCGGATTTTTCCAGTCCGATATATGCACCGAATCGAATCACGGACTAGTTTCCAGTTCAATTGGTAGGTCCATTTTCATAAATTATCCCGGGGTTATCACGTCTCCTTGATTTTCGGCATCAACACTATCTAATAAAGAATAAGGTCGGGTCGGCAACTTTGGCATTGTCTATATATGCTTCAATCACCAATGTTTTTTCTTTTGTGTGTCAAAAGAGGGTGGATGATGACCCGGGTATCGAACTCATGACCTTCGACTTGTGAATCGATAACTAAAACTAAGCCTTTATCCTACACTAAGTGCGCTTGGCTACTTTGGATTCTTAGTCCTTATTGTATTTATAGTATTAGAATTTTCCATTAACAATCTAATTTCTTTCACATTCTCATGGGAGATCCTGTGGCTTCCTTTCCAAATGTTCAACCGCGTTAAATTTAAAGAGAATTTTTTGAGTCAAAGTTTGTCCATGAAGGCATTTTTAGAACATGTTAATGGTAAAATATCATCCAACGATTTTTCGAAAGTAGAAGCATTTTTAAAGGTAAATGCATGCATTCATGAAAACTAGTAAGCTTAATGAGTGGCGGACTTTAAAATTTAAAAATTCTTTTAAAAATTTTAATATAAAAATTTTCAAAATTTCAAATGGAACAGTCACCCCACCCCGCCACAATGTGGATCAGCCATTGACACTAATTCCTACATAACAACCCTTTTTATGATCCCTCTCTCAAAGTAGAGGTAAGAAATAAATACAAAAAGTAAACTTTCCTAGCAACGCTAGACCTCCAACAATGCAAAGAGTCCTTTTTTTCGTGTTCCACAGTGAGTTACTTCCGTGTCAACCCGAATTCACACATCAACAATTTCAAGGTGAACGAATTTGATGATCAACACAAACGAAAAGAAAATTTTCTGAACCTTACAAATTTCATGATTTGGAGTTTGTGAGGTTAAATGCTGCGTACAGCAGCGATGAGCGATCAGTATGAAAAATGTGCATATTTGTTTGATCTAAGACCACTGTCTTTTTAAGTTGTAGGATGCATAAAAAATGTGCATAATAAGACTTTGATCTATTGGGGATTAAATAAATAGTGTACAGGAACAAATTTCTTTTTTCCTATTAATCCAGTTTGAGCTGAGTGGCCCATTGTGGGAATAAAGCTATCCCAGCATTGGTTTGCTCCACTCACGAGATTCGAACTCAAGGCCTGGCTTAAAGGGAACAAGTGCCCAACCGCTTCAACCAAGAAAGCGTTGGTAGACTGAAGGCCCGGGCACCAAATGTTTCATGAGAGTACGAGGCCGCTGTTTGACTGAAAGAATGAGTTGGGATTGACAACTATCATTACCTTTATGAGTAAACGTAGAATGCATTGGCAGGCAACATCCAACTTCTCTCTTTCTATATATTATGCCCACGACACCTGTTACACTCATGGCTTTTGAATGGTATGATTATAATAAAATATTATTTATATTTTTTTAAAGTCTCATTGAAATTTCATTTATATCGTGATGAATGTGTTTAAGTGAGCAGATGTTATTGTGGATAGGACCCAATTTTTCTTATATAGTGATTAGATATTGCTTACAGTCTACTCATGCAAATTCATTGCTTTTGAGTGACATAATGTAATAAAATATTTTTTTACTTTATAAAAAAAATTTAAATTTTTTGAACTTATATTCATCCAACCAAAAAGAAATGAATGAATATGAGTGTAGGTATTAATTTAAGTAGGATCCAATTTCTTATATATATATATATATATATATATATATATATAGGGCGATTGATTCGTGGCCATATCGACACCGGCTCACTTAGTTCAGTTTTTTGGGTGACATGAGTGTAACAAAAATATCTTTCATATTTTTTAAAGTTTCTTAAAATTTTTAAAATTATATTTATGTCACCCAAAAGGAATGGATGAATGTGAGTGAACACGTATTATTTGTATCAATATGGCAAGGGTCCAGTTTATATATATATATATAAAGAGAGAAGGTGGGAATCACTATGGGAGGTGGTGATATCTGACCCATTTGTCAGCTTACTGAATATAATTCTTCAAAAGGTTAAGCTTGTGGGTCAATTATCGGTGGACGCCAGATTTACATATCCAACCTCAAGTTGGAACAGCCCATGGCTTACGGACAACTTTATTTTGAAAATCTTCTTAGACTCCTGACGTTAGGCAGATCAGACCACATAAGCACCCTGGTATCGAACTCCAGACCTCTCTCAGATTTGAAGGAATTCTGAATCCCAAAGCAAACGACGAATGAAAATTGATGTTTAATAATATAAAGAAGCCAAGCGAAGGAGAAGAGGAAAGTATAAAGGGGAGCCGCAACGGTTTGGCAAAAGAGCCCGATTTCGCATGAAGTGAGAAGCGAAGCATATTAGAGAGCTGAGGAATTTTATTTAGTGCACCAAGTTCTCCCTCTCTAGCTAGTTTTAACTAGAAGAGAAAGAAAGGTACATATACAACTTGTAAAGAGAGAAGGTAAGAACTAGAAGCAGCCTCTATCAAAACAGAGGCATCCTCCAGGCGTCCCACGGCACTGTCCCGTGAAGAACCCTTCACTCTTGCACGCCATTTCGCACCCTGGCGCATCTCTGCATAAGCCCGTAAAGACTTTGCTCGGTTTCCAGCATTTCTTTGCATCACTTGCTGCGATTTCAATAATACAATCAATCAAGCTAATAACATAAGCTTTCAACTATATATATACATGGAGAGAGAAAGAGAGAAAGTTACCAGAAGCCATAAGAAGAAAGGAGATGAGGAGGAGTGAAGGGATGAGCGTGCGGGTTGCGGAGGACGCCATTGAGAACGGATCAACGACTACCGCAGTATGTTCATTGAGGGTTAAATAGAGAGCGGCAAGTATAGAAGAGCGCGGGCCACCAACTGAAACTTCAGTGGCTACCGACAACGCTCTTGATCCAAGAAGGTTTGAATAGCGATCTACTTTTTGTGAAAAAGTTTTATGAACGCCGGATTCAAGATTTGCGTCCTGAGAAGCGATGAGCATCGTTTGACCACTTCGTGTGAACTCTCTGCCTTGTGGCAGCAAGATATTTTAGTCCCGTTGCGTTACCTTGCTATCGGGCTCCTCAAACGTCGCCCGTGCGTTGCACTATTGCAGGGGCCTGGCGGACCCTCACTAATCATCAATTGAATATTCTTTCGATTTCAAACTTAGAAGTTCAAATAACAAATGTATTTAAAGCTAATCCCAACGTGGTTGAATGAGAGGAGTCAGGTCAGGGACTAACATCGTTGATTTCTACCATGTTTTGGCCCTGAACAAGATATTGGTTGTAGAACCGGGTAGTTGACCTCAACAAACAAATCGTAGAGTAAATATTGTGGATACGCCTAAAAGACCGCACCATCTGCTCACCCACCTCATGTGTGAGCACCTCCTATCCACCGTGGTGTTTCTCTTTTTTTAAATTAGGGTGAAGTTGGAGTTTGGCTGTGAAATGGTCCATGAGATGCCCAAAAGAGATTAAGGTTAGGAACTCACAACTAGTGTGGGGGTAATGGCAGTTTGGGTTCACCCAAGTGGATCGATAGCATACGTGGTTCGGATAACCAGGCTTGTGCTGCCAACCACTGGGGTTCGATTAGGGGTGTGCGTCGGTCAGGCTCGATTCAATAACCAAACCAAAAACTGAATTGCTTCTGAATTTGAAAACTAAACCCGACCAAAATTGTCTAGGTACCCGGTTTAGTTCAATTTACCCTCTATGACTGAATTTTATATTTTTAAATATATACACTATTACAAATATTTATATAGGTACATGTATATATGTCTATTATATAAAAATGTATTTGTAGGTATATCTATACATGATGTATACATATACATATATATATATAATATATGTGTGTATGTATGTGTGTATATATAAATGTATTTGTAGGTATATCTATACATGATGTATATGTATGTGTGTGTATATATGTGTATACATATTATACACAAACATGCATATGTACATATATTAACATATATATATGCACACACACACACACATATATGTATATACATATATATATATATATACATATATACATATATATATACATATACACATATATATATATATATATATACATATATACATATATATATACATATATACATATATATATATACATATATACATATATATATGTATATATGTATATATATATGTATATATGTATATATATATATATACATATATACATATATATGTATATATATATATATATATATACATATATATATATATATATATACATATATATATATATATATTCTGTTTTCAAACCTTGAAAACCAAACAGAACTGACAAACCAAAATTTTTTAAAAGTTGAAACTACAACCAAACCAAATTAATTAAATTTTTTGGGTGAGTTATTCGGTTATATCCGCTCACCCCCATGTTAGATCCCCTAAAATATGGTTTCTCTGAGTTTTAAATTAAGAAAACATATGGCAAGCAAATTCTTAGTCAGCCATGGTCTCAGCAAGGAGTACAACATCACTCCCTCTGGTTAATGACTGAACCCAATATGGCCCTTCATAAATTGCAATTATGAAACTTCCTATCTAAATGGTTGGAGAGGGTAAATACAATTTGGGGCAGTTAGACACAGGATCTTGATCACATCATCCCATTTGCAAGTGCACGAGCCTTTTATAGTCATGGGTTGTTCATTTCTCGACTCGTTTTCTTTAGGATCGCGGGGAGTTAAATGGCTAAGACGAACAGCCTCTGTTAGAAAGTATTTGCTAATGGGTTTACCATCCTTCTATTATAAGAGCTAAGGGCGAGATTAAGAGACAATTCTTCTTAAATACTAGCAAATGCTTCATTTATTTAAAGTTTTCTTATGATTTTTGTTTTTGTTACAGTAGGAGGTAGAAGCCTAAAACACACACACACACACAGACGCATGCATCCCGAAGAATCGAGCTAGCCCGCCACCTATGAGTGGGAGTAAGAGAGCACTGCTGGAGAGCTAATTCTGTGGGTGCAAACACTTCCTATGTGTAAAAGAAGCAAAACCCTTCATTTACCTTTAATGTACAAATATAAGCACCTTTATGTAGACATGGCTGGTTTGGAACTGACATGAAGGTTTTCAACAAGAACCGAATCGGGTCAGAAACCAGCTGAAACCAATCAAATCAGAATCGGACCCAAGGACCATCTGGTTTGGTTCCAGTTCCACCTTCCATGAAATTGAAATTGGAACCATGGTTTTAAATTGTTGGTTCGGTACTTTTTTTTATTTTCTAAGAGTTTATAATTTTTTAACGTTTTTTTTGTTCCGAACAGTTAGGACTCAAACTGGATATGGAACTGGCCTAGCCCTGTTTTGTTCTGGTTCCTGATTCAAGGAAAACCGGAACCGGCCATCTCTACGTTGATGCATTAAGAATTACAAGAGTGCCACTTATAACAAGCCTTCACAAGCCAAATCGAGCTAAACAATCTCAGTGCCTAAGCCCAGCTTGCCTTCACCACATTCAGTTCATGAGGCATATTCGATGAACTCATACAAACGGTTTGCTAGCCTAACCACACACGTCCTTGCCATTTCCCAGGCTTTGTTAAAGCGAACTATTCTTTCGCCTTTTACTAAAGAATACCGTGTGCCAGTTGGTTTTTTTTGGATGTTTTTCCTCAATGCTTTTGAGTGTGGAAGTCCTTTCCGTGCATCAACACTATTCATGAACCAGCAAAAACGAACAAGATATGAAAATTTATACACGAATGCAAAATCAGGAAAAGGAAGAATTTAAATGATTTCGAAAGTCTTCTTGCCTTGGTTCGCTCGAACTTCTCGTTTAGATCGTTCAACAAGTTCTGCAATGCAAAAACCTTCCTTTGAAGCTTCCTTGTTGATTCCTCCACGGCAAAAAAGCTTGGATCGCAATGCGTCCATGGATACTGGGAATGTGAGTGTACTGTCTATGAATTGCTGGATGTAATTCTCCAAAAGAGATGAGTTTCTAATCGTCTCTTTCATAGGCAGAAATCTACTCAAATACCACCATAATACCTCTACTGCTCTCGAAATGAATCTCCAAGAAACTGAATGGTGAAAATTTGGTCGCCAAAATCTTTCACGGAAAGGAAATATGCCAGCGATTCGCTCTGATGGATTTTAGCTGGGGCTCAAAATACGCACCTGATCCATACTCACCTTGCTCGAAAGACAAGCCTGCCAAAGACGCACACAACGACAAGTTACTAGGCTTTTTCTTAAACAAAAGGTCAAATCTCATAGGATTACATAGGCCAAGTATGACATTAATTTAATCAAATATAGGAAAAGCTTAATATGTTTGCTATGTTGTATACTTATCATATTTATATTTTTGAAAGTCTCACACATCCATGGACGGTGGAGTTAAAAACTCAAAAAGCCAAAGTAAAAACGTACTTTGTATAGTTGCACTTATCTGTGTATTTTCTCTTTTGAACTAAAAGGATTCTTTTCTTAAAAATTTGATGGATAAAAATGTATAAAGTGACAAACATATCAGATCCCGTTGTAGAAAAGCATTGAGGCTAGCCGCAATACAATGAGGTGAAGGAATTAGCATTTGTTGAGCCTTCTAGCTAAGGCTCACCATGAGGAATCCATGTAAACCACAATAAAATGAGAGGTGAATATAATAAGGGTGTTCTTGTAACTTGTTAAACACTCTTATATCATTCTAAATGATACTTGTATTACAAACCCTCTGCCTAATGTGTTGTTGGAATCGATTCGAATTGGGGTCGTTAAACCTCAGGCTTAGGGAGGGCTGTACGTCAGCATGCAAAGAAAGGAAAAGGAATGTGAGTGGACCGCACCTTAGTGGACTCCGCTGGAGTTACGGAAAAGGTTTTCTCTGATTCGATTCAGGCACGACCCGCTCTCCAAGTCGAGCCAGAGCCTGTGTGTCCCATTCATGGATCTAGTTTTGCTCCTTTTGCACCGACTCATTTGGTGGTGGTGGGCACCCATCACTTGGCATTTATTTCAAGGGATTCAGGAAATGATTGTACAATTCATTGCCATTCCCAATACCATCCTCACCATCTTGGGATCCAGTCCCTAGAATTGGATCTTGTTTCTTAAATTGGATCAAACCCTGACAAACAGGGACCAAACTCATTATTATGTTGGCATCAAGTTAAATCTAATTCATGAACAAACTTGATACATGAAAACTATTTTCATAGTAAAAGTTAAACCATTGCCCCAAAGCTTAGAGAGAAAGTATTTATATCATAATATCAATTTTCAACAAATGAAAGCGACCCTAGTTGAAATTAATGCATAGTTTGATTCACGAATATTGTGTACCAAAAGTTCTATATTTTCCGGGGAAGATAATGAAACTATCTTAACATCCATTAAATGATTTAGCCCTTACGTCGCCTTGGCGTTGCTCGAGAAGTCGTTACTCTACGTGCTAACAAGTCTCGAGCAGAGCTTTGGAACCCTAATTGGCACATAATTAGATGCTCTCTTGGTGTGACCTAAATTTGGGAAGAGCAGTGTAGGTAAAAATGTTGGTGCTAAGAAGCCCTTGCAATATAATTAAGATGCTCTTTTGGTGTGATCTCCAACTGTGAGATGAGTGGTATTGGTTGGTGTCTTAGATCTGGATCCAGGTTTTAGATCCGGTTTTGAGGGTAGTTTCGTCCAAGAAAATATGGGGTTATTTTCGTCAAGAGGTAATTTCGGTTCAAAGAGTGGTCAAAGGGATTCGACTGGCTCAGTCTGCAGTGTACAGCAGAGGTGTTGCTGTGGCAGCACTGCAGCAAAGACCCCTATCTCTCTCTCTCTCTCTCTCTCTCTATATATATATATATATATATATATATCAAACGCAACCCCTACCGGCCAATCGGAAAAGCCATCCCAGAAGAAAAAAAGTGAGAGCGCTTCGTCTAGTAAAGTTGGTAGCTGCTAGAGATAGCACATCCTAATTGTAGCAGCTATTCTAGGCATATCTTACATTTCTTTAGTATTATCATGGCTGACTTTTCTCATATTTGATTATTAGTATGCTTGTGCCTTCATTTGCATGATAATTAACTTCTACTTGTTTGAAAACTCTACACAATCTCCTTCCAACTTATAAACTGGCATGGAATGTGAGCGCTTTGATATGCCCTAACTTTTGAATTTTTGTTGGATATAATGCTTTCTAATGGAGTTCGCATATACTAGCTAGATCTAGTAGTTACTAGTTTCTCCCTAACCTAAATATCAAGTAAACAGTGTGCTAGCTATAAAATTATGATGAAAGTAACGGTATGTCGTCGTTTTTAAAGGGAAACTTTTAACAGCCTCTAAATCGGCCCTTGGAGACTAATCCCAAATAAATTAAGGTTTAAGCTCAGCACTTTTAAATATGGTACCAACTCAACCTCGCATTGAACAAGTTTGGCTTCATCTGGTCAGGAGACTCTATCAGTGGTGGATCTACATTGAGCCGAGGTGGTCCATCCAAAATTTTGAAAATCAACTTAAAGTCTATAAGTCATGATGGTAAAATTCGTGAGCTATAATACATAATTTGTCTCGAAAAGATTAAGGAGCTATATGTCCCGCCCCAAAAGAGTTTCTAGATTCACCGTTGTGATATGGCTTTTTTGTCCATCGATTTTTTTTTGTTGCACAATGAAGAATAGCTTAAGGGCTTGACTCACAAATTGAAGGTCATGAGATTGATACCCAAGTTGTGCACCTGAATTAAGCATCCTAATTGTAAACCAAAAAAAAATTACAAATAGCACTCTGGTCTGAAGGAGGTGGTGGTTTTGGTGTATATGGCCGAAGACAAGGCGAAAAGGAGTCTTTGCTTTGCCACCTCCCAACCATGTGGACGATAAGAAATTCTTTCTTACCACCTCTCGATCATACGCACCAACTATGGCTTTAAGGTCATTTTGGGAACCCATTTCTACAGCTGGTTTCTTGGTCCAAGGAATCCAATCAACGTCTGCCGGAAGAAGCATGAAACATTCATCTAAATGGTTCGTAATCATATATAAAATCAAAGGATTAATGTTTTTCTCCTAGCCATCACCGTTTTTACGTAGAGAAAAGAGAATAAAATCAGGTAGGCATTTTCTCTTCTATCTATCTATCTATCTATATCTATAGAGAGAGAAAGAGACAAGTCAGTATTTACTTCTTTGGTTTACCATGTTCGCGGTCACTTCCCAATACTTTCACCTTTCGAACCAACCTTCACTGATCTCAGTCGCTTCTACTTCGGTGCCTCTAACACCAATCATAATGGTGGCCGTCGCTACGACCACCTTCAAAAATAATAATATAATATATAAAGTAGGAGTCTGAAGAGAAGAGGTCACTCCGCAGTTGCATTCTAAAACGGGTGAGAAGAATATGGGGATGTGGTTGAGGGTGCGTTTCTATGACAGTACTTTGAGTGACGAAAATGACAAAAGTCTGTCGTTGAACACACACAATATATATATATATATATATATATATATATATATATATATATATATATATAGATAGATAGATAGATAGAGAGAGAGAGAGAGAGAGAGAGAGAGAGAGAGAGAGAGAGAGAGAGAGAGAGAACGCTAATAGCACATAGCTTAAAGGAAGACACAAAAGTTAATCATTTCCAAGCTATCAAGGAGAACAGTACAAATACAGACGAAAGCCGCGCAAAGAAAGAGATCATGATTCAATACATGACTCCACAATGATCGCAATCAATGATACCAATGGCTGTAAATAAACAACAATAAAGGACGATACTGGTTTAGCTTTCTCAATTCAACCTCCGTTGTTTTACTTATTTCTTTCAGCTAATATCGAGTGAATTGCACTAGAGAGATTATTAACGGCTGAAATAAGCCCGGCGAATCCCTGTCGATTCATCTCCGTTCTGTTCTCTTCCATCTGCAGCTTTCTTTCCTCCATATCAAGAAACGCTTTCTGCCTCTTGTCCTTCTTCTCCTCGCAAGCAAGCAGGGTTCGAGACAATATTGTTGCGCTTTGAAGGATGCTCGAGCCCAGGCTTCTCACCTTCCTCCTCTTCAAATCAGAGCTGCCTTCCGCCTCCGAAGAATCCGTCATCTCTTCAGCTGCAATTTTTATTGACAAATTTTTTTAAACATGGAAACAAGACGTCCGGTTGCAGTTCTATCGATATCATAATAATGCTCTGTAAAGACACCAATATTATATTGTGATCATATGTTCATGATCCCCACAGATGTGAGGACATAAAAAAATGAATATAATGCAGTTCGAGGAAGAGAATATTTTGATCATGTATAGAGAAAGATCGTATTTATCATAAACAGGAAACTGGTATACGTCCAAGTTCCCAATTAAAACGGTTCGCGACACTTATGCTGATCACGATACAACACGAGCAGGACAGATAGATTCCCGCTAAACGAGAGATCTTGACAACATCAAGTGGGAAGGAGGTGAGCTCCAGAATTCCATGAAAAGATAATCGATATAAAATTAAGCATTTTTTATTGGGATATTTGCTGGTAATTGACATTAAAATAACCAACTATATATATATATATATATATATATATATGTGTGTGTGTGTGTGTGTCGCCGGAACTTATTATTATTGGTATTTGACTGGTTACTTCGGTTATGGTTTTGATTGTGGTAAAGAACCATCATTTTGTTGTATTCAATTACCAGGGAACTCTCTCTCTTTCTCTCTCTCTACTTGTGTGTGTGCGTGTGTGCCGGAAACTCATTCTTATTGGTAGTTGACAGATTATAATGACAACTCGGCATTCATTTTATAATTGCTTTTGGTGTTGGTTGTTAATTCCATCAACTGGTTTTGTTCAAACGTCAAGAGACATATGATGACAGAATCAGCCAGAAACTTAAACGTGTTATCGTTCTGTTTTTTTGGTCTACAGCGTGTTACATGATAAGTGCACCATGTTTAAAATATATACTCAAGCGTAGATAATGTAATTCAGGCGTTGATTTGTCCATCAAAACAACAACAAAAATGAGCTGGTTTCTGTTGGACTGCGGTAAATCACGTCAAACGAAAGGCAAACCTATTTAGAATGGAAACTGATCCTAATGAAGACAAGATATAGAGGGAATGACGTAGACAAAAAAGCCGACAAGCTTGCCTGAATTCATACAAAAGTTCGCCATGGTGGTTTTTGCAAACTTTGTCTTAAGAGTCCAAGACTCCATGATCAAGGAAAAACGGGATTGGTAAATTAAAGTTTGGAGTTTGGAATCTTTTATAGAGCGCTGGGCTAGGCAAAAGCATGCCATCCAAGTATCGTTGGAATTCGCTCACCAGCTAGGATCTGTTTGTCGTTTAGGCAAACACTCAGGGTCGTTCATGGCATCTCAGTAATTCGCCATGGCTGCTGCAAATTTTCGTACACAGTCAGCCATTAAGAGGAGAAAGTATAGGTGCCCATCTCTCAGAGCCAAATGACTCCATTAATGAACCTCAGCCTTCACTATAGCAACAGACTCACTAAAAACTCAGCCTTCACACATTAAGTGAGGTTTGGCTATATCGATTAAGGTTGAATATTCATATTGTATCATAATAGCAAGTTCATGTTGAGTTCAATTCTTAAAGGTAAGCCTTCATCGTCTTATTCTCGCACAATTATCTATCGATTCAAACAGAGCGATTCTCTCGTTCTATCAATCATAAGAATGATTTCAAAGCCATTATTTCCTTTTCCAAAACAATCACCACAGATTCTCATGATAACTACATGTATGTCCTCCGCACAGAATAGCTATCCTGGCTAAGGGTCGACTTACCAGTTGAACGTCATGAGTTCGATACTCAGGGCGTGGAAAAGGCTGTGGAGTCCTCGTTGAACTATAGTGTGATTTTTTTTTGAGGCAAAGGAAAACATAAGATTAAAGTTAGAAAAGGGATTAATCCATTATAGTTTTGATTTCCGATCAGTTAAATCCAACTAACCGGCAAGATGAAGATGCATCACCATCTTCACTCGGCATGGGTGGCATATTTTTATATGATGAAGACAAAAATCGTCAATACCTGAAACGGGATTCATGGACACGTTTGTCATTACTAAATCATGTTATGATAAGCATGTCATTTTCCAGCGCCTGCAAATCAAAGGAACCAGCCAGAGAGAGAGAGAAACCTGCAGAGACGTGTGGTTGAGGAGGCGGTGGCGGGGGAGGAGAAGCAGGTGGCAGTGATAATGGCTGAGTTGGCAGAGGAAGAGCACTATCACCACCTCCCCAACTGCTGAGTGGTGGAGGGTCGGGCGGTGGCGCCACCAGTCGGGTAGTGGACTTCTTATTGACGACGTCATGGAGGGCTTTGTAGACGTCGGAGGAGAGGTTTGAAGGTAGGTTGAGTTCTTTGCGCTCGTGCTTCTCCATCCGCCAGTAAGACGGCCGGCCAGCTATTGGATTTCGTTCTATATGCTCCCTCACCTTCTTGTAGTCGCGGAGGAGATTATCCCACTTGTCGTTGCATTGGTTCTGGCTCCGCATGCAGCCGTGGGCCCAGCAATAGTTCTCCACCCACTTCCACCGGAGCTCCGCCGTCTTTCCCCGCTCCCTCTCCCCATCTTTGGCTCGCCGCTCATCGTCCATCTTCTTCGCCGTTATGAGCATCATCGTCTCGTGAATCGTCCAGTTCCCCTTCCGATACTCCCGAACTCCCGCCGAAGATGACGACGGGGTCGAGGCAACCATCGTCGTTCCCGCTGACGACGCCTGCTGGGCGTTCTCCACCACAGTTAATGCCGTGCCTGGGATCCGCTCGCTCATCTCTCTCTCTCTCTCTCTCTCTCTGAGGGTTCTGACGGTGTGTTCCGAACGGGGTTATTTAGATTCTTGACTTTTTTTATTTTGTTTTTCTTAATACTTGCAAAGAATTTGTCTTATTTTTGTTCCAATTATTTGTTCTTACTTAAATTTATTGTTTTTTGAGAAATGATCTGTTCGGTAATGTATTTTAAAGCCACCACAATTATGACCTTGGTATGACAATGGGCGGGTACTGTGCAGGGACGGGTATACTGATTACCCATCCCATGCCCGAGCTTCAATTTCATGCTCTGTATCGCTCCTGTTAAAAAAAGACCCTTTCGACATCAAAAACAACACAAACAAGGGCAAGCACGGAAACTGGGCTGAAGAACATAAACAAGATAGATATTAGACAGGATGCCCAATGGCGTAAAGAAAGAGATGCATTAGCTATTGTTGTCCGTCAACTGACGTCTCTTTTCAAGTCCGTCTAGAGTTTACTACGTATCTCTCGATTTTTTCCGCGTCAACAGCTATATGATTTAAGGAAAAGAAGAATGGGCGAAAGATCATGATTGGGAAATGATTGATCGTATTTTTTCATGAGAAAGAAACGAAGCATAATCAATTTGAGCTTGGAATAATAGTTAAAAATCTTAGTAAAACACAATCAATTTGAATTCGGGACAGTACAAGCCGGTCATCCTCCAAATCCAACCCAATAACATTCACAAAACTAGAAGCATTCTATGTTAGATAGAATTAAGATAATTGAAAATTTATTGTAAGCTAAATGAACTTAGCATGAGTTTGAAGCTAGAGCTTTTTATAGTTTTCACTGGAGAATTAGAACGAAATTCTTTCTCATTTAAGTTAAAATTGGCTCCAAAAGACAACTTGTAAGACTAGTGACCTATTGAAAACATTTACTTGTAAAAGGCCATACAAGCGAAGCCCCAAAAAAAAACTACTCAGACCATTTTGCCAAGGTTACTAAGCCACATAGAAACAGGCTCCACATGGACCCGCGAGTGCTGAAGAGCCTGTTTGGCAGCACTAGCATCAAGCCTTACAACACACATGCACATGCGCGCACACACACACACACAGAGAATAGGAAATGTTCAAGTGTGCGTGGCTAGAGTTGGGCTCCCATGGGGTTTCTGTAAAACGAGAAGGGATCCAAAAACAAGTGCGACATTCAACTATAAAAAATGCGACCTGTATTTACAGGAATTATCCTTGAGAGGGTTCTCTCTCTCTCTCTCTCTCTCTCTATATATATATATATATATATATATATATATATATATATATACTTCCTGTCTTTCTTTGTAGTCCCAACAGATACCATTATTTCCACTGTAGTCACTAAACGGATCCATCCTACTAGGGTCATCTCCAAAGCTGGATTTATGATTGCCAATTACTAGAGAGTTCATGATTTCTTGGAAGTGATAATCCTGCCCACTTCTGAAATTGGCCCTCACTTGGTCAAAACTCTGAAGGTTCTTCGCAAGAAACACTGATGCCGTACCAAACGCAAGGAGGAGGCGTCATTACTTTTGCAACTTGTGGTGGAACAATTAAAGCTCAAGCAGCTCTCATGGTTTCCCCTTGCAGTTGCACCTAATTGAGCAGCTTTCTGAAGCAAAGCAGTGGCCGACTCTGAGGAAGGAGTAATTGAATTCGCAGAAAGGAGTTGTGGAGAGAAGGAACACCGGCAGGCATGCGATTGATCCCCCATATTATTGCCACTCAATCGGTCTTAAAACGGCAAAATTTTCTTCCCCCGTCACCCTTACTATTGCAGTTTGAGGAGAGGAAACTAAGATTGAAAGCGTCACTTGGTATCTTTGCAACTGAGCTATTGGTTCTCAAGTAAGGAAGATTAATAAAGGAAAGTGGGAGGATTAATGTGGAGCAATTCATGTGGAAATCTTGATATTTGACGACGGCTGGTTCTGATCCGATACAGATTCAATCTCAGATAGACCGAATCCCATGTTGCTATATAGCTTCCCTTCAATTGTGTTTGCCCACTTGGGAGCCTTGCACAATGTCGAGCCAATGCATTACAGAAAGCTCTATGAGTGATGAAGCTGTTGTGAACTCGGAACTTCAAAAACGACAGAGAAAAGTACTCTCATTTCTCGGAAAACGGTAGACATTCAAGTCATCAAGCAATGCCTTCTGCATGTTGAAACTGTCACTCCCGACAGGAAGGGGAAGAACATGATGCTCGAGTTTTAAAATTTAAAACCGCTGCAGCAAACTAAACAAAGGTAGCATGCTATACCCATAATCCAAAAGTCAATGAAAATCAGAAAAAATAGTATTTCATTGCCTATATCCAGTTCTATGATTCCAAGAATCAGTTCTTAGCTGTAACATCAAAACATCCACATCGAGAATCGGAAAACGCGTTGATGACACATCTTAAGAAGCATGTAGTCATATAGCGGGAAACCAAAAAAAGTGCAAATCTAACCTAACAATCGTATTTGAATGGTCTCCCATTTATAGTTGGTCCGAACGGCCTGAGTGCTCACATATTCTGGAAAAACCTTTGTTGGAGAGAGAGAGAGATCATCATGACTAGAGCTTCATGCAATCTCTTTTTCTCAGCCATGCATTTCTCAATTTCCCAGTCTCACCATGATGGTACTGAAAAGACCAAATCTGCTCGCATAAGGTCCATGGATATTTCTCCCTTTTCTAAAAGATTTTTGTCCGCCGCTATATGCAGCTATAAGGTCCAAGAGTCCCTACTGATGGGTTTACTCTGCATGGTGGCCACTATAGCAGCACCTTAAATTTTTCTCTTTTTTCTCATTTCCCATATGAAATCCATGAGGAATTAAGATAAGATAGCAGCCGGAAAAGATAACTAAATATTCAAAGTGAAGAGAAACAAAGAACTCGTATGGAGAATTTAATTACTACCATGAATTCTCTCGGATCGTGTTTCTCCAAGCTGCCATCTCATTCATCCAAGAGTAATGGTTTTAGTTTGATTTGACGGGTAGCGATGGTTGAAACTCTGCGTCTACAAGTGGCGAAAATTGGACTGACCTCTCTATTTTCTATAACTATGTCCCAATCTTGATCACTGTAATAAAGTAGGCTAACTAATTTGTCATTAAACCCTAGATTGCTACGAGAAATATGCACGGATTCTAGTTGAACTTAGTAGTTTCGAATTAATATTGAAAAAGATACCAATGCTTGAATAAAGTGGACTCTTTCTTGTTGGGAGGTGAAAGACAGGCATGATCTCGGCCTAGAGTCCAGTTGCAATTTGACTTGCAATAATTGCGATATATGCTCTTATAAGAACCCTCGTGACGGCTGCTTCTCCTGTCACTCCAATGTGCTACGGTCACAGAAAAGGAGTGTTACAGGAGCTGATTTTTGAGTTGTAGCGGTAGCGGCCAGCCCGCCACCATCTATAATGGCGATAACGACAACCAGAGTGGATGGTGGCGCACGAATGCACTGTATGTACACAGATGCACACATATTTATATATAGAGAGGTAGAGAAAAATTAGTTCATGCTCATATCAATACATACTTGAAGTTGTTAAAGATTTCAACCATTTTATATGTTAAGGTTAAAGATGAATGGTTGAGATTTTTAAGTTAAAAAACAACTTATACCTAATATATTTATTGCATCCACAAAAAATAGTAACGTATTTTTAAAGTTAAAAAGCAACTTATACCGAGTATATTTATTGCATATACGAAAGTAGTAATTTATTTTTTTACTTTTGATATTTGAATTTAAATGTCAATCTTGCCGATCCATGTTTAAGTATGGATTGATGTGTGCATGAATTATGCTCTCTCTTTATATATATATATTTTCACTATTTGATTTTCAATCTCAATTGTGAATGATCAATCTCGCCGATCCATGTTTAAGTATAGATTGATGTGTGCATGAATTATGCTCTCTCTTTATATATATATTTTCACTATTTGATTTTCAATCTCAATTGTGAATGATCTTTTATCAAATAATTGAGATTGTTTTAGATGAAATTTACATATGAATGGTTTGAATACTCCAACTTTCATTCATATATATATAAGAACATAATCTATGCGCACATCAATTCATACTCAAATCTGTTAAAAAATGGATCTACCATAAAATCAATGTAATTAATGGTAAAAATTTGAATTTAGTGTTAAGTATGAAAAGTACAAAATACTTTTTGCTTATATATATATATATATATATATATATATATATATATATATATCGGACTCTTTATATTTCAACTTTTTTAGGGGCAGGAACTTTACAACACTAACTTACAGGTATATATTTTTAAATATTGTATCCTTGTGTTATACGTGGTTAATTGGGAATTTCATAGTGCCAAATACTACCAAAATAGTAGTCGTCGCTTGGATTGATGTTAAATTTATCTTTAGAATGGAATTCATTTTAAACGTTGAAAAGCGGAGATTTCGCGATGCTGTCGGCAGGAAAAATGTGGGGGCATAGAAATAACAAAGAAAGTGATGCATCTTACGGGATTCGACTGTTTTGCTTTGAATCTCTATGTGTGTGAGATATGCTTGTGTATGCATGTACGTATGAGAATATGCATGGCATGTGCATTATATATTTGATTTGTTGATTTTTTTTCCTTTTTTGTTGAGGCAAAAAAAATCCTACTAGTACTAAATGATGATGTATTTAGATATGATCGGTTCCTAACCAGTCTGACAGTTTCAATCAGAATCGAATTGGGTAGGAACTAGTTGAACCCGGTTCCGGTTTCACCTAAACTGGAATTAGAATTGTCGGGTTCGGCATTCTTTTAAAATTATCCTTATGTTTTTAAATTTTGTTTAATAAAAGTATTGGTTTCAGACTCAAACCGAAACTGTCTCAGTACTGATGATTCCAGAACTGGAACCAGTCTGGACTGAGTCAGTTTGGTTATGGTTCTAAGTTCCGGACTAACTGGAACCGACAATTTAGAACCATCAGTACCAGTTTACCCGGAACCAGACTAGAAATTATTAGGGCAGATTTCGTATTTCAGGTTATGTTTTTGTTGTGTCACTTCGTTTTTGACATGTCAAGAACATTTCAACGAGAACACAAGATAAATCTCTCCCATATCACTTTTGGTAGTGGACATACATGTGAACTTCTTGGATCGTATTCATGACGAGTTTCTGCATTAAGGTGCAACAAGCTAGTGCCAAATTTGCGTATTTCGTGTTTGTGTCAAAACGGGTAATCTTCAACATAATCCCATTCCTTTCATATAATTTGAAACTGACCCACGCACGTTTTCGGGTTATGTTCGTGTCAGATTTCAAATGTTATTGCGAAACAGTGATATTCCGATTGTTGCTTTCGTTGATATATTTCAGTTATTCTTATAAATACTTCGACTGTCGTGACAATCAGAATATAATCCTATTTCAATTATTTTCTAATTATTCTGACCATTGTAACAATCAAAAATATTTATTCCTATTGTTTTAGACAGTCAAAAGATGTGTGTAATAGAAATGAAGATGTTGAGATGGATGAGTAGTCATACAAGAAAAGATCATACACATAATGAGGTTATTAGAAACAAATTAAGAGTGACACTAATACAGGATAAAATGAGAGAATATCGTTTAACATGGTTTGAACATATAGAAAGAAGATAAAAGAAGAACTTTTAAGAAGGTATGAAAAACTAAATTTGAAAAGTATTAAAAGAGGTAGAGGACGACCACAAAAGTGTTGGAAAGAAACAATAAAGAATGATCGAGTTAACTGCTAACATAACACATGATAGGGCTATGTGGAAACAAAAAATCTATGTAACCGACTCCGTCTAGTATGGGAAAAGGCTTAGTTGTTGTTGTTGTTTTAGACTTGTTAAAAATACAATAATAGGAATTGTTGGTAATTGTGGGGTGGGTTATTCACCTAGGGTAAGTATATGCAGCTACAAGGAAGAGTGTGCGTGCGTGCATATGTGTGTGGTGTGGTGTGTGAAAAGAGAGTAAGGCATTGGCAGCAGGAGACTGGAACCCGTGACGGGTGGACCCGGCGAGGTTTGGAACGCGCTTGAATTGGACCAAGCACGTCAGCTTCGCCTGCAGGGAAAGGAGAAACGCGTCTCACCCGTCGTTGTCGGCCTCGCCCTTCTGGCTTTGGCTGGTTCAATCATTTATAGGGTTATTTCCATTATTTCAACCAATAATAATTTACTTGTTAAAAAAAGGAAAATGCCTTTATTATAAAAGGGCATACGGCAATTAAAACGAGAAAGGCCAAAATTTTACACATTTACTCTCAAGTAGACCACGTGAATCCATAGAATCAAGAGAACACAATTTGCAAAAGAGCGATAGCTTAGTGGGATGATTCACAAGTTGAACGTCATAAGTTTCATAATGGGAGGGTGCACGTGGGTTCAGTCTCTCCATTTTATAAAAAAAAAATGTAGCACGAGTTTTGTTATTATTATTATTATCATAAACTCCACTCATGTAAGGGATCACCATTGCATTGCCGGTCCCAAGCCCAGATAAAGGAGGAGGGTTGTGTTAGAGTTTTGTCAGCCAGCGTAAAACTTTGTCGGATTTTTATATCATGGATTATACAAATTATGAGCATTGTCTTGGGGTGCCTCCGCTTAGCGACGCGCTGCAAAGCCCGAATGCAGTAATAAGTAAGCAAGGGCCACTACATTTTCACCCAAATGTAGTGAATCAATTGCATAGAGGATTCCCACATCATGGACGGGTGTGGGTAAAGAAGTTAGCCCCGCTACATTGCCGCTCGAATGTAGTGAATAATTTTTAAAGAGGGTCTCTGCATTTTAAATATGGATGGATGCGGGGCATAAGGAAGCTAGTCCTAGATAATAAGATTCGTCTTCGTTCTTAGAATATCGGAACATTATTCGGTAAGCTAATGGAGGTGGTAGATACGATGATTCGGAGAAAGATTTATATTAGAGACAAAATGGGTTGGAAAAAAAGTAAAGGAGATAGATGATACAAGTTTTAAATTATGATACTCAAGTAAAGAAAAAGCTCGAAATGGAGTTGATATTATCATAAATAAAGATTTAAAGGATAATTTAGTACAATACAACGATATGGTGACTGAATCATGACGTTTAAATTAGTGTTAGGAGCAAAGGTTTTGAATATAATTTATGCTTACACACCCCAAGTAGGACTAGAAAATAGTATAAAGACAACTTTTTGGGAAGAGTTAGATAAGGTGATTCAAAAGATTCCACAAAGAGAGATGATTTGTTTAGGAAGAGAATTAAATTGACACGTCGATAAAGAGACATTAGGATATCAAGGTATTCGTGTAAAGTTTGGTTTTGGGGATATAAATGAGGAAGGTAGGGAGATTTTAAATTTTGGTATGGCATTTGATTTCTTTATAGTTAATACAATCTTCAAAAAACGAGATAGAACATTTAATTACGTATAAGAGTGGCTTATCACAAACACAAATTGATTACTTTATTTATAGGAAAAAAGACAGAGCGTGTTGTAAAGATTGAAAGGTAATTCCAGGAGAAATCTTAACCACCCAACATCGACTTTTAGTTATGGATTTACAAATAAAAAATGTACAAAGAAGAAAAGAGTGCATCAAGCTATTCAGACTAAATGGTGGAACCTCAAAAGCGAGAAATAAGATATATTTAAACAGAAAGTCCTTCAAGGAGATGTTTGGAATTATGTTGGTACACCTTGTGATATGTGCAACAATATGGCTATACATATTAGAAAAGTGGAGAAAGATGTGTTAGGTATATCTAAGGGAGGTGTAGTGGCACAAAAAGAAGCTTGGTGGTGGAGTTAAGTAGTGAAAAATAAAATCAAGGCAAAGGGGGCATGTTACAAATTACATTATGTGCTAAAAAAACTAGTGACACTTTAAAGACTTATAAGAAAGGAAAGAAGGAAGCGGAAAATGCCGTGAGTGAAGCAAAAGCTAAAATTTGGGAGAATTTATATAAAAAAGCTCAACTCAAAAGAAGGTGAAAAAGATATTTTTATGATACCTAGGGCTAGAGATAAGAAAACTAAAAATCTTAATTATGTTAAATGCATCAAGGACGAGGATGAAAAAATTCTAGTGACAAATGATGATATAAGAAATAGATAAAAAAACTATTTTTATAAGTTTTTTAACAAAAATAAAGATGTTAGTATTAGCTTAGGAGAGTTAACCAAATCAAAAAAGTATATAAACCATAATTTCTACCATCGTATTCAAAAGAATGAAGTCAAATAGGCTCTTAAACATACGAAGGGTAGTAAATCGATAGGACCATACAATATTCCCATAGAAGTTTGGAAAATACTAGGAGAAATAGGATCACTTGGCTCACAGGACTATTTAATGAAATATGGAGAAACCAAAAGATGCCCGAGGAATGGAGAGCGAGTACACTTATACCCATATATAAAAACAAGGGAGACATTCAGAATTTTGCGAATTATCGATGTATCAAGTTAATGAGCCATACTATGAAATTGTGGGAAAGAATTATCGAACGTAGGTTAAGACAAGTATCAAGTACAACAGAGAATCGATTTGGATTCATGTCAGGCAGATCTACTGTTGAAGCGGTTCACCTTTTGAGACGTCTTATGGAACATTTTAGAGAAAAAAAAGACCTTTACATGATATTTATTAATTTAGAAAAAACTTATGATAGGGTACCGATGGAGGTTCTTTGGAGAACTTTGGAAAAAAGAGGTATCCCATTGACATACATTAACCTCATAAGAGACATATATGATGGTGCAAAAACATGTGTGAGGATTCATGAAGGAATGACAGACTTCTTTGAAGTTAATATTGGGTTACATCAAGGATCAACTTTAAGTCCATACTTATTTATAATTGTGATTGATGAGTTAACAAAACATATTCAAAATGAAGTACCTTGGTGTATGTTATTTGCAGATGACATTGTGTTAGTAGAGGAGTCTAAGGAAAAATTTAATAGAAAATTGAAACCATGGAGAGAAACATTAGAAAGAAAAGGCCTCCGACATAGTAGAACAAAGATAGAATATATGGAATGTAAGTTTAATAATTTGGTTATTTCAGAGGACATAGAAATTAAAATTGACACACATTGCATCTCCCAAAAGGAAAGTTTTAAATACCTAGGGTCAATTTTTTAGAGTGATAGAAGAATTGATGAAGATGTTATGCATAGAATTAATGCTGGTTGGTTAAAATGGAGAGGAGCATCAGGTATTGTTTGTGATAAGAAGATACCATTAAAGTTAAAAAGTAAATATTATAGAGCCACAATTAGGCCTGCCATGTTTTATGGTTCCGAGTATTGGGCAGTTAATCATCAACATGTACAAACGATGTCTGTGACAAAAATGAAGATGTTGAGATGGATGAGTGGTCATACAAGAAAAGACCGTATACATAATGAGGTTATTAGAAACAAATTAGGAGTGACACAAATAGAGGATAAAATGAGAGAATATCGTTTAAGATGGTGTGAATATATAGAAAGAATATCAAAAGAAGAACTTGTAAGAAAGTATGAAAAACTAAAATTGAAAAGTATTAAAAAAGGTAGGGGACGACTACAAAAGTGTTGGAAAGAAACAATAAAGAATGATCTAGCTTATTGTGAGTTAACTGCTAACATGGCACACGATACGGATATGTGGAAACAAAGAATCCATGTAGTTGACCCCGTCTAGTATGAGAAAAAGCTTAGTTGTTGTTGTTGTTGTATTATTATTATCAGAATTGAAATAATAAATAGTAAATGCATATTGTCTTATGAAGAGAAGCAATTAGCTGGAATTATAAAATTAGTGATACAGTGATTAATGTGCATAGTTAAAAGTGTAGATTTTATAATCCGGTAGAAGTTCATTTCTCGTCTTGAGATTAAGTTAAAATCTTGTTTCTTTTTTCATAATTTTCTTACAAATTGAAATATCTGCTAATTTAAATTATATTAACAGGCATCGGTCGATCAGAATTTGACATCTTAACGAGTCGGCTGTTGTTTAGTTCATTATGAACAAGCTCATCGAGAGATAAACCAAGACAGGCTAGGTTCATTTACCAGCCCTAGCAAAGAACATCAGAGGTCCAGTAAACCCGATGGAAGAACATATTATTGCACATGGAAACTTATTGATAAGAACCACAAAACGATCTACAAGAGTTTTAAAATGCAGTGCTTTGTGAAGAAGATAACAAATTGTTATTCTTTTGTATAATTACAGTTATTTTGGAAATACAATTATCTTTTACCCGTATCTAAATGATAAACTTGTTATTTATGATATGTTTGTGCTCAAATTCATTTATGGTTAAATCGACTCAAACATCTTCACCTTTCAATAAGAGTATGAGCCGTGGAGATTTGAATTTAAAATATAAAATATAAATGTGAAGCACGAAAAGTATATTGATACATTTCGCTTTTTAAGTTTAAACCATTCATCACTTGTTTGTGTCCATTATAATTATACTTATCATATAATGATGGTGGGATCATTGCTTAATATATAATACTTGATTTTATGAATTTTGTTACAAGAGGACAATATTGTCATTTTTTGAAAATGTTGTTTCGCATGTGGGGCATAGATTCAGGCAGTTCTACAGTGACCACGCATGTGACCATCCAACATAACACACCCATAGATTTTTTGCATGCATCGAATAACTCGGTACTTCTGTGTTGGGACCTTTTTTTTTAAGTTAGAGGAAGCTGAAGCCTTAGCACATGCACCCTCTGGGAGTCGAACTCTCACCCAACTGCAATGGCGCTATAGCGCCCTGCCATTCATATTCCCTTTGTGTATAAAGTGCAGCCGGTTTATCATCGCACTCCGATCAGGCTTCGGCTGCGAGGATTAGGTGCATGACACCCTCCTCTCTCTCTCTCTCTCTCTCTCTCTCTATATATATATATATATATAGAGCGTGTGTGCGTGTTTCCGTTCTTATCTCGTACACATCCTGTTAACTGCCCTGTAAAAAGAAAACCCGAAACCATATACACACTGTTAAGTTCTGGGTCAGGCCGAGTCCAAAACTCGCCCCATTGCCATCCCTACTCGTTTCCAGCTTGCTCCTGTTTGATTTTCTACTTTAATTGAGCTGAAAGTGAATAGGTCATTTGTGGGTTCATCTCAAGTTGGGTCGTGAAACTTGCCAGAAAAGGAGAAGCTGTTTGTTTTCATGTGTCTTGTTAATCAATATCATCGCGTCAGCTGAACCGTGATTCTTTGAGTAAGTTATTTATGATTCTTTTCTTTGCTCAAAATATCAAAATATTTTTTTTCAGAAAAATGAAATTTTCATGTCCAGCTTCCCAACGTTATGCAGAGCGCGCGAAACGAACTTCTCAAGATACAAGACTCGATGACTCTGACGAGAACGGTTAAGTTTGGTGAGAACAATTCTCTTCCTTCTCTCTCTTTCGCTCTCTCTCTCTTTATATATATATATATATATGCCTTTCATTTTATATATTTATTTATTATTAAAAATCTCATAAAACTTTTGTGAATGATTGAGTTTAAAAGTTAAAAATACAAGTATACATATGCTTTTCGATTTTTATCTTTTAAATTATCGAAGATTAAAATTTTCAAAAATATAACAAGTGGGAGCGGAGTGAGTCTATGGACCAGATAACTGTAGAGGAGGCTGCGTGATGGGAGCCTGAAGGCGACATCTCTTAATTAATATTTAGTTTGTAACTCTATCGAGTTTCCATAATTGAAATCTGGAAGCTGTAAAAATTGGAGCACACCAGGTTTGGTGAGCGAGCCAGCCGACAAGTAACTCTCGCAAAGAGAACGAGGTAGGAGGGATATTTGGAGATAATCGGCAGATAGATTTCCTTTCTTCTTCATGCATGCATGAGAACAATCCTACATATACGTCTTCCTTTATGAGTTTCTAGCCAGTGTCCCAATAATGTTTAGGTGAAATACTGAGAGAAAAAGAGATGCACACCAATCACTGCCCAGAATTTCTTTTGGACTTCTCTCCCCCAGATAAAAGGTAGCTGGAGACTCCTTTTCGCCGATTGATCATGGTCGCGCGTTGTTGATATTTGGTTTAAGAATTCTAAGTTTAGATTCTGAGCTGCTAGAAAAGGAGGAGGTGGAGATATTAATGAAGATGTCAACGGGTCCTTCAAAGATATCATTTAGAATCTCAGAGGAGGAAGAGAATTATATAGTATCTTCAGAGAGCCAACTCAATCAACTACCGACATCAACTGCAAGTACTGCTACAACGAGCAAGCCTCAGAAAAAGAGGAGAAATCTTCCTTGCACACCAGGCAAGTATCTATACATATCGTCAATCTCACACCACATCAATATGTTTATGTTAGAATTGAATTGATATTATTCTCTCTCTCTCTCTCTCTCTCGCCCGCCAAGCTTGAAACTATTTGTTACCAGACGCAACCAACTTGTTGGTGTTGCAGATCCAGATGCAGAAGTGATTGCACTCTCGCCAAAGTCACTGATGGCAACCAATCACGTTTCATCTGTGAAATCTGCAACAAGGGTTTTCAGAGAGAGCAGAACTTGCAGCTGCATCGGCGAGGGGCACAATCTGCCGTGGAAGCTGCCGGCCAGAGGGCTGAACCAAGACGTGAAGAAGAAGGTGTACTTCATATTGCCCGGAGAAGAGCTGCGTGCACCATGACCCTTGCAGAGCCCACCAGAGACCTTACTGGGATAAAGAAAACACTACAGCAGAAAGCATGGTGAGAAGAAGTGGAAGTGTAACAAGTGCTCCAAAAATACGCAGTTCAGTCTGATTGGAAAGCCCATTCGAAGATATGCGGTACAAGAGAGTATAGATGTGATTGTGGAACCCTATTTTCAAGGTAACTGAAATAACACAACAAGCATGATACTCAACAGATAGATTGATGAAGTACTGCATTGCATGTAAAGATTTAATCCACTGTCACTTGGATTTGCAAGATAAAGTTTTCTCTTTTAATCTTCTTCTGATTTACTTCTTCTGATTTGTAGGCAGACCTACAGATCTTTATTCTGAAAGAAATTGTCATGAGGACAAAACTTATTTATTTCTCTCTGTCCTTGGAGATAACACCGTTCAGTCTTTTCTTGTTCACGTGTTGCCTACTTACCTGAGCATTAGTGTTTGCTTCGTCCTGGCTTCAACAGGCTGGGGTGTTGCAGGTACCAGTCTGATGAAACCTTTTAGAGTTTGAACTCTAATATTACAGTCTTTTGTTCATTCAGTTCGTGCGGGTTTTACTAATTGCTTGAGATTTCTCAGAATTTTGATAATGGTACTTGGCCTATTGCAAAATAATATGATTGAAAATCTTTAAAATGATTTCTTCATTTAGGGAGGCAAATTAAAGTTTCACCTAGTTGATGCTCAGCAAATTAACATAGTGTTCTCTTGCCGAGTGCTCATCTCAGGGCAAATTGACGTCTTATAAACAAGGAGTTAAAGACGGAATAGGAGAGGATTTTCGTTGTTATGTTACTGTTGACGCCGAACAACAATTACAACGTTTAGTGATGGCAGGCTTCAAGCTAGAGTGGAGCTTCATGAAAATGGCTTTGACTGATTTTATTAGCCTGTCTTTGTGACACGAGATTAGTTTGATACGTCTCATTTTGTTTATATATGTTGCAGGCGTGACACCTTCATTACCCATAGGGCATTCTGTGATGCTTTAGCTCAAGATGGTGCAAAGCAGCTTCCTACTGGATACCAGAATCAATCTTCTGATTTGCTTAAGTATGGAGGCGTAACACAGTTCTATCATCTGTTTCCGCCACCAAATTCTTCCCTCAGATCATTGCCATCTTTATTTCCTCCAGGACTCGGCGGAAATTTCCATGGAGGATCCCAAGAGATTAGCGGATACCCTGGCTTGACACAGATTTCTAGCCCATCTAGCAAGAACTGTAACAATAACAACCCTGCAGCAAATTTTTTTAACTTGGGTTTTTTCTCAAACGGCACTGACCTTAGCCACAAAATCGATGGAATTGATAACACCAATCTTAATCCTTTCCACGTATACCAATTGAACAGCAATATTTTGAATGATCACATTAATGAGAGCGTCTCTTCTATCTATAGTTCGAATGTACAGAATGAGTCAGTCCTTCCTCAGATGTCTGCTATTGCCTTGCTTCACAAAGCTGCACAAATGGGTGCTACCGCAACGGCGGATAACAATGAAACTATCTTAGGAGGATCCGGCAATTCCCCCACAAACGCCATCGGCAACTCTTGGCAAGATCAGCGCTCTTCCTTGTCTTCAACTTTACCTGCTAGCAACTCCAGCTTCCACACGACCTATCTGGATAAAATGAAAGCTAACTTAAATCAGGAAAATCATCTTCAGGACATCATGAATTCTCTTGATCAGAGTGATGGTTGTGCAATTTTCACAGGGTGTAGATCAGCTGCCAATGGTAACTTATGTTTTCCTCTCGGTGGTAGTCTCCATGCTCGAAGCCATGAAAACGGCAGTGATCTTGGTGATTTCAGCAGTATCGACAGCACGAATTTGCCGAACCAGATGGTCGCAGCAAGGGATTTGCTGTTGGTGGAGGAGAATGTTCAGCATTGGTGTTCTACTATGACTTTGGGCGGATCAGACAGGCTGACCAGGGACTTCTTGGGAGTTGGAGGGATTGTGGGAGGCGGTTTCACTGAAAGGGGTCGCCACAACGAGCAGAACTTGAAGTTTCAGTCCATGGATTTGGAAATGAAGTACAACGAAGGGTTCCTGCAATGAGAAAATGAATTACAGGACCAGTGTAAAGCGAAACATTAGGTATGCCAATCATGCTTGAAGCTGTTCATGATTTTGGTAGTTTCTGTTTTGGGCGCAGACAGCCAATGATCTGCTCGATGTATTCTGGTAATTGCTTCACGTTGTTTATTTAGTATCCATATATAGTTGGTGTTTGACCCATATGTACGTATGATACGTATGGCAATGTCAAACATGCGATATTTCAAGAAACCAGATTTGTGTTAATGTTGTTCTTCAGTGAAGTAAAAAGAAGAATAAACTCTTGGTTTTATGGCAATGTCAAACATGCGATATTTCATGAAACCAGATTTGTGTTTCTTCAGTGAAGTAAAAAGAAGAATAAATTATTGGTTTTATGGCAATGTCAAACATGCGATATTTCATGAAACCAGATTTGTGTTCATGTTGTTCTTCAGTGAAGTAAAAAGAAGAATAAACTCTTGGTTTTAACTAAATCTCAAGCTTGCATGCAGGAAGGAAAACAGTAAGTTTGTATGTGAAGCAATGGAGGGAGTATTATGTCATCTTGTACGTATATAAAGGTTTGTAGTATTAATTTGTGGATATACTTATATAATTTGTCTCTTGTTGTATAATACATGCGAAATCATGAAAACACTTGGTCCTTTTTGCTATTACATATTCATCTAGACTGTTACTATTTGCACCGAGCAAGCTAAATCTCGCATATGAATGCATGTGTTTTTGGGGGGCATAATTTTTCGTTTGTCATTTGATTCAGTAGTCGAATACTTAAATGTATCTCGAATTCTCTCACTATGTTTATTTTCACGCTGATGAATAAAAAAGGTAGCACGAGATAAATCTGCTCCTTAATCAGTTTCATGCTGCTTCTTGTTTTTCCCATGATTTCCCTATTGGTCCCTCTTTCTACATATTTTCTGTGGAGAGAGAGAGAGAGATTTCTCTTTTCTATACATTCAAAGTTTCAAGGTCACAGCAGAAACAAGTCCTTACGTGCTCTACCCCCTATCAAGTACATCATAATAAATAATTATGAATGTATCATACGTTTGAATATATATAGTTTATATACTTATAATCTTGACAAGTTTATAGATATGAGTCTATAACCTTATATACATATAAAACATAGATCGTATATCTAAATAATGTGATGACATAATAGATTGTATTTAGCAAAACAATTAAATAAGCAGAACTATAATTGAGAATTGAACCAAACAGGAAGCGATGGTTTGGTTCGGTTCTCTAAAAATTGAGAACCTAGACTAATGGTTTTGTTCGAGGTTAAGGTTAGAATCAAACTATGAACACCACTACTCCAAGCCATCAACCCATACATTTCAAACTTAGAGAGAGAGAGAGAGAGAGAGAGAGAGAGAGAGAGAGAGAGAGAGAGAGAGAGAGAGAGATTTGCACATCGAAGCGACGAAGCCCATTTAAGTACCAAGTGGGGTGGGTTACTTAAATTGCCAGGGGCCGTGTCCCCGTTTAAATAAGAACGAGTACAATTATTTTTACCTTAGATATACGTATAAGGTATGTAGATGTACGTATTACATTCGAAGGAATGACTATCAAGATGGATAATTGCTATACAGCGATACCATGATCTATCATGAAGCACTACTACATGAAAAATGGCCTCGTTATATTGTCTTTTCTATACGTACATCTACACGTATATCATACTAGTATAAAGGAACGTATATATCTACGATTCTACTTGCTGACGATTTATGATGCAACATGGCAGGGGTATCCTGGCCTTGCTCACGGGCGGGGACACAGACTGGCTTCTCCGTGAGTCCTAATACGGATCCGGATTTGATCGATCCTGTCCAACGACTATGATTCGATTTGGCAAAGATCCAACGACTATGATTAGGTTTGGCAAAGATCCAACGACTATGGATGACTGGGAAAAAAACTCGAGCTCAGCTAGATGAAAAAACTCGAACTGAATACTTGGTTTCCGGGGATGTTCATCAGAGAGGATCCTGGCTTTGTGCGGGGATCCACGATTCGAAGAGTGAAAATGGAGATGGGGATGGAAAAGTAAGAAAATCTCGACGGAGATGGAGATAACAGTCAGGTTCATGTCCCACGAACCCGATCTCGACCCTTTTAATCATTGATTCTAGAAAGTTAACCTTATCTAAAAATAAAATAAATTATAAAAATAAATAATACTTCTTTTTTAAATTCATGAACTTATCATCATTCTCTGCATTTTATTTATAATATTATTCAAATTTACGTATATTTTACATAAATTAAATTTCACTATATATAAGTGAATTCTAACCAATGTTTAAACATTTTTCTTTTCTCTAATGGGTGTTCATCAAAACGTTTTCGGTCCCTATCGCAGAGATGTAAACGAAACAGGGATGACCCCGCCCCATTAAATTCAGGATGGATTCGTGGTCAAATCTCACTTTTCAAATTCAAATCGGACCTGCAGATTCGAGTTGAGGGACTCCGAGGTGGTTTAGAACCCGAATCGGGTACAAACCTACCCGAATCCGCTTAGTCTTGTGCCATATTCTGATAAAACGGGGCCCACCTTAGCCCCGCTTTCGAAATAAGTCGACCGATAACGGAGGCCCAATTTTCCCTCTCTTGGTTCTTCGCCGTCTTCCCATCTTTCCGGCGATCGGCGCGCCGGAGACGGCAGTCTCTCTGCCCTAGCCGGACGGAACACGATGCCACTCCTTCACTTACTTCCTCCGAATTGCTTCTCGTGTCTTTCCGTCCCCTCGGATCTCGGTCATTCTCCCTCCAATATCGCTCCCTTTTGGGTCTCTCCCGAAGGAGTGTTCCTCCGCCGGCGACGATCTCGCAGTGAAGTAGCTTTTCTTCGCCGCATGTTTCTTCAGAGTAGCAGCGGACCGAGGCCAGAATCCAGGAAATGCAGCGTCTTCGCAAGTGAACAACAAGCGGCTGGAGTTGAGGAGTTAGGGAAAGGAGATCGATTCGTCGCGGAAGTGGTGGCGATCGGAAGTAGGAAGGACGCTCTCATTGATTTCTGTTTGGAGTCTCCGGTCTTCGACTCGTCTTCCATGAGATTCTGGTGCGGGCTTAGTATCGTCCTTCTTTTTCGTGGTTTGCAAATGTTACGCATTCAATTCTTGAACGATTATGGATTAATTTTACGCAACATCAGATTTGTAATTCTGTTTTTCTGTCATCTCCTTGACTGGATTTTTAACGGTGATAGTCTCAAAATTGTTTCGATTGTTGGGGACCAGTGCTTTCGGATGTCAGGCATTTGGTTGTTAGGCTGTTCATGACACTTTTCCTTCACCCCATTTTTATCTCACTTTTAGTGATGCTTTACATTCCCTTCTTGTTTTCTTCCCATTAAATCTGTCTACGCAATCGTCGAGTTTCCAGGTCTTCGAGTTTACGGGCAAACCAAATTTTCCCGTTGCACTGAAATTCTGAAACCAAATATTGTGAAATTTGATCTACTGGGGCTTTATACAAAACCATAACTATGTTTTTAGTTCGATTATTATAATTTTAGAGCAATTCTTTGTTGCTAAACATTTATTGTCTTAAAAATATTACTTGGAGAGTGCACGGGGATATTATTTTGGGCAATCTTTGAGATGTTGAGTAGTAAAAAGTATTTGTGTGTTTAACTCGTCTCATGTGAATTAAATGTTGTGCTTCCTTTTTAATTTACTTTCTAGTTTGATCTCTCAAGCTCTCTGAGACATGTAATACTATTTTCAGGACCATCCATACGGAGGGAGAGAAGGTGGAATTGCATCAGAAAAGTAATACTACTAGAAAAGGTCCTTCCTTTCATGCATTTTGCAAAGGGCTATCCTTTTCCATGTTTTGGCAGTATTGCTATTATTAGTTTGTGATGCTTCATGCATTGCTCCTTGCAGCTTGCACTGTAGCTAGTTTCAATTTGATGTAATAAATATTTTATTGGCTTGCTTGTCATGTAATTATTTTATAATGTGCTAGGTTTGTTTTTGTATATTTAATTTTTGACGGGAAAAAGAATGCAATATCCTAAAGCTGTGAACCAATTTCTTGCCAGGACACCCCTGTGGTTCGTGTTTTTTGTAACTCAAATCTTTTAATTTTATTATTTAATTCATGATTTTTGCACATGATAGGGCTATGTGGAAACAAAGAATCCATGTAGCCGACCCCGTCTAGTATGGGAAAAGGCTTAGCTGTTGTTGTTGTTGTATTTAATTCATGATTTTTCCCTTCTGTATTTAGTTTTGAAACTTCTTGGCATCTTTTGAAAATTTTATTTTCTGCAATGAAACTTGATGTAGTTGAATGCAACATTTGTTGACCTCATTCCTGGCACTTGTAGGTTGCCTGCCCTCTTTAGGATTCTCTAGAGTTATGCAATACATGCATGCCTGTCTCACTCCGCAATCCGCATCACTGATATTACCTTCTCTAATTTATGTCATAGGCCTGGTGAAAGCTAATGTTGGAGATGTTCTATCAGCCGCAATTATCTCTGGAGTCCTCATTCTTGTTTGTACATTTCGTTCCTTTTTCTAAGTTAGGATATGAATATTTTTCTTTCATTTTCTGCTATTGGCATGTTTCAATGAATAATAAAAGTTCTACATGTGAACTGGTGAAAGCAAATAGATGTTGTTTAGTTGCTCTCTTTCCTTAAGTGTCTCATATCTTATTCACGTTCACTTGCTAATTCAACTATTTCTCTGTCAAGTTGGAGTTATATGATTGACACAGAATTCTAGATAGCTTATATAAAGTTATAAAATCATCAATAAGCTGAAGCAAATTGAGTTTTGCTTCTTGTTAACTATGTTCTTCCATATATGTAGAAACATAGTTGCGTTAAACGACCTTGTACCACAAATTATGGATGGGGGAGTTGTGTCAACCTGTTGTATGTCTAACTCTCAAATTGTTACCAAATGCATATTGAAATAGTGGTGCCTCTTAATTGCAATAACACTTATTATCAGTGTTATCCGTATCATATCGTATCGTATGATACAATGTGATATGCAACGATATGATACAACATTCTGTATCACAAAGTACTATGTATCGTGCGATATGGCATGTATCACCCATATCGTTAAAAGGTCCTTGGTCGAACAGAAACCCGCATTTTTACGGGTTTGTGTCTTCTGTTCACGACTCCCCAAGGCTCCCTCCGGTGGCTCTTCCCTTGCTTGGTGTTCAAGGCTCCAAAAAAAGTGCTCTAGAGTGTCCGTGCAAGGCTCCCAACCTGGATTGTGATATATATTTTTTTTTAATTTTTTTTTTGTATTTGTTTTTTAGTGTTATTTGTGTTTCCTTTTTTTGAATGATAAAATATGAAGTTATGAAGTGCGTGGATATGATTTTTATTGCATTCGTGAAGTGTGAGACACTCTATTTGATTGTTATGTGAAGATTGGGGATTTATGAAGTGCTTTTATTTTTAGATTTTTGATTGAATTAAAGTGTTCAATTTAAATGACAGAAAGGGGTGTTAGGGACTCTCAATCTTAGTCTAATGATTCGGCATGGTAGTGGTGTACAAAAGATAAAATGTTTGTTTTGTGAGAAGGTGTTGGTGGTGGAATTTCACAATTGAAACATCACCTAGCAGAGACTAGCAAAGAAGTTGCTTCTTGCATGAGTAGAGTTAGAAAATTGCCTAAATGATAATGTCTGCAACGATTGAGAGCATACATGAGAGGAGACAATAGAAGGATAATTTAGAGATGTTTGAGGAAGAGGATGATGATGCTATTGGATTGGGTGATAGTATTTCTTTTGATAGTATAATAGAGGTTGATAGTAGTAGACTAGTAGTTCTCAACCATTAACTAGGAGAAAGAGGGTTGTTGAAGATTTTGTAAGTGAAAGTGATAGAAGAGGAAAGGGTAGAGGAAGAGGTTCTTCTGACATACAATCATTTTCCCCTCCTAGCACTACACATGGTGTTAACTTGGAATTTGTGCTGTTATGACTTCAGAATAATTGCATGAGCTGACAAACCTTGCAGTGGGTAGATGGTTTTATGATGCATGCATTCTATTTAATGCATTAAATAATTTTATTTTTCAAGCAATGACTGATGCAATTGCTAATATGTTAATGTAATAGGGTGGCACGGGCCCTAATGGCCCGTGCACCATTTGGATATGGACCAGGGCCACTAGGGCCCTAGCCATAGCCGTTGGAATCCCAATGGCTAGTGTTGGTCGGCCAACACTAGTTGCATGTGTTCTTTATTTGGCCTCCAATGTACATCTTGTAAACTCTATAAATACTCTAACGCACTATGAATAAGATATGTTGTCATCGTATAGCTTTTGCTTTGTGTTTGGCTTGCTTCTGCTCTCTTGATTGCTATATTTGAGTTTGACACTCATACTTAGGTAACTTGGAATCTTGGCGATTTGTCAAAGTTGCATTGTGAGCATCTATCTTCGATCATCAACATCAATTTACATGATATCAGAGCTTCGGATTGAAGGAATCGAGTGCATTGGAAAGCGTGGCACGGGTGTAAATTTCGAGAAAACATACCAAACTTGAGGTTAGTTCTTTTGATTTTGCATGAAATGGAAAGCAAAAATGAAATGTTGAGATGTATACTTGACACAAAATGTTATTAAAGTTGGGCTAGGACCATGAAAAGATATTTTTTGTCAAAAGATTTTTGGGATTACATTGATGAAACCATAAAAGAACCAATTTTGAGTATTGATGGTTTGAACGATGATAAGATTATTAAAGCTCATGAAAAATATAAGCAAGACTTAAAAGTATGAGAAAAAATGAATGCAAAAATTACTTAGATTATTTGTTAAAATGTAGATGACAAACTTAGAAATAGAATTAGTGCTTTCGAAAATGCATTTGAAACTTGGAAATATTTAAATATACTCCATTCTCAAGATGATTTAATTTCTCAAATTGATTTGATAGAAAGAATGATAATGCTTAAAGAAGGAAATTTAAAGCATTATAGACTATCACGATGAGTTTTCGGAATTATGGACCCAACTAAGGAGCTTTAATAAATTTGAAAATCTTCATAAATTAGATGAATTTCAAGAGTTTTTGGACAATAAATATTTCTTTTTGTTTATGCGTGGGTTAAGAGATGAATTTGAAAACATTAGATCAAATTTAATACATAGAAAACCTAGACCTAGAGGAGACTCGTTTTTGGCCGACCTTGTTATGGAGGAAACAAGGTTGAAAAATATGAATTCTGCCAAAGAAGTTCTTGCCGCATCCAAACCGGGAGCTAACTTAGGGTCCCTTGCCGAACCGAAACCTGCATTTTTTGCGGGTTTCCTTTCTCTCTTCAGACCTCTCCAAGCTCCCTAAGAACCGTTCTTTGCCTCTTTGGTGTTCAAGGCTCCAAAAACGTGCTCTATGGTGTCTGTGCAAGCCTCCTATATCGGATTTAGGTATATTTTTATTGTTTTTCTTCATTTTTTCCTTTTTATTTGTTGTTTTTTGTTTTTTTGTATTTTTTTTAATGACAAAATATGAAGTTATTAAGTGTGTGGATATGATTTTTATTGCATTCATGAAGTAGGAGGCACTCTATTTGAGTGTTATTTGACGATTGAAGATTTACAAAGTGCTTTTATTTTCAGGTTTTTTATTGAATTAAAGTACTCAATTGAGATGGAATGAAGGGGTGTTAGAGACTCCCATTCTCGTTCTGATGATCCGGCATGACAGTGGGGTACACCAGTTGAGGGTTCTAGATTAAAGATCAGATATTTATTTTGTGAGAGGGTGGTTAGTGGTGGAATTTCAAGGTTGAAACACCATCAGCAGGTACTAGGAAAGAAGTTGCACCATGCATAGGCATAGTTAAGTTTGCTAAAAGGTATTAAATGGCAATGTCTGCAGATGATTGAGAGTGTACACGAAAGGAAACAACGAAAGGATGATTTGGAGATATTTGAAGAAGACGATGATGCTACTGGATTTGGATTCACTAATAGTTTGGCTTCAGATGCTAGAACAAAGATTGGTTGTAGAAGTTCACGAGCACCTAGCAGGGGAAAAAGGGTTGTTGAAGACTTTGGAGGTGGTAGAAGAGGAAGTTGAGGAAGGAGTAGAGGAAGAGCTTCTTTTAGCATACATTAATTTTTTCCTTCTACTACTACACCTGGTGCTCAACCTAGAATTCGTGTTGTTATGGCTTTAGAACAGTTGCATGATCAGGCAGACCTTGCAGTGGGCAGATGGTTTTATGATGCATGCATTTCATTCAATGCATCAAACAGGATTTTAGATAAGACCGTCATTGAAGTGCAAGAATACTTTTCGACATTGAGAGAGTCATGGAAGGAGACAGGTTGCACTATCATGGCAGATGGATGGACAGATAGGCGAGGAATGATCTTGCTAAACTTTCTTGTCTCCTGTCCTAAAGGACTTATGTTTTTGAGATCTTTGGATACGTTGGAGTTGAGGCACACTGCAGATATTCTACGATAAGAATTTGATAAGGTTATACAAGAGGTTGGGTCAGAGAATGTAGTCCAATTGATTACAGATAATGCAACTAACTACAAATCAGATGGGAAGGAGTTAGCTGATATTTATGGGACTTTCTACTGAAAACCATGTGCAACCCACTGTATAGATCTCATCCTTGAGGACATTGGTGAGATAGATGAAATAAAGGCAACAACTGAGTGTTGCCAAGATATTACAAAATTTATTTACAACTATGCATTTATTTTGTGTATGATGAGGAGATATACAAAAGGTGCAGAGCTTCTTCGAAAAGCTGCAATTCGGTTTGCAACAAACTTATTATTTGTACAGAGTATTGTGAGACAGAAGCAAGCATTGAAGAGAATGTTCTCCTCAAATGAGTGACAACAATTTGTAGAGTTGCTTCAAAACAGAAGAAATAGAAAGCCGAATGAGATTTTTGAGACAGTCTTTAGGAGTACATTTTAGAATGCATGTGTTAGACTGTTGATGATTACATGTCCTTTAGTAAATGTTTTGAGATTGGTTGACAGCGAGGAGAAACCATCTATGGGCTACTTTTATGAAGCCATGGACAGGACAAACGAAGCCATCATAAATAATTTTAATAGAAAATAGAGAGATTATGTGCCCAATCATTCAGGTACTCAGCAACCTTCAAAAGGGACGGATGGTTAATTGAGGCATCATTGATTGTATTGATAGATTAGTCCCTGATGAGAGCATAGCAGATGCTATACATCGAGAGATGGAGATTTATGATAATGCTCTTCACTTGATGGGTTTGCCTGTAGCAATTCACAACCGCACTACGATGCATTAAGGTAAATTGTTAATCTTCGTATTTAAGTTTGATCTGATATTACTGTGGATTATGTCTCTAATGTTTTGTTTTTTTCTACAAATATTTGGTGGAACAAGAATTGATTGTCCGAACCTTAGAGATTTTGCAGTAAGAGTCCTAAGCCAAACCTGTAGTGTAACGGGTTGTGAAAGGAATTGGAGTGTCTTTGATCACATCCATACAAAGAAGCGCAACAGGTTGGAACATAAGAGACTAAATGATTTAGTTTTTATTCGTTGTAACATGCATCTTTGTGAAAGGTAATGTTGTATTACTTAAATGTTCAATTTCATAAATTGTTTAACTTCACTTGTTCATATTATTTACTAATTGTTTATCTTTGTTTGTTGTAGGCAATTAAAAAAATGTAATAGACAAGAAAGCCAATTTGATCCAATAAGTTTGGATAATTTTGATATATTAGAAGATTGGATTATAGAAGATAATGAAGAAAATGCTCTCCTAACTGAAGAAGACATTGCATGGATTAATTTGGAAGGAGAAGATGAAGATTATTTAGTTGATGATCCTGATTATAATTTGTAAAATGTGAATGTATTTCATTTTTTTTATTCAAAATATGTAAATTTGGATGCAATTGTTCAATGTTGAATGTTCAATCTGTACTAAACTTTGCATTATATGAATTAAAAGCAATTACCAGATTTTTCTTGATTTTTTTGGATTTTTACTATTTTTTCTTATTTTTTAATTATTTTTTGCATTATTTTAATATTAAAGTATGATACGGACGATGCAATACGATACACCCGTATTGTGGAGCCCAGCGATACGTGATACGATACGCGTCAGACAACACTGGTTACTATTTAAAGATTCAATTCAATATTTTGTTTGATTTCAATTGTTAATGTTATTTACTAATTATTTATCTTTCTTTCTTTTAGGGAATTAAAAAAGTTAAATAGAAAAGAAAACTAATTTGATCCAATAAGTTTGGATAATTTGATATATTGGAGGAGTGGATTATGGAAGATAATGAAGAAAATACACTCCTAAGTGAAGAAGACATTGCATGGATTAATTTGGAAGGAGCACAATAACATAATCAAGGGGATGAAGATTTTGTTTTTGAAGCAGAAGGTGGTGAGGATCCTCAGTAAGGAGACGATGATTATTATTTAGTTGATGATCCTGATTATAATATGTAAATGTATTTCATTTTTTGCTTCAAAATATGTAATTTTTTTTCAATTGTTGAGTGGTGGATGATGAATATGGACTAAACTTTTGCATTATATGAATTTTTGGCAATTATCATATTTTTCCCATTTTTTGGATTTTTACTAATTTTTAATATTAAATTACGATACACAACGATACGTATCGTGAACCAAAATGATAGACGATATGATACTCATCGAATAACACTACTTGGTATTACTCTTAGTGAACACAATTTGTAAGTTGAGTTCTCACATGTGTAACAGAAATCATGCTATTACAAATCCAGTAGAACTTTTTGTCCATATGGGGGAGCAACTCTGCACAGGTAAGCAACCTTTAAGGAGCATTTGTATTCCACAAAAAATGAGCAGATTGCTCTGTTTGTGGGATTGCTCTGTTTGTGGGGTTTCCACTGTGCAAATGAATCTGTTCACCAGGTTTGCTCTTCATCATATCATTATGTATTGAAAAAGTGCATTTGTCAACTTAGGATCATCTTGTAATCAACATGGAAGATCAACCTTGATTTTGCTCCCAAACTTGGAAATGAGCACATTCCAAGGTTGTTGAATTTAATTGGAGGTTTTTCTAGACATCATGATAAATTTCAGCCTTTTGTGCAATTATTCATCTTCCCTGCTAGGAATAGCTGAATATCTAAATATGCAATTTGGTCTTTTAGTATGAGAAATGGCTTTCAGAGAGAAATTGCACTCATATTTATATTACTTGTTATATGAACTAACCATCCAAGCTATCTGAGACTTTGCTTCAGAATCTTCATACTTGAATTTGGGGGTCTTACTTAGAGGCAGATCTTATAAGGAGTTTATGTCTCATAGTGAAGTGTTACTTTAGGAATGTTTGCTGTTAGAAGTTCTCTAACCATCATCTGATTCACCAATAAGTTGTTATCTTGATCTTTTTCATAACGTATGCAGGTTGCTAGTGCAGGATATGGGTCAGATATTTACCCTGCAATGCAGCTCCTTAGCTCCATGAGATCGCTGTGTGGCTTCTCTGTGGGTATCATTTTGAAGCCTTTCAGCTTTGAGGGGAAAAGACGCCAATCTGAGGTAGGAACAATGCTTATACTTCGTGTCCTATTCTTTGAAATGAAAACAGCATCTTAAGTTCTTTCGCAATGACTGTCGCAACCCACTTCTTGATGAAAACAACACCTTAAGTGCTTTCCTAATGACTGTCACAGTCCACTTCTTGTATCAACAAGCAATCAAATTACTTTGGTGATTGCCAAAGACGACAAATGAGAGAAATAACAACACTTGATAGTATTACACAAATCAGCTACACTGGCTTAACATTTACATAGCACCAAATGGTGCTTATATAGAGTGCTGGAAGGGACAACAGCAGCAAGGCTCCTCCAACGGCTAGAAATTTAGCCATTAGAGGGAGTTCACTGGGCCCTTCCCTTTATGTTTTAACATCTCCCTCAAAATGACGGTATCATAACCAATAATTTGCTAAACGGTTAGGAAGCTAGTTGGGCCCCTCTAGTTTGGGAAAAGGCTTAGTTGTTGTTGTTGTAGAGGGAGGGTGCTCAACGGTTGGGAAGCTAGTTGGGCCCCTCTTCACTGGGCCCTTCCCTTTATGTTTTAACATCTCCCTCAAAATGACGGTATCATAACCAATAATTTGCTAACTAAAAATTGAAAGCGTGGAGTTGAAAGCGACTTGGTGAAGATATATGAAATGTGTTGTTGGCGATGTACATTACACTTTTGTTATCATAGTACATGCGAGGTGTAGTTTAAGTGTCATATATAAGTCTTGGAGAAGTTGTCTAAGCCAAGTCAACTCTGTAGTAGTGGTGGTTATAACTCTATATTTGGATTCAGTAGAGGAAATAGAGACCTGTTATTTTTTATATCTCCATGAGATAGTCCCTAAGAAAGTTGGAGAGTGCCTATCATTAACATCACCACCCCAGTCAACGTTGGCAATTAGATTAAGAAGATAAGAAAACTCTCTTTTCAATGGTATTTCTGACATATCTAACTATTTGCATGATATCACTCATATTCATTATGCTATGTGTATGTTGGAATTGACTTCTTGTGTGAACAACATGAGTGATTTCAGGACGAGTGATAGTTAGATAAGTCAATGCTCCAATCATTTGTCAATATAGAGTAGGATGCCCAAGTGACCATCTAAAAGTTTCATTTTTTTATTAAGCACTTCAGGTGTTTCTACTATCTTATTGTCTGTTAACCCTGATCTAGTCATAATATCATATGCAAACTTAGTTTGAGATAAAAACACACCTTTATCGGTTCATGTTACCTCAATACTGAGAAAGTAGCCAAATGGATCAAGATTTTTTATTTTAAATTCCTTAGTAAGATCCATCTTAATGCATTGAATACCTCTATCATCATCTCGTGTGATAATCATATCATCGACAAATATCCAAAGAATCAAAATATTATAAAGAATCAGGTATGTATTTTTATTGAATTCTTGTTTTAAACCATACAAGGCCTTTTTCAAGTTTAAAAACATGGTTGGATAGTTCATAATTTTCTTCAAAGCCCGGAAGTTGTTCAACATATACCTCTCTTCTTGAATAAAACCATTTAAAAAGCACTTTTAACATCCATTTGGTATAACTTGAAATCCATGATACAAGCATATGCAAGTAACATTCTAATAACTTCTAATCTAGCTATAGGTGCATAGGTTTCTTCATAGTCTATTCTTCTTCTTTTTGATTGTATCCTTTTGCAACTAACCTAACTTTATTTCTTGTTATTATTAACTTGACTTTCATCAAAGTTTGTTCCTAAAAGCACCCATTTGGTTCCTATAATTGGATGATCATTGCATCTTGGAACTAATTCCCAAACTTCGATTTCTTTTCTAGTTAGTTCAAACTCTTCTCAGAATACTTGCCAAGATCCAATGTTCATCGTTAAAGGCTTCATTTATGTCTTTAGGGTTCAATTTGGGAAAACGCGAAAGCCGTAGCGATTACAGCGTACCACAATTTTTAAGAGAGTTTCGAGTACTTACACCTTTTAGATACGTCACCTATTATTTGATCAAGAGGATGATATCTTGAAATCTGCCATACTTTGGGAAGGTCCAATGACGCCAAAAGTCCTCTTATCTCAATGGGGTGTCCTCTTGACTTTCCTCTTGACTTTCCCTCTTTGGCTTTTTTTTCCTTGTTGTCCCGAATGTGTTTCTAGAAGATTTCTGCAACACCTCATCAACAAAGTCCTTTCTCTGTCCATTTAGGATCAGTTTCATCAAGAGGTAACATTACCATAGTGGCTTCAATAGTACTTAGCTTCAGAGGGGTGAATTAGTATAAAACTTTTTTCTCAAAACGCTCTTTGCTATCATTAAAACATACCCAAGAAAATACTTAAAATACTTAAAAGCCATCGTAAACTTTCCCAAGTTATCCTTTCGATTATTTAAAACAAAGACACTTAGCGATAAAAATAGCAAAAAATAAATATGCGATAAATTAAAATTACATAAAATAAAGAAGATTAAGAAGAGATAAGCATGCAGTATTTATCCTGGTTCAATAGCTAACCCATTGTAGTCTCTTGTCCGATCTCGAAAGTGAGATTTTTCACTAAAATTTATACAAGCTTGATAGGTGCTTTATGGCAGATTTACCGCAACGCACTTTTTTTTCACCGCAGCGGAAACTCTACCCTTATGCTAAAAGTCTCGACTGCGAGGATACCTCACCATACAAACCTTGAGGATACCTCGCCTCGATCTGAAGTGCTCCGGGAAGTAGATGAAGAAACTCTCACTTTCGAATGTATTAATTCAAAAGGTTTACTTATAGCAGATATTCTTTTAGGAAATTGAAGATGTTTAATTTTACCACGATCACAATCTTTAGAAAAGAACCAATCGAAGGACATTCATACATTTTTTGGATATTTAAATGACGAAGTCTCTTGTGCTATAAGACAAAACATTATAGGGTCCAAAATTTTGAGTATGTAAGTAGTCCATCACATAAATGCCTCCTTTTCTATGGTCACGTCCCATCACTTTTTTCGAGAGGCGATAATGTACAATGCAACCTTTAGATGAAAAGGTGACCCCACACCCATTAACAAAAATTTGAGATACAAAAAAGTAAATTCAAATTAGTTTTGGAACCAAACTAATTTTTGAAACTGAAAAATCCTTATTTTGAAGAATCTCTATTTTATCAATACTTAATTTTGTTCCCTCAACAGTTTAAAACATATGAATCAAAAGTTTTCTTTATGAATATGTTTAAAAGTTTTTCTTCGCACGTCATATTAAAAGAGGCTTCAGAGTCAAGTAATGATTTCATACCTTTTCTCCCACCAGAATTGGTAGAACATACTGCATCAATAGATGTTTTCTCCTTTAATTAATCCTCAAGTTGCTTCATCTTGTCTGAAGTTCATGAAGTTGAAGTTTTGGTCTACTTCTTTGTCAACAACAACCACTTTCTTCTTTAATTTATACATTTCTTTATCATCAGTCCTATCTCTTTACCGTAGAAACAAGTTACATCTTTTTTGGATCACTAGGTCCTTATTTTAAGTATGGGGGTGATATGGTCATATGTTAGCTCCTGGTCTAGACTCATCGAGTATAAAATCTTTTTGTAATTTAGTGTCTCAATCTTGTTTTTGCCATAAGAAGATCTGCGAGAACCTCTTTTTTGTTGAAAATGACTTCCAATGAGTCAGGCTAGACTGTACTTCAAATTCTTCTCTTAAGCTTCTAAGAAGCTGATAAATAAAGTCTTTGTTTTGTTCGCATTGTCTTAAGTCAAGACAAGGTATACATTCTTGAAGAATATGTTGTATCTATTGTTTTAGTGCTATTTTAGTATTTTTGATATTTTAGGTATTATTGTAATTGTCCTTTATTACTAAAGACATTTTGGTCTTTTTTATGTTTAATAGTCCGCTATATATGGACTGGTCTAGCTATTTGAGTGCGCCCTCTATTGGAGGCCATGTCCCCTCCTCCAATCTCCACATTTTTTCTTTACGGTTTCTCACATTTTTCTCATCATTCGATCATCTGCTACACTTTCCTGTGAATCTAACATAGTATCAGAGAAAGGTTTCGATTGATGGAGCAGTAGCACGTGATGGTCTATTCGCTAGTGCATGTGGAAGGTCCAACCACCACTAAAACTGGTGGTTTTTGGTGGCAGTCGTGGTGGTACTGCATCGCAACCCTAAGGAGAAAGAGTCAGGGAATGGTTGCACAGGCAGTCAAAACAACCCCCGGTGGAAATGCTCACCACACCATGCTTGAGAGGTATGGAGTTGAAACTGCTAGGGCAACGATTGTATAAAAAATCAAGGCAGTGTTTGATCGTTACGGAATATGACTAGACATCTGCCACTTGAGCTTAATAGCTGATTTCATGACCTTCGAGGGACAGTTCAGGCCTATGAACAGGTATGGCATCAACTCAACCACATCTCCTTTTCAGAGTATCACTTTCGAAACAACTAATTTCATCGTTGACATGGAAACATTTGGAGATGTGGGGCCACTGGAATCCCCATCGGCTTGAATAACCACTTGAGCTTGATAGCTGATTTCATGACCTTTGAGGGATAGTTGAGGCATATGAACAGGTATGGCATTAACTCAAGCACATGTCCTTTTCAGAGTATCACTTTCAAAACAACTAATTAAATTTCATCGTGACATGGAAACACATGGAGATGTGGAGCCACTGGAATCCCCATCGGCTTGAATAACCATGGGCCAACCAATGAAGTTGGGAACGGGATGCTTTGCCCTGTTACAAAAGCTACATGTCTTAAATATGGTATTTCATGAATTTTGTACGAGAAGCTTCGAGTATGCAACTTTTTGGTCAACGAAGCAGAGAGATAACCCCGTGGGATTCTTGAAGCATAACAAGTTGAAACAGAAACATAAAGTGTTTGATGAAATGTCTAAGGGGGATGTCTTGTCCGCACGCTACCTATTTGATTAAATTCCTGATAAAAGTGTGGTTTCTTGGACAACTATGATTGTCACTTGCGCTAGTGTTGGCGATATGGAGGGCGCTAGAAAACTGTTTGATGAAATGCTTGAGAGAGACAAGGTATCTTTTACAGTAATGATAGATGACTTCAAGAAATTCAAGCCAAGTTATTAAAGAGACAGGAAATTGCCGCCAAAAGAGAGAGAACCATGGCCTATGCACTCATCAATTACAAGCAAGACCGAGGCAAGCTGCAATGCCTGCAAGTTTTGAGCTAGATAAAAATGAATGGAATGGGACTAGAGCAAGAATGTGTCATCCTTCATGTTCTTATGCGAGTAGAATGTGAACAAAAAGTAATTGAGGATGCTTGAAGATTTGTTGACCAAGATGCTGCAGCATAAAGATATGCGGTCAATGTCCTTCAAGAAAAATATGAAGAAGTAATTGCTTCCCTTGCACAAATGGAGGAAAGAGTGGTTATGACAGAGAACATGTTAGAAGCTACCATACAATATCAATCTGGTCAAGTTAAAGCAACATAGACATCAATTTAATCTATAAGGTGACATGGTTGAAGGTCGAACTATTCAAATTGTTAGAGAAAAAAAGGATATGTTGTCCAGAGGGCTGAAGAATTGGAAACAGCGCTCATGGAGATGGGTTGTCTCTAGTTTTTCGTTATTATCCTTTGGCAAGATTACTTTGTCTAGAGTGAGAAGTACATGGCTTTCATGGAGGCCCTAGAGATTTGTGGATCCGCTCTTGTTGAAATTAGGCCGGTTATGGTAGTCTTGACATTGTTTTAATTTAATTTTATGGTACACAGGGAGCAACTAACAGCAGAATTGCATATAGAAAAAAAGATAAAGTGCAGGAAAATAATTTCTCACCACATATGCTTGAAAATCAAATCATAGAAGAGGTAAATACATTGATTTTTATGGAATGTGATAGTATTACCAAGAAGCCTGCAGTTTAAACCCTTGAGTTGATGAAGTGAACAACTAAGAGGACTAAAAACTGTAACCATCATGTGAAGGGGTACAAAAAAAGCCGATTGAAGTGTGTATGGTAGAGATAGTGCCTCCCATCGTAAAAAATTGGCTTTCTCAAGAGTAGGAGTACATGACTACCTAAGTGTTGTTGCCCAGTTACTTCATGGAGAAGAAAGAACAAGAAGAGCAACCGACACTCATAGAAGGGTCGTGCGCTACCTAAGTGTGTTATTAATTGTTCAAGTTGATTTAAAGAAGCCTCAGAAAGATCATTGTTGTAAGGTGGTGAAGAAAGAACTAGTAATTACAATTTCTCACCATATATGCTTGAAAATCAAATCATAGAAGAGGTAAATACATTGATTTTTATGGAGTGTGATAGTATTACCAAGAAGATGAAGTTTAAACCCTTCAGTTAATGAAGTGAACAACTAAGAGGACTGAAAATTGTAACCATCATGTGAAGGGGCACAGGAAAAGCTTATTGAAGTGTGTATGGTAGAGATGGTGCCTCCCATCGTAAAAAATCAGCTTTCTCAAGAGTAGGAGTACATGAGTACATGACTACCTAAGTGATGTTGCCCAGTTACTTCATGGAGAAGAAAGAACAAGAGGAGCAACCGACACCCATAGAAGGGTCGTGCGCTACCTAAGTGTGTTATTAATTGTTCAAGTTGATTTAAAGAAGCCTCAGAAAGATCATTGTTGTAAGGTGGTGAAGAAAGAACTAGTTTTTGGTAAGTTTGGAGTTTAAAGTATCTCACTCTCAACTTGAGGGGGTGTTGAAAAATTTGTTGTATCCGTTGTTTTAGTGCTATTTTAGTATTTTTGATATTTTAGGTATTATTGTAATTATCCTTTATTACTAAGGGTATTTAGTCTTTTTATGTTTAACCATCCACTATATAAGGACTGGTCCAGCTTGTAATACGTTAAGGGTTTTGAGTTTAATAGAGAGAGAAAGAGGGGAACGACCTCGGTTGGAGGGCATGCCCCCTCTTCCATCTCTACATTTTTCCTTATGGTTTCTCACATTTTTTTCATGATTTCATCGGTGCACTTCTCTGCAAATTCCAACATACATTTCCTTTCATAGGCATAGAGCTGATTTCAAACTTACTATAGAATTCATTTATTCCTTTTATCTCCTTATTGAAGCGATAAAAGTCTATCTCGAAGAGCCATTGTGTGTGCCACATCACTTTGAACATTAACCTTTTTTTAGATAATCCCATGCATCTTTAGCATTTGTAAAGTTTGACTAAGCATCTCGAATGTGATTACTCCCATTGTTCATAAGAATCCATAAAATTGTTCTGTCTTCCTTCGTATTTTTCATTTTGTTCCAAAGTAGAACCCGTGAGGGTTCTATTTTGGTTTCACTAACATAACTCTATAATTTTTTGAAATATAAATAATTTTTCATGGATTGTGCCCATATTTTGTAATTGGAATTATTTAGACAAAAACAAAATCCTTTATCTTCCATCAATAATTTCAAGGTTGATTTTCAAATTTGATGGATGTTCCTTAAAGTAACAAATACTGTTTACTTGAGTTGAGAAGCAGTCCCCAAGAGAGTCTGAGTGTCTTTTCTTCCTTGAAGATGTTCTCTACTACTTGGCACACTTTTCAATGCAGCCCCAAATATCATTATAGCTTTGGTACTATGAAATGAAAACAGCACCTTAAGTGCTTTCTCAATGACTGTCGCAGTCCACTTCTGCAGTCCACTTCTTGTATCAACAAGCAATCAAAACACTAACACTTTGGTGATTGCCAAAGACCACAAATGAGAGAGAAATAACAACACTTGATAGTATTACACAAATCAGCCACACTGCCTTAACATTTACATAGCACCAAATGATACTTACATAGAGTGCTGGGAGGGACAGCTGCAGCAAGGCTCCTCCAATGGCTAGAAATTTAGCTGTTGGAGGGAGGGTGCCCAACAGTTAGAAAGCTAGCCGTTGGGCCTCTCTTTGCTGGGCCCCTTCCCTTTACATTTTAACATTATTTTCCTTCTGTTTCTTATCAACATTATTGATGTGCATGAGGTGAATTTCATTGATTTTGACAATAATGATGTACATGGCTGCAACCCATTCTTCCAACTCCCATAGATTTTGAATTTCAGAGCCTATTTAAGTAGAATGGTTTTGATCCAGGCATAAGTGATTAATAACATGTAAAATTTCTGTAGGTCAAAACCTTTTCCATACTCTATTTACGAATGAACTAACCAATCTTACCATATACACGTGTCAGTGCATTTAAAGCAACATTTAAGCTTTTATCGGTGACATGATTGACAGTGTTATGAAGTGGTTCTCAAAGCTCTATTGCGTAGGCATCTCTGGTCTCTTAGACATGCTGATTGACTCATTTTTGCATAGCTGCATTTTAATGGTTTTTATTCTAAGGATATTATTTTTAGTGATCTTCTGTTAAAGTTCTAACAGAATCCCATTCTCTAGGTTTAAAAGAACTTGATTTTATTGCCCGTGATCGAATTTAATGCTATACATTTTTTAATAAAGTCTTTATGTGTTTCATGAGCAGAGAGAGTATGTGCATCATCATCTGTATTGAATTCTCGGTAACTATTATGATATAGACAGGTTTTGCATTAAGGAATACCGTTTAATGGCCAATTCAACACTTATATTTCCTCTGTATCCTTTCGATTATGATAAAGGGGAAACAAGTCCAGTTGCAGGCATTTTTTAGACGTCCAGCAGATTGATGTTTATTGCATTAGCAGTTGCTGTAAATTGTGAACTTTATTCTGATACCTATCAATTTTTCTTGTCTTTTCTAGATTTTTATAGTTATGAAAGTGTTAAAGGATCATCCTTGCATTACCGGTCCCAAGCTCGGATAAAGGAGGAGGGTTGTGTTAGGCTTCCGACAACCAACGTAAAACTTTGTCGGATTTTTATATCATGGATTACACAAATTATGAGCATTACTTTGGGGTGTCCCCGCCTAGTGTCGCGCTGCAGAGCTCGAATGCAGTGATACGTAAGCAAGGACCACTATATTTTCGCCCGAATGTAGTGAATCAATTACAGAGAGGGTTCCCACATCATGGATGGGTGTAGGTAAAGAAGTTAGTCTCGATACATTGCCGCTCAAATGTAGTGAATAATTTTCAGAGAGGGTCTCCGCATTTTAAATATGGATAGATGCGAGGCGTAAGGAAGCTAGTCCTAGATAATAAGATTCATATTAGTTCTTAGAATATCGGAACATTATCCGGTAAGCTAATGCAGGTGGTAGATACTATGATTCAGAGAAAGATTCATATTCTATGTTTACAAGAGACAAAATGGGTTTGAAAAAAAGCAAAGGAGATAGAGGATAGAAGTTTTAAATTATGATACTCAAGTAAAGAAAAGCCTCGAAACAGAGTTGGTATTATCATAAATAAAGATTTAAAGGATAGTATAGTAGACATACAACGATACGGTGACCGAATCATAACGTTGAAATTAGTGTTAGGAGCAAAGGTTTTGAATATAGTTTGTGCTTACGCACCCTAAGTAGGACTAGAAGATAGTATAAAGACAACTTTTTGGGAAGAGTTAGATAAGGTGATTCAAAAGATTCCACAAGGGGAGATGATTTGTTTAGGAGGAGACTTAAATTGACATGTCGGTAAAGAGACATTAGGATATCAAGGTATTCATGAAAACTTTGGTTTTGGGGATATAAATGAGGAAGGTAGGGAGATTTTAAATTTTAATATGGCATTTGATCTCTTTATAAACTCCACCCATTTAAGGGATCACCCTTGCATTGCCGGTCCCAAGCCCGGATAAAGGAGGAGGGTTGTGTTAGGCTTCCGACAGCCAGCGTAAAACTTCGTCGGATTTTTATAACATGGATTACAAAAATTATGAGTATTGCTTTGGGGCTTCCCCGCCTAGCGATGTGCTGCAGAGCCCGAATGCAGTAAGAAGTAAGCAAGTGCCACTACATTTTCGCCCGAATGTAGTGAATCAATTGCAAAGAGGGTTCCCACATCATGGACGGGTGTGGGTAAAGAAGTTAGTCCCGCTACATTGCCGCCCGAATGTAGAGAAAATTTTTCAGAGAGGGTCTCCGCATTTTGATTATGAACGGATGTGGGGGGTAAGGAAGCTAGTCCTAGATAATAAGGTTCGTATTGGTTCTTGGAATATTGGAACATTATCGGGTAAGCTAATGGAGGTGGTAGATACTATGATTCGGAGAAAGATTCATATTCTATGTTTACAAGAGACAAAATGGGTTGGAGAAAAAGCAAAGGAGATACATGATACAGGTTTTAAATTATGGTACTCAGGTAAAGAAAAGGCTCGAAACGGAGTTGGTATTATTATAAATAAAGATTTAAAGGAGAGTGTAGTAGACATACAATGATATGGTGACCGAATCATGACGTTGAAATTAGTGTTAGGAGTAGAGGTTTTGAATATAGTTTGTGCTTACGCACCCCAAGTAGGACTAGAAGATAGTATAAAGACAGTTTTTTGGGAAGAGTTAGATAAGGTGTTTCAAAAGATTTCATAAAGGGAGATGATTTGTTTAGGAGGAGATTTAAATGGACATGTCGGTAAAGAGGCATTAGGATATCAAGGGATTCACGGAAACTTTGGTTTTGGGGATATAAACGAGGAAGTTTGGGAGATTTTAAATTTTGCTATGGCATTTGATCTCTTTATAGTCAATACAATCTTCAAAAAACGAGATGAACATTTAATTACTTCTAAGAGTGGCTTATCACAAACACAAATTGATTACTTTATTTGTAAAAAAAAAGATAGAGCGTATTGTAAAGATTGTAAGGTAATTCCAGGAGAAAGCTTAACCACCCAACATCGACCTTTAGTTATGGATTTACAAATAAAAAAGTGGACAAAGAAGAAAAGAGTGCATCGAGCTATTCGGACTAAATGGTGGAACCTCAAAAGCGAGAAAGAAGATATATTTAAACAGAAAGTCCTTAAGGAGATGTTTGGAATTATGTTGGCACACCCTGTGATATGTGGAACAATATGGCTGTACATATTAGGAAAGTGGCGAAAGATGTGTTAGGTGTATCTAAGGGAGGTGTACAAGCACAAAAAGAAGCTTGGTGGTGGAGTGAAGTAGTACAAAATAAATTCAAGGCAAAGAGGGCATGTTACAAATTACGTTATGCTAAGAAAACTAGTGAAACTTTAGAAGCTTATAAGAAAGCAAAGAAGGAAGTGAAAAAGGCCGTTAGTGAAGCAAAAGCTAAGATTTGGGAGGACTTATATAAAAAACTCAACTCAAAAGAGGGTGAAAGAGATATTTTTAGGATAGCTAAGGCTAGAGATAAGAAAACTAATGATCTTAATTATGTTAGATGCATCAAGGACGAGGATGAAAAAATTCTAGTGGCAAATGATGATATAAGAAATAGATGGAAAAACTATTTTTATAATCTTTTTAATGAAAATAAAGATGTTAGTATTAATTTAGGAGATTTAGCCAAGTCAGAAAAGTATATAAACCACAATTTCTACCGACGTATTCAAAGAATGAAGTCAAAGAGGCTCTTAAACATACGAAGGATAGTAAATCAATAGGACCATACAATATTCCTATAGAAGTTTGGGAAATACTAGAAGAAATAAGAATCACTTGGCTCACAAGACTATTTAATAAAATATGGAAAAACCAAAAGATGCCCGAGGAATGGAGAGCAAGTACACTTATACCCATATATAAGAACAAGGGAGACATTCAAAATTGTGCGAATTATCGAGGTATCAAGTTAATGAGTCATACTATGAAATTATGGGAAAGAATTATCGAACGTAGGTTAAGACAAGTATTAAGTACAACAGAGAACCAATTTGGATTCATGCCAGGCAGATCTACTATTGAAGAGATTCACCTTTTGAGACGTTTTATGGAACATTTTAGAGCAAAAAAGAAAGACCTTCATATGATATTTATTGATCTAGAAAAAGCTTATGATAGGGTACCGAGGAAGGTTCTTTGGAGAACTTTGGAAATAAGAGGTATCCCATTGACATATATTAACCTTATAAGAGACATGTATGATGGTGCAAAAACATGTGTGAGGACTCATGAAGGAACGACAAACTTCTTTGAAGTTAATATTGGGTTACATAAAGGATCAACTTTAAGTTCATACTTATTTATAATGGTGATGGATGAGTTAACAAAACATATTCAAGATGAAGTACCTTGGTGTATGTTATTTGCAGATGACATTGTATTAGTGGAGGAGTCTAAGGAGAAAGTTAATAGAAAATTGAAACTATGGAGAGAAACATTAGAAAGCAAAGGCCTCCGACTTAGTAGAACAAAGACAGAATATATGGAATGTAAGTTTGATCATTTGGTTACTTCAGAGGACATAGAAATTAAAATTGGCACACATTGCATTCTCCAAAAGGAAAGTTTTAAATACCTAGGGTCAATTTTTCAGAGTGATTGAAGAATTGATGGAGATGTTACACATAGAATTAATGCTAGTTGGTTAAAATGGAGAGGAGCATCAGGTATTCTTTGTGGAAGATACCATTAAAATTAAAAGGTAAATATTATAGAGCAGCAATTAGGCCTGCCATGTTTTATGGTTCTGAGTGTTGGGCAGTTAATCATCAACATATACAAAAGATGTCTGTAACATAAATGAAGATGTTGAGATGGATGAGTGGTCATACAAAAGAAGACCGTATACATAATGAGGTTATTAGAAACAAATTAGGAGTGGCACCAATAGAGAATAAAATGAGAGAACATCATTTAAGATGGTTTGGACATATAGAAAGAAGATGAAAAGAAGAACCTGTAAGAAGGTTAGAAAAACTAAATTTGGAAAGTATTAAAAGAGGTAGAGGACGACCACAAAAGTGTTGGAAAGAAACAATAAAGAATGATCTAGCTTATTGGGAGCTAACTGCTAACATGGCACACGAGAGGGATCTATGGAAACAAAGAATCCATGTAGCCAACCCCGTCTAGTACGGGAAAAGGCTTAGTTGTTGTTGTTGTTGTATTTGATCTCTTTATAGTTAATACAATCTTCAAAAAACGAGATGAACATTTAATTACGTATAAGAGTGGCTTATCACAAACAGAAATTGATTACTTTATTTGTAGAAAAAAAGATAGAGCGTGTTGTAAAGATTGCAAGGTAATTCCAGGAGAAAGCTTAACCACCCAACATCGACTTTTAGTTATGGATTTAGAAATAAAAAATGGATAAAGAAGAAAAGAGTGCATCGAGCTATTCGGACTAAATGGTGGAACCTCAAAAGCGAGAAAGAAGATATATTTAAACAGAAAGTCCTTCAAGGGGATGTTTGGAATTATGTTCGTACACCTTGTGATATGTACAACAATATGGCTACACATATTAGGAAAGTGGCGAAAGATGTGTTAGGTGTATCTAAGGGAGGTGTAGCGGCACAAAAAGAAGCTTGGTGGTGGAGTGAAGTAGTGCTAAATAAAATCAAGGCAAAGGGGGCATGTTACAAATTAAATTATGTGATAAAAAAACTAGTGAAACATTAGAGGCTTATAAGAAAGCAAAGAAGGAAGCGAAAAAGGCCGTTAGTGAAGCAAAAGCTAAGAATTGGGAGGACTTATATAAAAAACTCAACTCAAAAGAGGGTGAAAGAGATATTTTTAGGATAGCTAGGGCTAGAGATAAGAAAACTAAAGATCTTAATTATGTTAGATACATCAAGGACGAGGATGAAAAAATTCTAGTGGCAAATGATGATATAAGAAATAGATGGAAAAACTATTTTTATAAGTTTTTTAATGAAAATAAAGATGTTAGTATTAGTTTAGGAGAGTTAACTAAATCAGAAAAGTATATAAACCATAATTTCTACGGACGTATTCAAAAGAATGAAGTCAAAAAGGCTCTTAAACATACGAAGGGTAGTAAATCGATAGGACCATACAATATTCCTATAGAAGTTTGGGAAATACTAGGAGAAATAGGAATCACTTGGCTCACAAGACTATTTAATAAAATATGGAAAAACCAAAAGATGCCCGAGGAATGGAGAGCAAGTACACTTATACCCATATATAAGAACAAGGGAGACATTCAAAATTGTGCGAATTATCGAGGTATCAAGTTAATGAGTCATACTATGAAATTATGGGAAAGAATTATCGAACGTAGGTTAAGACAAGTATTAAGTACAACAGAGAACCAATTTGGATTCATGCCAGGCAGATCTACTATTGAAGAGATTCACCTTTTGAGACGTTTTATGGAACATTTTAGAGCAAAAAAGAAAGACCTTCATATGATATTTATTGATCTAGAAAAAGCTTATGATAGGGTACCGAGGAAGGTTCTTTGGAGAACTTTGGAAATAAGAGGTATCCCATTGACATATATTAACCTTATAAGAGACATGTATGATGGTGCAAAAACATGTGTGAGGACTCATGAAGGAACGACAAACTTCTTTGAAGTTAATATTGGGTTACATAAAGGATCAACTTTAAGTTCATACTTATTTATAATGGTGATGGATGAGTTAACAAAACATATTCAAGATGAAGTACCTTGGTGTATGTTATTTGCAGATGACATTGTATTAGTGGAGGAGTCTAAGGAGAAAGTTAATAGAAAATTGAAACTATGGAGAGAAACATTAGAAAGCAAAGGCCTCCGACTTAGTAGAACAAAGACAGAATATATGGAATGTAAGTTTGATCATTTGGTTACTTCAGAGGACATAGAAATTAAAATTGGCACACATTGCATTCTCCAAAAGGAAAGTTTTAAATACCTAGGGTCAATTTTTCAGAGTGATTGAAGAATTGATGGAGATGTTACGCATAGAATTAATGCTGGTTGGTTAAAATGGAGAGGAGCATCACGTATTCTTTGTGATAAGAAGATACCATTAAAGTTAAAAGTTAAATATTATAGAGCAGCAATTCGACCTGCCATGTTTTATGGTTTTGAGTGTTGGGCAGTTAACCATCAACATGTACTAAAGATGTAAGAAGGTATGAAAAACTAAATTTGGAAAGTATTAAAAGAGGTAGAGGACGGCCACAAAAGTGTTGGAAAGAAACAATAAAGAATGATCTAGCTTATTGTGAGTTAACTGCTGACATGGCACATGATAGGGCTCTGTGGAAACAAAGAATCCATGTAGCCGACCCCGTCTAGTATGGGAAAAGGCTTAGTTGTTGTTGTTTGAACGTGTCAATCGATTTATATTGTTTAACATTTGAGATGTGCAATTTTTTGGATATTGGCACTGATTTGGTAGCATTCCTTTCCAATAAATTACAGGTAGAAGATTTAGTTAAGAAGCTTTGTGACTGTACAAATCTTTGCATGGGTAAGTGAATATGGAAAGTGCTGCATTATGTACAGCTTTCTGTTGGTAATAGACCTGATTATATTGTTCCATTCATTTTGGAAAGTTCTTTTGTTCATCTATGTAAAAGGAAATTTTATCCTGCCTTATTCCTCTTTTAGGTTTTTTTAGTTGAATGGTCTTCATTTGTGTAACTGTCATTCAGAATGTGCTTATTGTGCTTCTATTTTCATGCTTGAACAGAGTAAGTTGTTCTTCTCTGAATGCAGATTTGTTTATTTAGCTGCTTTTCTTCCATTAAAAGATATTCTCACCCCTGATTTCTTGTAGAAGGGAAGATGAATTTGTACAAGCAATTGTTGGCCTGTGCTAAGGCAATTTAAATTTCATAACTAACGAATTAGTTAATCTTGATACAAGGTAATGCAACTCAACTTGTCTGCAGCACTTAGAGCAACATGGTTGTACTTAGACCTGGATATCATCAGCTGAAAGAACCAGACAGTTAATTCAAATTTGGAATATCTGGACCAGCATGAGGTAGAACCGTAGAAGACCAATGTAAACAATTTAACCTTTAGATATTCTGCCGATATAGGATATGGATTGAGAATTTGAGATGCGTATAAAACATGCTGATGCTGGTGCTAGATTATAATTGTCTTGATCTTAATAAGCTAAGGAAATCACTCTGTAAAACCAATTGTCAGTGTGATCCTGATCCTTGGAAATTTTAGATGGTCAAACCAATTTGGTTCTGCTGGTTTTGTGGCATACCTGACCTTTTCCCTTCTAGGCGTATCAAGCTAGTTGATATGATTCTCTTTGGTTCCTTGGGAAATATCGTGGCTACAGTTTGACAATCTTATGTTTCATAATTGTCACGTATTTCGTTATCAAGGTAAACATTTTAAGTGGAATGTGAAGAAAGATTGTTGGCCATTTCTGTTGCATACAAGACTGTGCTTTCATTGTCTTTCATGCAATTTATCCTATGCTTCATGCGGGGTTCATCAACTCAAGTGATGATTCACTTGAAAGAGTTAGTTTAGTTGATTCTCTTGTAATGAGCGTTTTTGGTCTTCATGTTCTCTTTCAGTTTCGAGACAGAATTTAGTTGCTATGCCCATTATGTCAAATCTAATGACTATGCTTGGACTAACAGTTGTTGAAACCAATGCTCTACTTCAAAGAGAAGCAGTCACCCTTGCTGAGGCAATGGCTAGTGCCAATAATGCTGTATTGTTGTCTATCGTTTCTACCTATGTGCTCTTTTCAGTAAGCGTCATCACCTATATGTGGTTCTCACTTTTTTGTTGGTATTTTTGCAACTCTGTTGATCATTCGAATTTACTCAAAATTATACTGGTAAATTATTAAGGAAAGGCACCCAAAGTTTATTTCTTCCTCACAATGTAGCATCAGAGAGATCAAGTGTTCAGAAGCCTTGAATGTAAGTTCAAATCTGCTGCTTCTGATTTTTTGGGCATTTAATTTCTTCTAAATTTCAGCGTTGAAAAAGCTTTTGATGCTGGCACAGAAATCCCAACATAATAAACTCCGTTCCTTGTGCATGACCTTAGGGCTCTTACATTCTTAAGGGTTGTTTCCTTTTTAATGATGTACATAATACTGATGAAATTCTCTAGATTTTCAGCTTGTGAAAAGCTATGGAGAAGCAAAAGTTGGATATGGAGCAGGTCATGACATCAAATCAACCATCAAATTTGCCATTCTGGAGTGCGAGTTTCTTACTCATGGGGGTCTACAGGTAGAACTTTAATAATGAGTATGTTATCTATGTTTAGGTTATTATTCTTAGTTGCTGGATGACTAATTGATTGATAAATACCGACTGATATTGGTGTTCTATCAATGGATGTCTTGTTTAGTTTCACACACTTGTGTTAGTTGGAATATAAGTTTATTCAAGGCTAGATCTTTCTATAGATAGCAAGAATAACTTGAAACCGACAACACCGTTTATTTTAAGTTCATGCCACATTTTATTTTATTTTTTTGATGTAATGCAAGCTATGTCAAAAGGATATGATGCGGGACAATTAATTTAAAAAAATTTGGGTGCTGGGACACAATGGTCTATATTTTTTAATGGTGTATATATATCCATTATAAAATATAATTTGAACAAAACACATGAATAATATCTATATACATATATTTTATAAATATATGTATAAGAACTTTATAAGAAAATATCAACTAATTATTGCTATTTTACTATATATAAGTAATATATTTCTACAATTCCTCTCCCCCACTTTTATTCTCTCTTCATGTGCATGAACTCCCTCCTTTCCTTCCACGTTCTCTCTCCCTCATCCATTCATTCCTCCTGGCCCCCTTCTCTCTTATGTCCTCCCCAACAGATCTCCCATCGACAATGATAAATCGCAACTTTTGTCTTTATTTAACTATAGACTCAAGACCATGTTGGTTTTTGGTCAAAAATAAACCCCGACACATTGACCATGTTGGGTGCATTTCACTGATGCTTTGGAGTTTCAGAAACGGTATTTCAGTGCATGTGCAACTTGGGGGATTAGTGTGTGGAGGGGTTGTATGGCGGTGTGGGGGAGTGAGGGTTTCGGGAGAGCAGAGTGAGTGTTGCGGGTGCAGGCCCATATGCGATTGTTTATGGGCCGTGTACAGGGATTGTATGAGGGGCATAGCATTTGATGGCATGTGCGATTGTTTATGGGCCGCAGTTAGAACTAGCATGGTTGATGGCATTGGCGGGTTGCACAGATTCACAGGTGCGGCAGCCTTGTAGAAGTGGTTACGTGACACAGGATGCAAGGATCCATGCTTTTGTTAGTGTCAAGTCAGTCACGGTTAGACTCTACAGCCTTCTGCTTACCTTGCCTCTTGGAGATTTCAGAATCAGAACGTAGTGCCTTTCACTTCCGGTTAGATGCGTTGCTTCTTGATTAAGTTCCTTATCAATGTGCCAGATGTAGACTTGTAATCTATATGAATTCAGTTACAGTCAGACCTACCTCAACTCTGTGTAATTCAGTTATTTTCCAGAAGTTTGTTTTTTGTTCTCTGTTGCATTCAACTATTAAGGTTATATCCACTTTTTCAGGTTTCGTATTGCCATGAAGTTGTCCTCCTTTAGGAACGTATATACCTCCAGAAGTGCTAGTAGACTCGTTGGACCTCCTTTTCATATTTGAAATGATTTCTGTCTGCCTAGTATACTTTTATTTTATCTTGCTGCCATTTGAATAAAGCTAATGCAACTCTAATGCACAGGAGCCTGATGGAATAATAAGTTGCATCATTACAAGCGCTACAGCTTTGGACAAAAATGATTTGCATGCTTTCATGAATATATTCCACCAGACATCTCAGGGCTCAAGATCGGTCATCTTGTCCTACATCAATGAACCTAATCTGGATCCTGGTGTTTTTCTGACAGCCTTTATTGTTCCCAGGTAAGCATTTTACTGCTATTTAAACGTGTAGGATGAACTTCATGTGGCCATCTCATAATTATTTGTGAAGGACGTTTTTCCTTTAAATTCCATTTGGCATTCTTGTTGGTTTGTGTCAGTGCTTTTACACTCACACGAGCATTTTGAGTTCTTCCTTTGTGTTAATTCATCCTCATTTGCTTTCATATTTTGTTCACAATCAAAATATTAGAAAACCGAAAGATTACCTACTCTTATTTTTCTTGTAACTTGGCTGTACGTAAACATTATCAGGTACTGGAGATCGGCCAAAAGAGTAACAGATTATGTAAATCCCTGCTGTTTTTGTGAAGCCCGTGAAATTTTCTTTTTTGACTTTAGCAATTAAAGACATCTTGTGATGCATGGGCTGGTTAAAAATGTTCACTATCTAAGAAATTGCATAGAAAAGTAGACACTGCCAAATTCAAGATCAACCAACTTATTCTATATGTATGGTTTATTTGAGATTTAACATGAAAATTCATTAGAAGGGAGGTATCATTTGCGGATTATATTGTTTTTTGATGTTGAAGAGATATGTTTCTGTAGATTTTCATCTGACAGACAAGAAAATCGGTATATATTATGGTTCAGTCATCTCAAACTTGCATCTGAAATTCAGTCTCAACATTATTATGAATTGCCTGCACAAGATTATCTTGATCATGTTTTATTTGCAGCTCTAGAAAGCAGACCTCTCCAAAGGAGAATTTGTGGTCTCGCGTGGTTCGTCAGCTTCCCTTGCTCTTCCCTTTTATTGGAAGGGCAACGACAAAATCTGGAGGCGATCCACCAGCTCAGTTAACCGAAAAAACATGTTCATCAGCAGTTGTCCAAGGTTCATCGAATAGGAAGGGTTTGCAGGGACTGAAAAAAAGGTGCTTTGTAGATACTTCTCAAGAATCTTCTGGCTCATGTGTTGATGAACCTTTTGCCGAGAACAATTCTGATGAAACCCTTTCTTTAAGGTTGTTAACTTCTTGACTTGACATTAGCATTCACATGACTTGAAGTTGTTCTTTAAATGAGCAAACTTTAAAGAGAATACTGACTCCGCAATTGCATTATCTTCATAGTGAAACAGATGATTCAGAAATAGAACAGTCTTACTCTGAACCATCTCCATCTCCTGATCATGATCGTGTTGATCTTGTAGAAGGTAATGATCTATTTTACATTTGTAAGGCTACCGTTGAGTGATTTATCTGTGGTGGTAATGATACCTCATGTATGCAAAGGCTTTCTTAACATAATAACAAGTCATGTGACCTTCATTGTGGTTGTAGTTTTGACACGTAGAGCAATAATGTTCTGCAGGACCCCTTGATGTCCAGATGTGGATGAAGGAATGTCAAGCTACTCAAAATGCTGTACGTATTAATGAGCAGTTGTCCACCTTTTCCCTTCCGATTGGTGTGAAGCAGTTTAAAGCATCTTCAGACACTTGCATAGAACCTAAAACATCAGACACTGGGGGAGAGGAAAATGATAGGACTTTTTGGAAGGCATTTGCTGATGCAGGAATCGAGGCTGTGATAGATAGCTACACCTCACCGTCTTCCTTCTTAAATAGAAAAAATGATGGTGGGTCCAGGAAGCCAGGTTCTCTTTCTCAACGTGCTGCTTATATGTTGGTATGTGTTATAACTTTGTAAGTACCTCAATTGCTATTTCTACAAATGATGGCTAACATAGTCAACTGTTAACTCACTAGATAGCTTGGCCTAGTCTAACCATCCTCTTAGCCTGTAGATTTGTGCAGCTCTAATTACTATGATCAAAGAGTTATCTCAGTTATTTCTTTGAGAATCTTAAGCTCTTTCATAGGCTAAACTAGCTCAAGGTTCATTTTGTGGTACTGAATGATCTTTTAATATAAGCTGAGCCTCTTGTTAACATGGACCTAACACAACAACATAAATGAGTACAATTTACAAAACAGAACATCCAAACTGATATATATATATATATATAAAATGAAAACAGGATCCTGCCCACCTCACGCATTGCTTTTCAGTAGCATAAGTGTAATGTAAAGATTTTAAGGGCTTTTGAAAATGTATGAAAGGCAATTTTATTACACTCATGCCCTCGAAAAGTAATGGTCGGGCGGGCATGACTCACCAATGTCAATGGTGAGCAGGATCCAATCCAATGACTATATATACACATGCACGCACAAAAGTCAGTTTAAACAGCTAAATACTCTATATGTAATATATGAGAAACGCATGTATATTCACAATATCGACTATAGATCTTTATTCTTGAGCCATCATTCAGAAAGATAAAGTTATAGACTTTGAAATTTTCAGATATTTTCTTATCTTGCTTATTTATAATATATATATATATATATATATATATATATTCTGAGGCGGTTCAAGTACTAGAATCATATGTTAGGCTTCCATGCACATGTTCTGGTGTTATAAGAATTTCTGAAGTATCAGGGGAATCTGCAACTTCATAACGAGCATAGTTAGAATTTGTCTTTTCTTGTCTCAAGGAAGCACAAAGAGATTCACCAAACAAGTGGGCCCGTATTGTGGAAATGAAGTATAGAAGAGGAGTCTATACAGGACGCTGTAATGGAGGTTTTCCTGAAGGAAAGGTACATTTTGACTGGGTGACCAAAATCATTTCTCTAAGATAGTAGCTCTTTTCATGATAGATCATTTGTCTTGTACCTTCTCCCTTTTGTGTGTATCACCTTAGTTGCTTCGATGATTTCTTATCTGCTGGCATTTTTTTGCTGCAGGGTCGTCTTACTTATGATGATGGCAGCTTTTATGACGGTATGTGGCATCATGGTAAGAAATCAGGTGCGGGCTCATTTTACTATGTTAACGGGGATGTATTTCAAGGTTCGTGGAGGGATGATTTAATGCATGGGAAGGTATGTCTTCTCTGCATGGCTGGTTTTAGCTTAAGGCACCTTTTACCTGAGAAACTGTGTGAGCCTACAACGGGATTGACAGATGACAAATGGAGACAAAATTAACATGATGAACAAGCAAAGGATATTGAGTAACCTTGTATCGAAGATATTATGTGGCAGAGGCATAATCTACAATAATATGCATATCACTAGTAATGGTGCGAGTCCATTGGGTTGTATGAAACACTGATGATGTTCAAATGTATGTCCACCTTGAATTTTAGTGGAAATGATTTAGCAGATTAGATGTGATGCTGTAAATGCTTTAAGACATCTAGATGTGAAACCAGAATGTGAGAATGCCTTCAAGAATAAGCTTTTGTAGTCATGTCACTGTTACCTCCTGTCCTGAAATTGGATGATGCATAAATTAGTCTTGCCCAAGCTTTATTACTGTGTCTTTTCCTGGATTCCTGTCAATCACTTGTTCTGAGCTTGCTGCTGAGATCTGAAATTAAGTGCTCGTGATATTGAATGCTAGAAACTGCAAGATTTTTATTTTCATGCTTCTGTGGTTTCGAATCAAGGTTATGTGCTGGGCTCCATTCAGCCTCTTTCCTTGTACTGTAGCAGGACGTTTTCTTCCGTCTTTACAACATGAATGAGACAGGCTTATACATATTCTTTGACCTGTGTAGGGATGGTTTTATTTTCACACTGGGGATAGATGGTATGCAAATTTTTGGAAAGGCAAAGCCAACGGCGAAGGGCGGTTCTATTCAAAAGATGGAAGCATCTACTTTGGTCATTTCCAAGATGGCTGGAGGCATGGACAGAGCCTTAACATAGATGCTGATGGGACAAGGTACTTCTCTGATAATTCCAGTATAGGTGCATGTTAACATGAAAGCAAATATCGAGAGGCTGTTAGAAACCATAGATCTGTTATACTTCAGCGTATCTTTTACCTTCCCAACAATCAAAAGGTATCTTACTTCCTAGGGTACTGCTAGGGCATTGTTTCCCAAAAACCTGTTTTCAGCTCAGTATGTTAACCTTTTGTTTCGACAGACACTATATACTAAGTAGCAGTAGTCTTGAGAAATGAAAGCCTTGTTAGTAGTTTCCCTTGTGGGCTTAAATAGGAAGTAAATACCAGTAGGTTCGTTGATTCAATGAGCCCAGCATTGTTCTCGTTCTGGCGTGTCATTTTGTATCAGGATTTTACTGATTCTTATTTTTTGACAGATGGATTGAAATCTGGGATGCCGGTGTCCTCGTGAGCAGAGAACAAGTGGACTCCGACTGCAAGACAGGATTGGTGGAGTGCTGATTTTGTGGACTTTTATATGGTTAATCATGTCTGAAGGGATGATTGCAAAGGGATTGGTTGGTTGTGAAAATCGGAGAAAGTTGGGATCCAGTACGGCCACCAAGAGGATTTGGTCTGTCTATGCTATACTTGTTTGGGCTTCTGATTCGAGTATTTCAAGCATAGTTGGTGGCGTTGCAGTTTCATATCGACCAAAATCTTCAGTTTCAAAGCCCTAGAAGAGGCACCTCAGTTCAGCTTTTGGGAAACAATGCTATTTTCAGCATGTACTGTAGATTTTGATGCGATGAGTATCGGTCGCGGTTCAATAATGGGGTTTCCTCAGAGAAAATAGACAACTTTTTGCAGTTGTTGATGTTTGCATTATCGAGGACTATTTTGCACAATTATCACATTAGGATGCGTAATACTCATGTTGAGAACCATACTCGTTACAATCGCTTCGCTTTGTCCTTTTTATCAAGTATTTGGGTATTATTTTTATGGAATTTCTTAAATTGATTTTGGCATTAGACTAGATCAGGAAGTTGTAGGATCTCTGTAAAGTTGTCTTTTGGTAATCTCAGAGTATACAAAATGCGAGTTGTTTCAGTTCCTTGTGAAATGCTCTCCTAATTTTCATAATAGTCTACTCTATCGACGGCGTGGAGACATGAACTCCTAGCTTGGCAGAGGACTTCATCTTCCAAATTTAGCCATGGTATTAGGAATCTCATTCAACAAAGATCATTAACCAGCTTAAGTAGCACAAGAAAACAGAAGATGTTTACCCTTGAACCCAAAGAAATGCCCTCTTCAGTCTCATTATTTGAGGAAGTGTTGCACTTCGATGAGCACTTCTCATTCCAGCAGTCGTTAGAGGTGAAGATAGCATGAGTTAACCAATTTCCTCATCTTCAATGTTGTGAATTCATTGATCTCTTCAATGTTGTGATTCTTTATCCCATTCACTCTGGAAGGGCACTTATATTCATGATAATTTGCTCCTGCATTGAAGAATTTTATGTCATACATAAGAATTGGAGCTTCGTCGGGGCAGGGTGCTGGAAGCATGACACTTGGGGTTGACCTAAGTGACGCGAGGGTGCGTGCAATCTTAGTCATATGCTTATCATCAATTCACATCAGAAGTGGATTAGTTTCAATAGATTAATTGCTAATTGACCACCAAACATGAGACTTTACAAAGAGCGCTGGCTTTTGGTCTTTACGCTAGAGGAAACACCAGCCGCACCTGATCATGTGTGTAATTTCCGAAATAAAGAAGGCGACAAAGAAAAGGAATATTATACACACAAATACATATTAAAGTAGCTGACATCTGACATGGCCAGTTCCATTTCTCCAGTTTGTCTGCAGTATGCCATTTTAAGAGAAAAATAGAAATTTTAACGGTTTCAAAGAAAAAATTTGTTGTGAAGACCACCATCCCTAAGTTAAATTCAAATACTAATTCCCTCAAGTACATAACCACATTAATTTGCTCATTAAATTTGTCAACTTCTTAAAGTGGTTCGTAAATGATCGTTTAGAATATTCTTTTTGCTCTAACAACTACATGCTGATGCACAAAGAGCAAAAGCTCAGCTGACTAGAGGGTCAACTAAGGTCATGAATTTGATACCCTAGGTGTGGTGCATGTCCATAATCAAGCACCTACACCTAATCTGTATCCACTTGATAATTAAAAAGATAATTATTGCAATCTGAAGTAGCAGATCCATCATCTGAGGGTGAAGTTAATGGCATTTCAAACACTTATGATAAAGGAAACAGACGTCAAACATGTTGCAAGGACTTATTTTCACATAAAAGTGGATCAATGGCCACAAAAGTTTTGATATTCCGCCTGTTTAAACGCAAAAACCAAACAACATATCTTTGTAAGAGTATCAGGTAGCAACCAATACCCAGTGGAACCAATTTTTATATATAACCCGTGAATTGAACCTCCCTAGTATCATAAAAGCGATAAGATGCGGAGGATGACCAAATGCCAATACACCTGGAAAAAGGAAAGGCTTTTGTTAATAAGACATGCTACAGAAAAAGTTTCATACAAAAACCAAAATGACATGAAAGGTTCAAGTTCAAAGCAACAATACGAAGCCTGCTTCAAATGGATGACCAAGAATGTCAAATGGGTGCAGGTGCGGGATACGGCAAATTTCAAAAATATTGGGTACGGGGGGCTAAAGTATATAATATTGCTTCAAAATGTATGCAAACAAGAATCTCCACTAGGGAACACTCAAATACTCCTATAATAAAAGGAATAGGGCGTGACTCTTCAAGGTGTGCTAGAGCATTGTCCTTTAAGTTTTTTATCACATTGGATTCTAACTCTTTGAATGCAAATGACCCCGACAATCGCTTGTAAGATAAATGAAGAACCCTTGACTCTCCTTGCACAAGAGTAGTCAAGTTCTTGGCAATATCGGCATACCAAGATGATTAAGTGCTACACTTCCTTTTATGCGCTTAAAAGAGAGTGTTGTAAAAGGTTTTGAAGAAGCAAATTTTGTAAAGAAAAACTAGCAGGAGAAGGAGAGAATTTTCAACAGGTTGAAATCTGAATGTATTGTATTGAATCTATGGTGGTGAAGGATACCAATATACAATGGTTTCATATTGTATCTTATCTATGCTCGTGAAGGATGACAATATATAATGGTTTCATACTGAATATTAGCAGTTAGGAGATGTGATTGAATAGCCACATAATTAGTTTTGAATTTTCTATTCAAATTATCAATAGACACCTCTATTGAGTTGTGTAGATGACATCAGAAAAAGCCATAATGTTTCGTAATTCATGGTTTTTCATTCAAGAGCAACTTATGCTCTTTACTATGCCAACTTGGGCATTCCAACAAGTGAAACATCAATTAACATAAGTACATGACAATAGTAACTAAACAACTTTATATTAAAGCAAAACAAGTAAACAACTAATAACTTCATCGTAATTGTATTTGAGAACATAAGTGAAGACAAGAGTCTTAATACATAAAGCAATCAAAAGGAAATCTCAATGTTTGATAAATAAAATGAACCTGTACCCAAGAAATCATAGATCTTCACTATCAACAACATTATCAACCGAAGGAACTATCAGATCAGTGAGTTCCATATTAAGGGTATGCAAATCTTAACTGACATCTAAATCATATTCCTCCAGATTTGCATCCTAGTATTTTGATGCTCCTTTACTGGAATATATTCAAATAAATAACAATAAAAGATGAAACATAATCACCATGATTAATAGAGAAAACAAGAGAGAAACGGATAGAGAAAGCTCATACCAACATCGGACAGAAGGCAGAGGGTGGTGACAGTGGTGGTAGTGGCCGTGGGCATGAGCGTGTTGGCCGTCAGCATGAGCACGGTGACGGAGAGGGCAAGCACAGAGGCGAAAGGCGAGAACGAGAATCCTAGGCGCATTGATGACTCTGTCGAAGTTGCACGATGTCAATGCCGCACGAGTGTCGGTGTCGACACTTCACCTCCTAGATGTGTCTGTGTGACAAAGACCAAGAAACATTTCACTGCTTAGTGCCATTCCTCCTCACTTGCCAAGATCCCAACAAATAGGTGGAGCTAGTTTCTTCCAACAAAACAACGAGTTGGCATTAGAAAATTAGAAATCCTCGGATTACTTCATTGACTTGATGAATTCCCCCACATGAGACACTTCTTCGTCACATTTAACCGGTCTCTTGTTTACAAATCGATTGCGTGTGTCAACTAATACTTTCATATTTCTTATTGATACCCTGAAATTTCACCAGGGCTCTCACTTCGTTTGTAAAACAGCAAGGACTTCACTTCGCAATTGATATTTCTGCACGCCCTTGTCAAAATGAAACCAGTCGCCCAGGAAACCCGTAAATGTTATAAAGAAAATAGAGTTACAAAACTCAAAACTGGTATTCAACATATAAGTTGAAGAAACAGAAATTCACAAATACTATATTTCGAATAAACAATATTAAGAAACAAACCAAGCAAGAATCCTAAAGAAGACGCCCATCAATTGAAGAATCCCGATCTTCCGCAGAAAACTTTAAAGCAAATCTCAATCAAACAGGCAACAGGGTAATCAAAACAAAACTATCAGTAACTGGGTACATTGGAAAAAGAAACAGAAAACAAAGGAATTTGGTTCCCGTACCTCCTCGACCGATACGACCATCAAACATTTGCGGTTTTAGGGATCAAAGGGGTGGACTGTTTTTGCTTCTCTTTGAGTTTCCTTTCCTCTTCTCGGATCTTCTGCATCTGCATCATCCTCTCCATGACGAGTTCGTACTCGCACTTCTCGTAGCGATGCCTCTCACTTTCGCACTTCCACGGCAGGAAGAACTCCTTCGACCTGCACTTGTTGAGCGGGATGAGGAGATGTGCGCACTGATCTCTGTACGGAAGCGGAACCCTCGCATCCACCATCTCCTGCTGCGTCGCGATCATCTTCATCGAGGATCGGGTACCTACATCCTTGGGTCCTGATTCTCTCTCTCTCTCTCTCAATCTATCTATCTATATATATATATATACGCGCACACAAGAAAATGGAAGGCAGATTATTGTGTATGATATTGGAAAAACTACCATGGGCTCAAAGTGGGTCGATGCGGCTCGAACCTGGTCGTTATTTATTTTGGTTTTGTTGTGCTCCTTTACAACTTATATTGACTAATTTTATTTGTCATGTCATTGACCATATATTCATACAACTAAGTGATAAACATGAACTAAAGACATAATGAAGTATTGAAACTGAATCAAATGGGAACAAACTGAAACTGATGGTGTGTGACTTGATTTAATTCCGTGACTTATAATGATTTGGCGTTGTTTGATTTAATTCTATGACACAAAATGATTGGTGTGGTTTGATTTAATTCTACGACTTATATTGATTTGATTTTGTTTCCTTGAGAACTGATTAGATTGGTGCCATTCTGAACCTAGAATTGAATCAAACCTGACCACAGACACCCCCTGTGAGAACCGGTCTCCGTCTTACAAAATGATTGCTGAAGCAGAATAAATTAAGATGAAGCCTGGTCCGGACTCATGCAGCCACGAGTCCCTTAGGTTTTCAGAAGCAAAAATTGACCATTTTATACGTTCCCGCATTTGGCCGACGTGCCCTAACATTTTCGATCACCGGGCGACGGTCCGTGGACTCTCACCACTCTCAAGCAATCTGTTTTTCAATGGAAGACCAAGATCTCCATGAGTTCTTGAAATGGGCAGCGAAGATTGGCATCTCCGACGCTCCTTGTGGTTCGCGTTCATCTTCTTCATGCTTGGGACACTCTCTTTTCGTTTCCAAGTTCCCCGAAGCAGGAGGGTATGGCTTCAATTTACACCTTAATCTCATGGGGCATTCGTTCTTTTGTCTCCACACTTCATCAATCCAGAAAAAGTTCACAACTACAGCCAAACCTCTGGATACTACCTGGGCATCTTCAAGTTACTCAGTTTATTTGCGGTATCGCAACGAATTTCATCTGGGATTTATTCTTGCAGGAGAGGTCTGGCTGCTTCTCGTGAGTTGAGGAAGGGAGAAATGGTTCTGAGAGTTCCAAGGAGCGCGTTGATGTACACAGGCAGTGTACTGGAAGGTGATAAATGCCTGGCTGCAAGTGTCGATCGATATCCCAATCTTTCGCCCGCGCAGGTTGTGCTTATCAACTGTTTTCCTTTACGTAATGATGATATTCTTGGTTTGGTTTGAACTGTTTTAAGCATTACTTTTTAGTACTTGAATACTATTTTCTAGTTGCTTCTCGGCATTCTTTTTTTTTCATCACTCCAGATGGCTGAGGCTTCACTAAATGGTTAACATGTTTAAGCAACAACTAAGAGATACAAATCAAACTTTTACGAGTTAAATCTTGGGGTAAGTTCTTGGTTTGAGCTTTACTTTACCACCTTGAGTATGGTTAATGCATCTAAATATAACGCTCAGATAACCATCGCAAGGTGATCAAAACTCTGTTGGAACTCTTATCATATTCTTAACACAGGGTAACATGTGTATGCCTAATCGAAGCCATCAGTGAACACTGGGTTGGTTTGATGACCTTTTATCGGAAGACTTTGAGTTTCTTCTTTTTGTTCTTGATATTCTACTTCTGGAGGGTTAGATCTTTTATGTCTTCTCGGCTGAGGTTTCCTCATATCAGATATTTATTTATCTCTTCTAACTCATGGATGATTGAATTTACGTCTTCAGTACATTCTATGTTCTGAGTATCTATGTCAATCATTCTGTCTAATTGATTATGAGTTACTTGTTCTGGATTCCTCCTAACTGGAAGTTTATCTAGTTTTTGTCTCTTGGTATTACATGTTCCATGGTTCATACACTCGTGTCATTACTCTTTATGTTTCTTGTAATACTTTCTAAATATCTTTTGTTCATTTTATTGTTTAGTTTCTTACACTGTCTGTTGAATGAACTACTTGGTTCATGAGATGGTTGACATTCTATTTTGATCGTTGTCTGGCTCTGATACCACTTGTGGGGTGTTTGTTGGTAGAATGATCGTGTAATGTTTTCTTTTCTTCAGCACTATCACAACTCAGGCCAGATACTAAAGTACTTTTTCTCCTTCAGTGTCGTCGTTTCATTCAAGTTGTATAAACTGAAACAAACAGCTTATACTCCTGTTTAGGAATCTGTTTCTATTTGGCAATCAATGTCTATATGTCATCTCTGGTGGGAGATGACTTTTTGATGAATACTAGAGTGTCTGATTAATGGTCCTTCTGATAGAAAATCACACAAACCTGGGTCTCAATAGCCACAGGCTTGTCTTATCGACTTGTAGAACTTTCCATTTGATTGTTCTTGCTGTACTTGGTATCTCCATGTTCTCTTCCTTGATTTAATTGCGTCATTTAGATACCTCATTTCTACAGGTGTTGATTGTATGTTTATTGTCAGAGACATGTAAGGGGAGAGAATCACTCTGGTACCCTTATCTGAACCACTTGCCTCGCACCTACAATCTCTTAGTGAGCTTTAGCGAGTTTGAAGTGCAGGCACTTCAGGTTAGATTTCATATTGGTGCCTTTTTCTTGATTTATGATGAATTATTGCCCGTTAGTGGTTGCATTGACTTCTTTTTATTGTACTCATTAGACTAATGTTCCTTAAGCAGAAACATATTTCCTTTGTCTTACTGTTAGGTTGATGATGCTATCTCTGCTTCAAGGAACATACTCTCAAAGGTCCAGAATGATTGGAGAGAAGCTACAAGCCTCATGCAAGACATCGGTCTGAGGCCTCAGTTTTTAGCATTTCAATCATGGATTTGGGCTTTTGCGACTGTGAGTGAGTCCTCATCTGACCTGTATATTATCCTTCTATTGTTGCTGCCTTCTCCTGCACTAGCCAATTCATAAATTTTATCATCTTAAAGATCTCATCCCGTACCATGTATATACCATGGGATGAAGCTGGCTGTTTATGCCCTGTGGGAGACTTTTTCAATTATGCGGCACCTGGAATAGATGCGCCAACCAAGGGGCATGAGCAAGTGGATGATGAGTTCCAAAGACTAACAGATGCCGAGTACGATAGTATAAATGCTGCATATTGTTTTTATGCAAGGGAAAGATACAGGAAAGGAGAGCAGGTATATGTTGAATTTTTGTTCAGATTCCTAGAAAACATGACGAGCAGATATGACATGAAAACTTGAGTCATCGACGTTTAATGAAGAATAAGGGAATATCATGTCCTATTTGGCTTATGCTTACGAGACTTCCTAAAGAAGATTGAACCATTTGTTATATATCGGGTTATAACTTATAAGTAGTATACGCCTTGCTTGTAACCCTTTCAAAATTTTGTTTCAATGTTAAACCTTCTATTTGTGAGGAAGTTCCTTGCAAATAACTTTTAGAGAGCAATTCTGCAGCCTGTTGAAGCTTTTCAGACTCTTCTGTGTTTCTTGAATGCCCAACAGCCTCTAGATAGGCTGTTGTTAGACTACTGAAACATCATATATTAGCTATACAAAAGAAAAATAAAGCACCATGTAATCATTTTTCTGAACTTGTAATGATTTTTGCCCTTATGGTTTGTACATAAAATATGGTCGAGGAAAAATCCCAACATAAGAAGATATTTTGCGTGCATTATCATAATTGTGCGATGCTATATACTATGCGATTGGTGCTTAAACATTTCTAAGTATGCAATGTCCTTTCGTTTCATGACTTCTCAATTTCATTGGCTTCGCAAATCAAGGGAAAGGGCTTTTCCAAATTTATGAATTAAAAGCGCCACTTTATGAACTAGAAGAGCCACTTGTAACAAGACATCGTTGGATTGATTTCACTTCAAAGGATGGTGCAGTTTTTTTCGTTGATATAGTGATGAATCACATGCGAACATAGGCAGCTCTCTTTTCTTTTCATTTGACAGGAATGTCACAAAGCATCACAAACTGATCTGCGAACACTATCTTGCAGGTTCTCTTGTGCTATGGAACGTACACCAATCTTGAACTTTTCGAACATTATGGATTTATACTAAGTGATAATCCAAATGACAAAATCATAGTTAAGTATGAAACAGGAGTCCAGACCTGGCCAAAAGAGGCCCTTTACATTCAATCAGATGGGAAACCATCGTTTTCATTGCTTTGTGCTCTGCGGTTGTCAATAACACCTCCAAAACAGAGGAAGGCAGTTGGCCATCTTGCTCATTCTGGGTCGATGCTGTCTGTCGAGAATGAAATCTCTGTGATGAAATCATTGTCAAGGATCTGCACAGACATCCTCAACGAATTGCCTTCATCTATAGAGGAGGACGAATTGTTACGAACAGTAATAAATGGTCTCGGTAATGGTTCTTTATCTAAGGAAACCCATGATATGCATACTCAGGAAAGTGCAGTTGTCCAACGCGAAAGGGACAAATTCTTACAGATTCATGATCTGCAAAAGGGCAGCAAACCTTCTCTCACTTTGACCAGGAGAGCAGGGAGATCACTGGAAAGATGGAAACTTGCAGTCCAGTGGAGGATAAAGTACAAAGAGACTTTGTATGGTACTATAAAATATTGTACTCAAACTATAGAGCGGCTTGCTTTAGATGAAGGCAATTTCTAACCGTGCACACCCTTACTATCCCACAGCTATTTCTAACCGTGATTTTGATTTCACACGCCAATTTTTAAATGTGATTTTGATGTTGTTCTTGTTAAAATTTGAAAATTACTATAATATCCCTTAACCGTTTGAACTCTCTTCTCTTTGTCGGTTCCACATGTCTTTAACTATCCACGATTTTAAACTTGATCAATGTACCATATTGAATCATTCATTGTTCTATAGTGCTCGAATCCGACAAAAAAAAGAGAAGATTTTGAATCCTATCATTTATTTGATATATTTAGTGTTTATTTAATATATTAATTTTTTAGTATGAGAAAACAGCTTAGTTGTTATTCAATATATTAATTTATTTTTAGTTGGAATCAAAATGAGAAACAAACACATCTCCTCGCAAGAAATACACCTATACGTTTCCTCATAAGGAAGTCTCCTCACAAGGAAAACACACCTATGTCAGAGGCACCTTATGTCACACGTCTTGTGCAACTCAATTGCATCTCTGGCATCTCTATTGATAGGAGACCTATTTCACTTGATTCTTGTTTTTTTTATCGTGATGCTTAATTTATTTTTTTTTATATTTGTCTCTTTTTTTTCTTGTTTTAAACAAGATTCATAAGATAGAGGATGACCACAAAAGTACTGGAAAGAAACAATAAAGAATGACCTAGCTTATTGTGAGTTAATTGCTAACATGACACATGATAGAGCTCCCTGGAAACAAAGAATCCATTAGCCGATCCCGTTTAGTATAGGAAAAGGCTTAGTTGTTGTTTCTTATACAAGATTCATAAGAGAATGTATTTAATTAATTATAAAGAAATATTGAAATTGAGTGGGATAAAAAAATGATAATTACAGTATTAAAAAAAACATGGATAGTAAAAAAAGTGTGCAAATAGTAATCCCATTTATTTGGTTGTCCCATTTATTTGGTTTCATAAAATTCAATGAACCCACACAGTTCCTCCTCCATCGTATGAAACATATCAAACTTTTCTCCACTTTTAGATAAGAAAATGGTGTTTACCCAAACCAGTCATCAACCACTAGCGAAAGATAAAGATAAAGATGGGAAGGAGGTGTGAACTAAAACTAGAGTCGACCAACAAATTAAATAAGACTCGATAACATAGGAAAAGACGTTAACTGATTTGGAAATGAAAAGTACCAACATTTAAATCCAACCAATAAATGAATTCATTAGTTTGATATAGTGAAAACTTAAAGGAACGAAAATCGAATAAACATCTCATAAAAATTTAATAAACCATCTTACCAGAAGTAATGCAAGTTTAAAGGATGCATCCTCCGATAATCGGCCGGTTTATCGGATCAGATTCAAAACACTACGAGGCACCACATACCAAAAGGCCAGAACTGTAACGTGAAAGGCTTCAAACCCATCAACCAATCCAGCCAGTGTGGTACCTCATGGAAATTGAAAGGGCATCCATCCCAAGAAGTCAATTCCATCAACGAACGTCAACAACAACGCAATCGCCGGTAAGAAATAAGGCGCGAAAAGAAAACTCCCACAGAAGTCACATGGATTCAGAAAGTGCAGAAAGGAGATTTTGTTGAAAGAAAAACAGAAAAGAAAAAACTAACAGAAAACAACGAACACTACACCATAAATGAAAATCGTCAGAACCTGCACCGCAAAACAAGAAGGGACAAAATACAAGCATGAAATAAGAGGTTGCTGAACTCCAGAAGGTTGATGGTTGGTGTGGATCAGAAATTTGGCTTGCATCTCCCGAAGGAGAACAGATAAAACGCAAGGTTTGAATCATAGTCGATCATCTGGGGAAAGTATCATCATTTCCACACGAACAACCACCCTTCCTTAAACCACAAAGAAATTGAAAGAGACGACACAGTAAATCACAAAACCAAGAATTTTATGCACAAATAAATAAATAAAAACTCAGCAGACAGAACAGAGTAATAGAAGGACAACCTAAAATACACAACCACAAACAGGGGGAAATCCCATAGAGAGAGCACACAAACGCAACGACGAAAATCTTACAGAGAGAGGGAGAGTGTGGGGATGATAGCGAAGGGCACGCCATTTAAATAGATTTGCTCGACGAAACCCTAGATCCGTGAAATAAAGAATCCAACGGTTACCGTGCCCCCAAGGCTGACCTTGGCCAAGATCAAGGGCTCTCGCTTCGCCGCAAACCCTCGTCTCATTTGCACCAAGCCACTTTCATTACGTAGGCCTGTCAACGGTTTGGGATACCGAATCTCAGGTTCGGATCCGAATTTTAATGGCGCGACGCAATTAAAACCGGAGGGCCGGAACAGCTGAAGATTACTTCTATAGTCTGGCCTGGGATGACCAAATCGGTTCGGGTATCCAGAAACATGAACCTGATTCGACCTCAGCTGAGTTCACCCATACGAATCCGGGTTGGTAATCGAGCTTCCACTTTCAGGTCAGGTTGAGCATCTACCAAACTGTTATGGACACTCTACAACTCTTGTGGAAACTGGTCTTTTGTTTTGTACAATGGGGTTGCCAAAGCCATTCATATGACCTGGGCATCGAACTCATGACGTTTAACTTGTGAGTTAGAACCCCTATCCAAGTGAGATAGTGCTTGTTGTGCTCATGGCACATGAATTTTGACGATGCTTGAAGTTATATATGTATAGGAAATCCATATCTTACCCACTTGTGACATGGATACGTATTAGTTTTCAGTGACAAGAGTGTGATTTAAAAAATTTAAAAAGTTTTCAAAAAAAGATATTCTTATATTCATGTCTAAACAAAAATAATGATCCGCATAAGTGAGCATCGCTAGTGTTGATAGGAACCAATAATTCTACATTTTGTATGTATATATATAAAGGAAGAGGGAGAGGGAGAGAAGGAGAGAAAACCAGCAAATCAAGCGTGTGTGTGTGTATATATATATATATATATATATATATATATATATATATCCGTGTGTGTGTTTATGTATGTGTGTACTGTGTAAAGAGACTATAGGAG